>CM075857.1:9664251-10049669 GCA_037975125.1 Latrodectus hesperus | reverse complement strand
GTAGAAATACCGTGAGATTTATTTCCTTTATAAGGGGGGAGGGAAGAAAAGGTAGGAATATTTTCTGCAGGAAATTTTCTTCGAAAAATACTTCAAAACCCTAGATAAATATGATTTAGTACTCTTTTTAAGTAAAACTATCCTCCAAAAGGAGATTTCTACGATTTTCATAGAAAGAAGGAAAAAGAAGTTTAACCCATGGAGGAAGGAACACAACTGGAGCCGCCCTATTGGTCAGCGCTTGACGTGTGTGCCAAAACCTCTTTGTCTTCCAAACCATTAAACTAAAAATTGTTATTTACTATTAAGTCTCTTGTTGAATTTGTTGTTATTCGGAATTTTCTAATTTTAAATAATTATGGCTGCTTGGTACTTATGGATGTCTAAGTAGACCTTCTAAAAAGTTCCGGGAGTAACTTTTTATAGGTAATTTCATTAATCTTTAAAACTTTTTGCTCACTAAAGTTAATGTTTCTAATCCTGTTGCACGTGCATCAAATTTTTCAATTTTATATGCCTAAAAGCAGCAGCGATTAAAATAAAATTATTTTATTGCAAATTATGTTACTTGAAATCAGACATTGATGTTTTATTTATTTATTAACTAATTTTTGTATTATTAGGTTTCCCGTGGAAGAAGAAAGGTTTTAAAACCTTTATAATATGAAGAATATTGCATGTTTTTAATATTTGTTAGAAAAAATTTATTTTTTACAGACTGTGATCTTTCTAAACTTCCAGGAATTAAAAAAATATTTGAAAGGAAATATTCTTATTTAAACTTCATTGTTTAAGCAGAAATTACTTTAATGAATGCTTATTGAATAATTATAAAAGAAAAATTTCATATTATATTATATTAAAAACTCATCAGTAAAAAATTAATTTAAAGGAGATTAATTTTATAAGTTTAGGAATACATTTAATTATTTTGCTAGTGAATAAATATCAACTTTTTAAAACAAAAGTGCTGAGTTTTTAACATAACATTCATATTAAAAATATCATACTTCTTGAGAAGATATTTTTATCTTATATAAATCTCATTAAATATAATAAATCAAGATTTACTGAAATTAAATTTTAGATGAAATATATTTTATTTAGTTTCTTACAGTTGACTTTATATTATATATTTATTTTTTACTTTACATTATTCAACGAAATTAATTTACAAATAACTGATAGTAAAAACTTTTTTTTTCCTAATATTGGACACCAATGGAAAAATAGTTTTACTATATAGATAGAAATAAATCTATATACAGAAGAATAATTCTATCTTATAAAGGGAAAGATTATAACCAAATAGCAGAATATTGCATGCATGGATAAAATCACAGGAATAACATTTGTAGGAATATTTACCACTCAATATCAATAAATTAAAAAAATATCGACATTTTTCATGATTATAAATATAATAATATGGTATTTAATTCATAATATTCAAGTGCTTATCTCAAAGTCAATAGGGTGAATAACACGCCTAAAATTTCTTTATTAAAATACATAATATTAATAATTAGCAAAAATACCAAATAAGCACTTAATTATCAATAAAAATAACTTTTTTAAAAAATAGTAAGTAATTTAGATCCCTTTTATTTCGGTGTGTGCAATTTAAATGAAAATAATGGTCGCTATACTGTGTCCTTAATAAAAAAGCACTGTTTCTCTTGAAAGACAGAGTAGGCGTGGTATCGTCTGATAGCTACTTCACCAGCGCTCATGATATTTCGCGGTTAGAACTACTCCTCTTATATTCCTTCCTCCATGGTTTAACCTGCTATCTTGTAAATCTCATGGTTGATGGTTGCCCCAAAAAAACATTCTTTTGGCTTCCAAAAATATGGAAGGAGGAATATAGTAGTTCTAACCGCGAAATATCATGAACGCCGGTGAAGTAGCTAGCAGACGATACCACGCGCACTCTGTCTTTCAAGAAAAACAGTACTTTCTTATTGAGGACACAGTATAGGCGAGTATTATTTTCATTTAAATTGAACACACCGAAATAAAAGTGATCTAAATTACTTACTATTTTTAAAAAAGTTATTTTTATTGATGATTAAATTTAGTATTTTTGCTAATTATTAATATTATATATTTCAATAAAGAAATTTTAGGCGTGTTATTCACCTTATTGACTTTGAGATAAACACTTAAATATTATGAATTTAGTTAAATATCAGATTATTATATTTATAATCATGAAAATTGTCAATTTTTGTTTTATTGATTGAGATTCAGTGGCAAAGCTTAATACCCATGTTATTCCCTGAGATTTTATCCATGCATGCAATATTCTGCTATTTGGTTATAATTTTTCCTTTTATAAGAAGGAATTATGCTTCTGTATATAAATTTATTTATATCTATATGGTAAAAGTATTTTTACTTTGGTGTATTTTTAATCCAATATTAGAAAATAAAAGTTTTTACTATCAATAATTTGTAAATGAATTTCGTTGAATAATGTAAAGTAAAAAAAATTGGAATGTAAAGTCAACTGTAAGAAACCTAGAAACTGAATAAAATATATATATATATATATATTTTATCTAAAATTGAATTTCAATAAATTATGATTTATTATATTTAATATGATTTATTTAAGATAAAAATATCTGCTCAAGAAGTATGATATTTTAATATTAATGTAATGTTAAAAACTCAGTATACTTTTGTTTTAAGAAATTGGAATTTATTCACTAGCAAAATAATTAAATGTATTCCTAAACTTGTAAAATTAATCTCCTTTAAATTAATTTTTTACAGATGAAAATTTTCTTTTATAATCATTATTCAATAAATATTCATTAAAATAATTTCTGTTTAAACAATGAAGTTTAAATATGTATATTTTCTTACAAATATTTTAATTTAACAAGAGGCTTAATAATAAACAACAGGTTTTAGTGTAATGTTTTGGAAGACAGAGGGGTATAGCTCGTATGTCAAGCGCTGACCAATAGGGCGTCTCCCCTTATGTTCCTTCTTCCATGTCAAAAACCCTATTTTTCAATTAAGATGTTGCCAATAACAGTTCGTTATTACTCAATAAAAACATTATTTTTACAGCACTTAAAACGCCGGATACTAAATAAAATCATAACTGTCACTTTTAGACCAGTAACAAAAATTGACATTCAAATACAAAGTTTTTCTATCATTTTTATACCAATCAGCATTTACCGATTCTTTTGTTATTATATAACAGTAATTTATAACTGTTATAAAATATAATTATAATTCTTATAATTTATAACAGTTATTTATAGCTGTTAAGTATTGAAAATCAAACAGTTGTAGCTGGTTATGGATGGAGTTTTCAGTGTAAACAAAAACAAACCTCAGTTGACCGGAAACTACCTTAAATACTTCCGGTTCTCTCTCTTCTCACTGAAAATCAATGCAATCGCAAAAATTTTTATTTAAATATTTTTAGGTATTTATTTCTGTATAGGAAATTTTTTTTTATTTTATCCGTTAAAATTATAACTTTTAATAAGAGTGCAATTAGTGGTGATCCAGTAATTTTTTAAAATTTTTTTAATTCTTACTTAAATAATCCTGATGGATTACCATATTTTGCGAGGAATCGCTCTTATTGGCGAAATTAGGATCAATTGTTGATATATCGTAACCCACATTCAAACTCTTGTTATTATTTATCTCAATTGTTAATCATTTTCTACTTTAATTTTATGCATTTATTCCAAAATTTCAGGAAATATATTTTGTGTGCGATTGAACTATAAATCTTTTCAAATATTAAGCAAAGCATTATTTATGCATTCCTTTATAGTATTATAAATTTCATTAAAATTTTCTTGATCATGCTAGAATATATGAATTGGTATCAATAATGAGTAGAACAAAATTGTAACGATGTTTATTTACTTGTTGTTTATTACTATTTAAACAAGTCTTGGTTTTTATAGCAATTAAAATGTAAGTCTTATTTTTATGAGTTGATTTAATATATAGCTAATTAAATTAAGGATTGTAAATATTAGTTTTTAAATAATAACATTAAATATATGATTAAAATATTAAATAAACATTTTATAAAATGGTATTTAATATTTTTTTAAATAAAATAATTGTTTGAAATTTTTATTTTAAACCTTAAATTTACGTTTTTCAGATGAGTAGTACTTATTATAGCAATCTAGATGATGAATCGAAAAAGCGGTATATCTCAAAATTAACCATTGTTGGGGAAAGATTACCAGATCCATTGGATGAAAAGTAAAAACATTGATACATACAACAGATGTATAAAGGAGAAAAATTCAACATGATATCAATTTAAATGCTCATTTTGGTACAGTACACCATATCGATCATTAAAGACTCTCATTCTAAAACTAAGCTTTATATATTTATCATCAACATTAATTTAATTTAAATTAAAAATTTATAAAGGAAACTCATATTTTCATATATATATATATATATATATATATATATATATATATATATATATATATATATATAGAAATATATTTAAGAAAAGAATATTTAGACAAGTTTTAAAATAAATCCGCAAAAACTTTTTATCATCAACATTAATTTAATTTTAATTAAAAATTTATAAAGGAAACTCATATTTTCATATATATATATATATATATATATATATATATATATATATATATATATATATATATATATATATATATATATATATATATATATATATATATATATATATATATATATATATATAGAAATATATTTAAGAAAAGAATATTTAGACAAGCTTTAAAATAAATCGCAAAAAATATTTTTTTAATGTTAAAAGAAATTTAACATTGTATATAAATTTAAAAAAATTTTTAACATTAAGAGCAATTAAAAAGTAATATATTTGTAATAAGCATTAGATTATTTCGCATATTTTAAACAGAATTCGCAAAACTATTAAATATTATGTTGGCGACATTGTTAGCAAGCAGGAAGTTTTCTTGATCTCCTCTGTAGTAGCGCCCTCTATTCTACGCTTTACAGAAATTTCCATCCATTGAAAAAGTCTCAGACCCCTTATCTCATACGCATGCCCACTCTGGGGCTACACCCACGACACCAAATTAAAAAAACTTGAAACTCTACAAAATAAAACATTAAGGAAAATTACCAATTCACCCTGGTATTACAGGAACAAGCAAATCAGAAAAGAACTCAACATACCCACAATCAGACAATTTTTCGCGAAAATTATGAATAATATGTATGAAAAAACGCATTTAACTAATAATCCTACTATCATGGAACTTCCGTCGTATGACGCAAACCTCCCTATCAATAGATACAGACCCCGATCATTACTCAGATTCTGCCCAAATCTGCCTCATGCTCAAATAAATAGCACAAGTGCAATAACCCAACTAACAAACTAACAATTTGTTACTCCTAATACTCAGAATTAATTTATTGTAAATATTTAAATTTAAAAAAAAATGTGTGTATATATGGATAAAGGAAAAAAAATATATATATAACTATATATATATAAATATAAAAAATATAGAAAAAAATAATAAAAAAAATAATAATAATAAAAAATAAAAAAAAATAAAAAAATAAATAAAAAGGAAAAAATTTATAGTATACTTGTTGTTGTATATAGCTATTAGAGTAAATCACTAACATTTTCATAATAACTAACTCACTAACCCAAGAAAAGAGCGCCGAAAGGCAACAAAATTCAAAACTATGTTACTAACCAATCAGAATCAAGGATTCTGTAGAGAATCAAGGATCTTTAACTAACTTTTTTAATAACTTTTAAATCAAGTGTGAAAATTACTAACCACAATATTCATAAACTTCTTAAATAACTTAGCTTAAAATAATAAAAATCTGATAAATATTTAAATTCTCAGAAACAAGCAAACTAAGCAACAGAGTTTAACTCTGCACTGAAATCATAAGCTCCACCCACTTATGTAAAATTCAATCCCCAATTCTAAAGCCAGACAGTAAACAGATATAGCTACCCTACAGACCAGTTACAGAGAGGGTAAGGATCTTAGATCCTAGGAACCTCAGAAATCCGGCAAGGCCAGCCGAAATTGTATCCATTGAAAAATATTCAAACAGGTGGCTAGATACTGCAGCCTTGGTAATACGCATTCGTTCTCTGATTGGTCACATTATTTGTTACTGATGCTGCCATCTATCGTTAATTAAAGAATTTCTGCTATCATTTTCAATAATACAACAGAGTAGACATTCTTTTCTTTAAAATAGTTGATCATAAATGTGATGAGTGCAATGAAAATTTTTATCAAAAAGAGATGTTTAAGTGCACATAAAATTAGAGTTTATCTAAAAAGCTTAACATCTTCAAAAACTAAAAAGTATTTAAATGTAATAATGTTTAATTCTTTTAATAACGTTCCTATTTTAATTATTACAAAATGCTTTATTAATAAAAATTTCAGTAAATAACTGAGTGAATTTTTATAAAAATGTATTTTCTGTGAATGATTCAAAATTTTAACATTAAAAGTAGATAAGCATTATCATGTGAATAATTAAATACTTGTGTTTCTAACTTTTTTCTAGGTATAAATTTTATTAAACTCAGTATTAGTATTAATTATATAGTTTTTCTATAAACTAAAGCATTTTTATAATTAACATAACAGCAACATAAATGACTTTTTAAAATAATTTATATTATAAATGTGGGTTCTTTGTGTTCATTGTCAGGAAATAGTAACACATTATGTTTAAATGATTTAATTATTCTTTTGAAAGAATAAGAAAAAGCTATTTACAAATGAATATCAAATCACATTCTAACATCTTAGTTATAATTCGAAATTAGTCCAATATCCATTCACGTCATCGCTTTCTCGTCGTTCCTCTGTCCGTCGTCCTCCCTCTCTTCTCCGCATGTCCGGCGGCGAACATGTGAATGGCCCTCTGGTGGCGCTTTCAATCACACATAAATAATGTTTTATACCCCATATATTAATGAATGTAATTATAATTCATAACATTTAAAATGCATGTTTCTTTATTTTTATACCATAAACAATTATTTAATGTTTGCATAAAGCCGAAGTAAAAATAATCTTTCTGTTGGATATCTCTAAACTGTAATTTAGAAAATAAATCACTAATATATTTTTACTGCAATTTTTGGTACCAATTTATCTGTCAAATACACATTCATGCAACAAACTCTCAATATTTCTATTGATTTTTCAGGATTTTTTTTTCCTTTTCTAAAAATTAAAACAAATATTTTTGTATTTGAGATAGTATAGAAATATATATTAGACTTTAAAATTTATATTGTGAATAACTTTGTTAAATGGTTGTAGTCAAAATTCATGATATTTAAAAATGTATACTTTCCTCTTGTATACTTTCCTTAAAAATGTATACATTGTGTCACAAACAATAATCACCTTTGTATAAATGCTCTGTTCAAAATAATAGAGTAGACATTACCTATGACAGTGTAAGTAGAAAAAATATTTTTAGAGGACACTTTTCTAAGTCTTATTATAAAAAAATATGGTATTAAAGCCATCACATTATTTTCACCATCAATTTAACTATACCACTTAATAAAGTTATCATTACATAAGCTATTATATAAGACAACCACTTAATAATATTTTTGCTTCATTTTACATGAAAATATATAGCATGTAGCTTCCCTTGATTCTAAAGGTACTATCCAAATTATTCGAATGACAAAATAAATTAATAAACTATATATATATATATATATATATATATATATATATATATATATATATATATATATATATATATATATATATATATATATATATATATATATATATATATATATATATATATATATATATATATATATATATATATATATATATATATATATATATATAATATATATATACATATATAATGTGATATGCTAAATTCTACATTGCATGATGTGTAAGCATAAGATGTGATACATTTGTGTGTCAAAATCCTTAGAAATGTCATGTTCTAGTTTTTAAGAAAATAATTTTTTTCATCTGAGGCTTATTTTTAAAGCAAATTCAATTTTTAATACATTAAAATTCTTGTGACATAATATCCAGGAGATAAAACTTTCTTGAATATGAAGAGAAATGTGCAGAATATATCTGAAACATATGGAAACTAAATTATTACAAAAAGAACATCAAGTATTATGTAACCAATATCAGATAATACTTTTATTTGGTGCAGATTTTTGATATATACCTTAGAAATCTTTTCTGATACAATTTTTTCCATAAAAAATAGTACTTTATTGAACATCCACTAAAAGAACTTATTTGTACATTAAAATGTGTATTAATCTTATAAAAAGGTTGTTGAATTTCTTGTTATTCTGGAGTAATTGCTAATAATTTTTGAAATAGATAAAAATCATTATACAGATAAACATTTAAAACAATGTATCTGGGATATGTGGGTAATGGTAGTAATCCATACTTATTTGATTATTACATATAAATGAGAAGTTAACACCTTTATTTTTCTCATTTTCTATATATTAACTTGCTTAGGCTTTTGTTCATAAGCAATTATAATTGTATCACAGATTGTCTATGCATTTGGTTTAAGATGATAAATGGCAAAATTTTGCTTTAATATTCATTTTATTTCAATTTAATTGCACTCTTAAAGAAACAAATTTAAATTACTTATTCTATTCACAAGTTCTGAAATGACAAAAGGATATAAAAACAACACACAAGATATATCATGTCAAATGTATGGTGAATTAAGAAAATTGTTAATGAATCCATGTTTGAATCCATGAATGGAAGTTTAATGAAACATGATTAGGTATACTAAATAGAGTGAGCTTTTTTAAATATTACTTTTTTTCAGGTATGATTTTGTAATTGAAATTTGAAATTTTTGAGCGCCCTAAATTATTCATGACTAACTTTCATTAATATAAATTGATGTATTTGATTGCAATCTAAGAAAAATGATATTCAGTTATATTTTAAAAACTGTATTTAAATAAAGTGTATAAATTTGTTCTCATTTCAACCACATTTGATTATTTATAATATAATTACTAAATTAATAATAAATGTAAATTCAAATTTCAATTTAAGAGCATTTTTTATAAGACAAATGTACCTTACTGATTTTTTTCTGGCTAATCGGGTTTTTTTTTAATTAAATGTACGCATGGAAAAAAAAAAATCTTAAAATCATTGGAAAATATTATAAAACAAATTTATTGAGTAAGAAACATTATTTAAATAGTTTTTCATATATATTTTCTCGGGTATTTTAAATAATGTTTAAAAGAGCATTTTCAAAACTGAAATGCAAATAAAATACACTTTTCACAAGATATTCATACGAAAGCATGAAAAAACTCTACTGAAACAGTATGTTTTAGCAGAGCAAACAAATTGTAACTAATTTGTTATCAATACTTATGTAAATAAATATATCAAAAAATCATATTGCTGAAATCATTAATTTAAATTTTTATAATTGACATTATAAAATATAAGATTTTCTTTTATAGTAGAATTATTTTTAATAGATGGCAGCATCTGTAATAAATAATGTGACCAATCAGAGAACGAATGCGTATTTTCAACGGTGCAGGATCTAGCCACTTGTATATTCAAATGGCTCATCCCTACGTCTCTGAGAAAGCTTAACTTTAACCAAGAGACTCGAGATGGTCGTTTTTTAATAAATCGTAATAGTTTTAACATAACTGTTACATTATGTTAAATAACGACAGTCTCGAGTCTCTTTTACAGTTGTAACAGTTATCAACTTATAAACATCATTAAAGTAATTTATTACTTTGGAGATGCTGTTATTGAATGAAAGATCTTTGAATCACACTCCGGTTGTGTTATACAGACTTGGAGATTTATTGTATTGGATAGCTTATTAGTTTTAAATGTCAGTGGAACTCCATTCGCTATGCTTTTTTTTAAATCAATTTAAAGTTAAATCTAATTTGACTTAAAGATCACATTGAAAATAGTGTTCGAACTGCTTTACACTGAAAATTGATTTAAGAAATATTAGTTTTTGTTCAAAACTTTATTTATTATTTGTTATTATATTAACAATTGCTGAATAAAGTAAGCATTTTTAGACAGGAAATTTGTTCAAAGAATTTTAAAATTTTTGCCGAAAAACCATTTGACCCTGGAGTGGATATTTTTGTAGATTTAATTGATATTCCAGCTCAATTAAGGCGATTGCTTTATTAAGTTCATAATTGCCACCCAATATCTCGTTTCCTACGTTGAGCAGCAAGGAGCTCCACAAAGGGGGCAAATGGTCTCTGTCCATTACTTCTATAGAGCCGCAGAATGGACAAGTAGGAATAGTAAGAATGACCAAGCGCTTCAAATGACTACTTGGTAAATCAGGAATAAGAGAAGGACATAAACTATTCCAGTAGGTCTCGTAAGGCATTAGAAGCAAATAGATACTTTAGAAACAGTTTAATCTTCCAATACGAGAGGGGTGTGGAAGGATATAATAGGTGACCAGCACCTTTTTTTTTTTTGCAAGGATGTCTGCTTGCTCATTGCACCATAAGCCACAGTGGCCGGGCACCCACTGGAGAACAATTTGCTTCACTCTCAAAACAAGAGCTCTCAGGAATTCTTGACATTGTTGAATTTCACAGGCGTTCTCGTGGATGTTCAATTTCATCACTCAATGATGAATCAAATATTTAAATTCAAAAGATGAACTCAAATATTTGTTGTTGATCACAGATTCATATATTAAATAAGAACTTTAATTTTTGTTTTTCCAAAAGTACGAAATAGTTTACGTAGTTCTCCATGTCTGCGAGCCTAAGCAGTTTCAACACTGCGACGAAATGGAGAATTAAAAACGAACTACACATTCATTTTTTCGTATATACTTTGCTTTTGATAATTTATTATAACAGTAGAAATCTTTCTTTATTTAAGCAATAAAATAAAAACCTATTTTTAATTTAATACAGATCTATCTATTAAACTTCCTGGGGCCTGAGCAGCTACTAGGCGCGTCGGCAGGTGGTGGATCGCAGAACGTCCTGTAGGATTGACAGGATAGCCTTGAATATAGAATCAGAGGCCGCGAACCAGCTCCCGTAAACCCTGGTGTTATGCGACCCGTGCCTAGGGCTATTTGCCACCGCGGTAATGGTGTCTCAATGGAGCCTCTAGTTGCCTGGCGAACTTCTAGAGCTTTTTTGCCTTGCCCAGAAACTCAGGCAATGCTGGGTGGACTGTTATATTACCTGAGCTTATTAATTGTTATCTTGTGGCTGAAAAGACACAAGAAACAACTAACTTTTCTGCATTTGTAGTTGAAGCTTTTGAAGTAGACCTTGCTGAAAATGCAAGGGAACTCAGAGGCAATCTAGTTAAGGGGCAGCAATGAACCCTTCACAGGAGGTAGAAATGACCTTCAAACCATCTTTTGGTGAAAGTCAGGAAGCTATCGCTAGCATGACTGACTCTCTGACCAGAGGAAACGGCCAAGCATATCATTTACGAATACGAGGCTCTTGCCCTCCCTAGATTAACTTCTTCAGACATCATCCATACTAGAGAGTTACACCTAGACTCCATTAAAGGGTTATCGGACTTTATTAATAAAGTGGGTGACCCGAGCAACTGGAACTAGGAAACATTGGGTTTAGAGTTAATAGTACAAAATGCTGATAAAAGCAGAGGTGCCCAATGACATACAAACCCAACTCTAAGAAGAAGAAGAAAATCTATTAAACTTTATTTGTATTTAAAGGTTACTTATATTGCATAATATATATCAATGTGTACAAAGCAGGTACCATGGGGCAAGAAAAGTCTTATCTTTAGGCAAACCTAAGAGATGACACATAGGCGTGAGTTAGTTGGACAATACTATTATTTGTATACCAGAATCTTGCCTAGGTAATCAGTAAGTATAAAGAAAAAGATAAATTAAATTATACTCATTTTTCAATTGTTTTTTCTAGAGTCTGACAATTTTACTTTGTAAACAAATATGAGTATCAAAATTATCAACCAAATACTTTTGTAACTTCACTTTCTGAAATACGTTTTTCACTAGATGTGTATTTCTTTTTCTTTTTTTAATCAAATTTCATGCATATTGTTACAAATTTATAAATAATGATTATGTTTGTCTTAAAATATCTCAGACAGATCAGAAATTCTCACATTTTGGGCAAAAATTGCGGTATTTAGACGTGTTGTAGTTTAAAAGCGGATTTCCTAATAATTTGGCGACTTGGCGACAGTTGGCGAGATTCTTGGCGACTTGGCGAGAAATCGATATTTCTGGAAACATCCATCACCTAAGCTCCAGAACCAATATTTTTCGAGATAGCCTAGAAGCTTCCAGAACCTTGGCGAAATTGGTAGATTTCTCCGCCAAGTCAGGTATAAATCCCGCAGCCCGACATGAGTTAAGAGTTTTTGTGAAGACAGTCAGTGAGTGAATACGATTAGTTGTGACTGCTAGTTGTTCTCTGTCTGAGGTATTTGGGACCTGTGATTAGAAGCTGTTTATTATTATATCTGACGAATTGTAGCTGTATAATTGTGATTGTTACAGCGGGAATTTCGCTTATCAAGTGAAGTTTTTACAAATAAAAGTCTTGTGTTCAATAAGTGGTTGCTTTATTCAACTCTCAATCGACACGAACCCGTGAAGCTCGGTACAATATTAAAAATTTTTGAATACTGAACACGTAAGAATAAGATGTCTTGATATATTAATTTTAAAAGTGGGGTGGAGGTGCAAATACTCGCTTTCGATTCAAATCAACAACTATCTAAGAATGCAATTTGGAATATATCATTGTTTTTCCTGTTATTGTTATATTATTTTTGAAATACTGTTAAAATTGCTTTTGGGCACATTTTTCTATGGTAAACATACAGTTATATAATTTTTTCTACTGTAAAAATTTTCTATTCCCAAAATTTATAGATGAGTTATATAGTCTTACTAGATATTTTAAATATCAAAATATGTATCTGCAAAACCAAATCTCAATTTGTATCTCTGCAGTCAAAGTCTACAATAGGGTGAAAACTTGTCAGGTATCACTTGAAAGATATTAAGATAAAAAGCAAACTCTGTTATTCATAGAAAAACTCTATTTAAAGTCTATATTTACAAATAATCTTTTCAAATATAATATTTATTATAACCGCGTGTAAATATCAACATACATAAGACAAGGACATTCATTATATCTCAGAAAAATAGTATGAAACTTAATATGAGAAAAATAAAAGTAACAGTATGAAAAAATATTTACAAAATTTCTGATATTGGGAAAAAAGTCCTTTTTCCCAATATCCGCGTGTAAATATCAACATACATAAGACAAGGACATTCATTATATCTCAGAAAAATAGTATGAAACTTAATATGAGAAAAATAAAAGTAACAGTATGAAAAAATATTTACAAAATTTCTGATATTGGGAAAAAAGTCCTTTTTCCCAATATCCGCGTGTAAATATCAACATACATAAGAAAAGCACATTCATTATATCTCAGAAAAATAGTATGAAACTTAATATGAGAAAAATAAAAGTAACAGTATGAAAAAATATTTACAAAATTTCTGATATTGGGAAAAAAGTCCTTTTTCCCAATATCCGCGTGTAAATATCAACATACATAAGACAAGGACATTCATTATATCTCAGAAAAATAGTATGAAACTTAATATGAGAAAAATAAAAGTAACAGTATGAAAAAATATTTATAAAATTTCTGATATTGGGAAAAAAGTCCTTTTTCCCAATATCCGCGTGTAAATATCAACATACATAAGACAAGGACATTCATTATATCTCAGAAAAATAGTATGAAACTTAATATGAGAAAAATAAAAGTAACAGTATGAAAAAATATTTACAAAATTTCTGATATTGGGAAAAAGTCCTTTTTCCCAATATCCGCGTGTAAATATCAACATACATAAGACAAGGACATTCATTATATCTCAGAAAAATAGTATGAAACTTAATATGAGAAAAATAAAAGTAACAGTATGAAAAAATATTTACAAAATTTCTGATATTGGGAAAAAAGTCCTTTTTCCCAATATCCGCGTGTAAATATCAACATACATAAGAAAAGCACATTCATTATATCTCAGAAAAATAGTATGAAACTTAATATGAGAAAAATAAAAGTAACAGTATGAAAAAATATTTACAAAATTTCTGATATTGGGAAAAAAGTCCTTTTTCCCAATATCCGCGTGTAAATATCAACATACATAAGACAAGGACATTCATTATATCTCAGAAAAATAGTATGAAACTTAATATGAGAAAAATAAAAGTAACAGTATGAAAAAATATTTACAAAATTTCTGATATTGGGAAAAAAGTCCTTTTTATTTATAATGTCAAGAGCTTTTTTGTAATATAACATGGAACAAATAAATGTAGCAGATTTTTACAAACAATTTCCAGAGATTTTTCTGTAAGAAAAATATTTTTTTCTTATTAATGCAGAAGAGAAAGAAATGACAAATGATGGTGTTTTCCTTAGTAAATAAATATTTCAGAAGTTCTGATCCTAAGGAACATATCAACATAAGACATTCGAAAATATGTTTAACATATAAACTTATACAATGAGGAATTGAACATCTCTAAATCAATATATGTATATATATATATATATATATATATATATATATATATATATATATATATATATATATATATATATATATATATATATATATATATATATGTGTGTGTGTGTGTGTGTGTGTGTGTGTGTGTGTGTGTGTGTGTGTGTGTGTGTGTGTGTGTGTGTGTGTGTGTGTGTGTGTGTGTGTGTATGTGTGATGTAATTAGTACAAACGTAATATGATGAGATAGCAAACACATCATCAGATAAACTAAGATCAGACAGAGTAATGTCTGCATGCAGATGACGTAAAGAAAGTGTCAGAAAGGATATAAAGTTCACGAGTGTTGCATGCTTAATAATTCGTTGATTACTATTATTCGGTGTCTAATGTTTTAATGAAATAGAGCGTTGCTATTGTGTGGCATGATCAATAGGCGGTCCTGGCGATAACATCAAGATAATTTTCTCATTGGTCATATAATTGGATAGTTTAGCAGATTGTAATGATTAGGAGAAAACATCAAAATAATTTTCTCACGAGTCATAAAATTGGATAGCTTAGAATGATCAGTAGGCAATTCAGGAGGAAACATCAAAATAATTTTTCACTAGTCATATAATCGGATAGTTAAGAAGATTGAAATGATCAGAAGGCAATCCAGGAGGAAATATCAAAATAATTTTCCCTCTGGTCATATAATTGGATGGTTTAAAAGGTTGAAAGGATCAGGGGACAATCCAAGTGAAAATATCAGAATAATTTTCCCACTGGTCATATAATAATAGCTCAGAAGATTGAAAGGATCAGTAGGCAATCTAGAAGAAAACATCAAAATAATTTTCCAACTGGTCATTGAATTGAATAGTTTGTTGTTGTTGTCGTGTGCCAGCCAGGCTGGCAATATGGGGTGCGCTGCATCACTTTTCCAACTGAACTATATTTTGGTGTGGAGTCCGACTTCCTCAGTACACACATGCCATAGGTACCCGTTTATAGGGTAGGCAACCATTCACTCCACATTCGTACAAGGAAAGTACAAAGACAGGATAGATAGAGAGAGAAAGTACATCCATGCCCGAACCAGGATTCGAACCCAGGACCTCCTTATCCGCAGTCAGACACGCTGACCACTAGACAAGTTGGGCGGCATAGAATAGTTTAGAAGATTGAAATGATCAGAATGACAATCCAGGGAAAAACATCAAAATATAATTTACCCAGTGGTCATATAATTAAACAGCTCAAAAGAGTGAAATGATCAGTAGGCAATCCAGGAGAAAACATCAAAATAATTTTCCCATTGGTCATATTATTAGATAGGTTAGAAAATTGAAATGTGAATAATATAATTAAGAAGAAAGCTTAAAACGTCGTTTTTCCAATCTAGAAAAAAGGAGTGGTGGATAATCACGTCAAAGGTGTCCCATCGTGTCCTACTTGGATTCCGCTTTTGACAGCGAAAGGTCACCTGTTTGATCCTAGCCAGTATTGAACTACCAGAGATTGTGGTGTTATATTTCTGCATGAATGTCTATCGGAGTGGGTGCTTGGGAGTATTCCGGATTTCTTCCCTTACGACACATGAATATGTTCACTCTATATTAAAAGTTCTGGTGGAATGTATTTTAAGTGGTGAACACTATAACGTCTAACAACGACTTTAGATTGTCCACAACCCAGTGTCAAAAAATGGCGTCTCAAACATATTTAACTAGCGATAGGTCTGGATGTCTGATAATCTATTTGAAAGGATTAAACCCTTAAATGTTGAAGAAACTAATAATCTCCTAACAGAAAATTAATTTTCTTTAAAGGAGGAAAAAGTATAATTTTTAATGTAAGTTTTAACACTACTAAACTAAGTTGTTTGACAAATTAAATGGAAATATCCAGAGTCACTGTACACATAAAATGTGTCAGTAAATTTCTTGTGTATATTTGAGAAGAAATAAAAAAAATTCTTTCTTATTGTGAAAAAATAAAATTTTGTTTATCTTATGAGGTAAACAAGTGTAAATAAAAAATTCTCCTTTGATTTATAAATCATATGCAAAAATATACACAAATACTTTAAAAAAAACAGGCATTTTTATCGATTTTAGATCAACATTTCTCAAAGTATCGGCTCAGACCATCAGGTTGTATTGTGATGAAACATGAAAAGTTGTTTTTATTATTTTTTTTATCTTAAAAATTTATTTCAATTCCGAAGCGTCAAACACGAGAAACGAGTCATAAGTGATCTTCTCTTCTGAAACATTTCCTTTATCTGAGTTTTTTAATGTTTTTCCATCTCCACACAAAAAGAAATCTTATATACGAAAAAGTTAGCAAAATATTTTTCAAAAGTAATCAAAAACTGCACTTTTCAGTTTTATTTTATGAAGTATTTGTCTTGGGAACTCTGCATTAATAAAATATTTTTGACTATATTTTTTTGAAAAAATCAATTAGGAATTGGTTTTATTTTTGAATGCCTTAAATTAGTTTCAATTATTTTTTCTATTTGTATATTTCAAAAATATTAATACTGCCATAATTTTAAAAAAAGTGTCTTTAGATTATTTTTGAAGTTCCTAAATTTCTACAATTTTAAATCTCTTCTTAATAATGTCATTTTAATACACAGAGAGTAACGTTTTATTATGTAACAAATACTTGGATAGACGTTTTTATTGAGAATCTTAAATCCTTTGAATAATGGATAATAAGCTGCACTGATGGATTTTTTTGAGCAATTAGATGGAATTTCTCCAACCTAATCTAATTGCATGTTACAATCCATGCATCAGAGTATAATCAATAGCTGTAAGTGAAAATAACATATTGCACAAGAAGTAATCATGGCTTAGAATTACCTTTTGAAACTGACATTCTGAAAGAAATGCAGCACAAATGCCGTATAATCCAAGATTCCAAATTCTGAATTTTTTTGGCGTTGAAGAAATGTTACTAAGATGATGTACACTGAAGTATGCGATGACGTAAATACTAGGGTTGCGAAACAGAATTTTTTGCATAATTCTTATAGGTCACCATATCTATGATGTAATAAAAACCAAGTTGCCAGATACATAAGAAAATCCGTCAAAAAAATCACCAAACTTAAGATTTGGCATCCTGGATTATTCGGCATCTGTGCTGAAAATAATAGCTACTCCATCTAATTTAAATCTAATTTAGTTTATTGATATTATTTAAATACTTATTATCTAATTATTATTTCATAATTATTTTTATAATAATACATAAATTATTTTATAATTATTTCATTAATTTTATTTGATAATATTAAATATAATTTTATTTTTATAATAATTTATAAATATATTTTAATTATAATTTTTATGTTTATATATAACATACTTTATTACTAATATTAATATAAAAATAATTAACTACAATTTTATAGCATACATAGAAATTGAATTAAAAATATTGTTACACTTCATTTTACATTTAGTTTATTTACAAAATTTGAAGATATATAAATTTGAATGATATAACAGGTGTATGTATATCAAATGAGATGATTGCTAACAGATGTCGCCATGTATATATGCAAACATTACGAAATCATGTGATACTTGATTTTTTTATAATTTGACCTTTGATACCCATCTTTAGTTTACATTTGTACGAGTTTCAGCGTGCATTTTTTTTTTTTTTAACTGTGTTGAAAATGTCGAATTTAATGCTTTCCGACCACTATTTGCGGACAGCGTTAATTTTTTGTTACCATCTGAAGAAAAATGCTGCCGAATCACATCAAATGCTTGTAGAAGTATACGGTGGCAATACTCTGAGCCGTGCGCAGTGCTACAAGTGGTTTGAAGGGTTTCAAAATGGTGATTTCGATGTGAGAAACGAGGAGCGTGGCAAACCAGCAAAAAAATTTAAAGATGTTGAATTGCAAGCATTACTCGATGAAGATAAAGGCCAAACGCAAGAACATCTTGCAGAAAAATTTAATGATGACCAGAGTACTGTTTTCCGTCGTCTCAAAGCAATGGTCAAGATAATAAAAGTTGGTAGATGAGTACCACACGAGCTAATGGACCGTCAGCAGGAAAACCGAAAAATCGTGTGTGAAATGTTGCTTGCCTGCTACAAGCGCAAGACATATCTCCATCGCATTGTGACTGGCGATGAAAAATGGATTTATTTTGAGAATCTCAAGCGTAATCGATCATATGTTGACCCCGTACAGCCGTCCAAATCGACCGCAAGGTCGAATTGCTTCGGCCGAAAGATAATGCTGTGTATTTTCTGGGATCAGGACGGGCCAATCTATTATGAGCTTCTCAAACCAGGAGAAACCGTTAATACTGATCGCTACAAGCAACAATTACTTGGTTTGAACAATGCTATACTCGAAAAACGCGAACAATACAAGAAACAGCAGCACAAAGTGATTTTCCTTGATGACAACTCACCTAGCTATCGTGCTAAATCGACCAAAGACATCGTTAAGGCGCTCGGCTGGGAGCCCTTAGCGCACGCGGCTTATTCGCCAGACTTGGCTCCTTCCGATTACCACCTATTTGCATCATTGGGACAAGCATTGGCTGACCAGCGCTTCACTTCTTACGAAAACGTCAAGTCTTGGCTTGATGACTGGCTGATCTCAAAAGACTGATCATTTTTTTGGCGTGGTACGAGGGTCACTCTGAAATTTTTGAGATACAACTAGGTTTTTAAAGTTATACTTACAAAATTTTAGGTGTGTTCAAAGTAGTCTCTTCCAGCCTCAATGCACTTTTGTATGCGAATTTTCCACAGATTAAATGCCTCAAGCCATTCATTTCTTCGAATAGGTGAAAAAAAGGCATTTATAGCCCCATCAATCTCTTCTTCTGAATGAAAACGACGTCCACGTAAGTTCTTTTTTAGATTAAAGAATAACCAAAAGTCGCACATAGCTAGATCAGGTGAATACGGCGGCTGTTCGATCACTTTAATTTGTTTTTGCTTAAGAAACTCAACTGTTAATCCGGCTGTATGTGAAGATGCATTGTCATAGTGAAGCATTAGTCCCCTAACATTCAGTTTTTGTAAAATTTCTGGAAGACTTTTAGTGGTATACCAGTTTGCTGTTACTGTCTTCTGTCCTTCCAACTTGATGGCTTTGACCAATCCCGTACTTCTGAAAAAAACGGCATACATCACTTTTTTCAATGAGCGTTGTGTTTTCACCATTGTCGGCGTGGGATCATCTTCAAAGACCCATACTTTGCTTTCTTGACGTGTTGGAATGTCAAAAAACGGTATGTACGTTTCATCACCTGTTACAATTTTAGAAATGATGCGGTGCCACCATCATTCAGCATATTAAGAGTTTCTTTACTGATTCTGACACGCTCCTCTTTTTGATGCTCAGTTAGATTATGGGGAACCCAACGGCAAACTACTTTTTTCATATGTAATTCTTTCATATGAAAAATTTTATTCGAATGAATTCAAAATCATTCATGATGTACTTCTTCATGAATGATTTTGTGTATGGATGCGGATCCAATGTTAAGTTCCTTCTGTATCATTTGATAGGTACAGCGATTATCAACCATTAACATTTATCGTATGGCAGACACATTATCCGGGATTACTGCCGACGGCGGCCTTCCTGTGTGTTCTTCATCCTGAAGAAAATTGCACCCTCTTCTAAATTCTCTAAACCATCTGAATACAGTAGCACGAGCTGGAGATTCATCACTCAATGCTAATTGCAACCGTTGAACGCATTCTTCTTGATTTAATCCTGCCTTGAAATCGTAGAAAATCATAGCGCGAAAATGTTCTCGCGTCAACTCCATTTTCTCTTCTGTTTAAAATTTATTCCACGCTAAACAAGTTGAAGTAAGTCAGTAAAAAATCGTCTTCTGTTTTAAAATACTTTGTACTTTAAAATTAAACCGTTATTTTTATTTTGTAAATTCTCGTCTGCGCGTATCTCAAAAATTTCAGAGTAACTCTCGTATTCACAAATTGACTGAAAGATGGAAAAAAATGTGTAGCTAGCGATACATATTATTTCGAATAAAAAAATATAACAGTTTTTGCAAATTTATTGTTTAAAAAAATCTCATTTTATTTGCATACACCTTGTAATTAATTTATAAAATATATTATCTAAAAACATTTATAAAGCTTTAAATGACATGTTATCATGTTGAGAAAATTATAAATAAAAATTATATATATATATATATATACATACATATATATATATATATATATATATATATATATATATATATATATATATATATATATATATATCAGAGGTTTATATTTTTCAATGTTTTTAATTTATTTGTATATTTTCCCAGAGAAAGTATATACGGAGAAGAAATAAGCTCTTATAAAATACAACTTAGGCATTTCTTAAAAAATTAGTTTTTGTAAATATGTATGGGAATATATAATCTATAACAAAGTTTCTACTAATAATTACTTATCAAATAATCACTGATTTGATTTAAAATTTGATGCATAAAGTCAATCACAATTCGTAAAGGATTTATTCATAAAACATTCCAATGAGGGCATGCATACCTAAACATATTTATCATGCAAATTTTTCATTTTAGCTGTTATGACATTTTTCGCTTACAAAACTGATGAGGGAGTTCCATTTTTGTGCATCTTATCTCAACGGCAATAACGAAATCCGTGTAATGTGACTTCACATTCAACGTTATCTTAAGTGAAAGTAACCAATTAAAAAATTGATGTGTTTGCTTAAAATGGGTTATCAATCCACCTGATTATAGTCGTTACATGACTTCGATAAATCATATGATTTTTAGAAACAATAATACCCGATTTATTTGGAAGTTAAAAAGATATAAGTTTCATTATCAAAAAGTGAATGTGTATATAAACTACGAATCGTGACAAAATAATTAACTCCTGCTTTTGTTTCTTTCTTACAGGGAATCATTTGTAAAGGCATTTTACTTTAAAAATGTAAGTAAAATTTATTTTATTTCTTACCTTTGAGGTAAATTAGGAAATGTTTGAGTAAATATTTTCAAAATGTATTTAATTTTCATATATTTATTTCGTTTTATTTTTTGTAGGACAAAAATTTGTTTAAAAAAATTTTATAATTTTATTTCAAGATTTTTAAGGATTTAAGAATATGTTTTATTCTTCTAATAATACCGCTAATGTTTTAATGTAATAAATTAATATTTAGAAATAAACATGAAAATAAATATATTAATAAGTATTTACATAATTTTTGTAATAATTAATATATAGAACAAAATGTAATTAACTTAATTCATAAGAATATATAATAAAATATATTCCCTTAAAAATAATTGCTGCACCTTTTAGTTTTTTTTAGAAATGTTCCCATTTGTAAATCAATTGTTTAGTAAGATCAGAAAAAAGAAAAAATTTATTTATATATTAATTTTGTGTGTCTAACCAAACGTGAATTATTTTCGTTAGCCATAAAAATTATAAAATTATTCTTTGATTTATAATGGAATGTATTTAAGAAAATTATATTTTAAAATAAAGTTCTATACTTGATTATATAATGAAATAAATATTTTTAGGTTACTTACGATATTAGTTACGAGAAAATTTAGGCATTTTTTTCTTTGTGCAATAAGACAGCCATAAAATAAAATGAAAATACTTAATTTAACCAATTTGGAATTTTTATGATAAAAAATATTTACTAATTCTTAATATTAATAAATAATGCATAGTTAAAAATCATAGAACTATCAAATTTTCTTTTATATGAATATCATAAATATAAAATAAAATAAAATAATCATTCAAAAAAATTAGTTAAATTACATAAACATTGTTTTAACATTCAAATAACGTTTTCTTTGAAAAACGAAATTTTAAAAATAACAGTATTTAATTCCGTGACCTTCACATAATTTCTGGTAGTTCAGTTAATGGCTAACATCGTAACAATATTATAATTATTAAATGATATTGTGAAAATATAAATTATTCTTTTATTTAACGTTTCGCTTTGTATTTTATTCCAATATTGTTTTATTTTTTCAAAACAAAAATATTAAAATGCCACTTTGAAGATATTTAAAATGTTTTTATGAAGTATTATTGTTGAAAATATAAAGGAATAAAATAAAAACTCTGAAACATTCAATTCAAAAACTACATTCACGATTGTTTATCCTTAAATTTAATGTTCTCTATTATTTTTATATTGAATTTTTGAAAATTAAAAATAGTTATGGCAATTATTGTTTGACTACTTTAGTTTATTAAATTTGTTAATTAATTTCTTTAGAACTTCAATTTAGATTTATAGGTAAACTATGAATTATTATTTAAAATTCTGAAATGCCGTAATTTTGTTAAAGCATTTTAAAATTATTTTTATATTTCCTTATTTTTATTGAAGCCTACTTATGGCATTTTTAAGTTTCCATATTTTTATTAAAGCTTTTGTATTATATTTTTAAACTTCTATACATTTATTAAGGAGTTTTCACAAAGTATTCTTAAATCAATTCAAGGCATACAATCATTGTTCAATAATTGTGTTAATAAAAATTCGAGATATGGAATTTTAAGATTTTAAATTAAAAACAAATGTAGTTCTAATACAATACATAGTATACTTTTTTATTGTTTAAGAAATAATATATATATATATATATATATATATATATATATATATATATATATATATATATATATATATATATATATATATATATATATATATATATATATATATATATATGTATATATATAATTATACTATTAAATATCAATTTACCATCACCTTAATGCTAATACTTTTTATTGTCATGTACTTATTGTCATATGTAATTTTCATTTATGTTTTATTTTAAATATAATTTAATTATTTAAAATGTTCATATCTTTCCAAAGGATAAAGAGGGTCATTTGTTTATAAAAAAGATATAAAATACAGTTTGTAATCTTTGAATAAAACACTAAATGTGGATCAAGATTTAAAAGATTAATCAAATCCCAAGAAATGTGAAGTAACTTTTTACCATATTTAATTCAAATATTATTGCAAATTTCAGTAGTTAAAGACTTGTTCTTACACTTGAACAGATCTACTTTTCCAAAATTCTGCGCGGCAAATACTTTTAAAAATTATCCAAAAACTTTAAACCCAATGAAATTTTAAACATAACCAAACTTTCTAAAAATTACCTGATTCGTAAAATGAGAATAAAACAATTGTGGTTGATATAAATAATAAACTTTAATTTTAATTTCAATAATATTAAACAAATTTTAAAAATTTAATAAAATTACTTTTGTGTTTCTGCATTTTAGAACCCAATCACCTAAAATTAAATTGATTCAAAAATCGTGAAATCATCATTTTATTCAATGCTGATCTATAACTATAGTTATAAACATGGCAATAATTATAGCTATAGCTAACTGCAGCTCTATAGCTATTAATTTATAAAGTATTTTTTCTATATATTAAATATAACATGAGTGTAGTCCCAATTTTCTGCAAACATTCGTTGTGGGAAAGAATATGAATGCAAACAAAATACTTTAAAAATATTCATGAATATAAAATTTCGAATAATTCGATTCACGAATATTAAATTTCGAATTTCGATTAAATGTAACATGAGTATAGTTCCAATTTTCTGCAAACATTCGTTGTGGTGAAGAACATGAATTCAAACAAAATACTTTAAAGAATATTCATGAATATTAAATTTTGAATAATTCGATTCATGAATATTAAATTTCGAATTAATATGAAAATAGTTCCAATTTTCTGCAAACATTCCTTGTGGAAAAGAATATGAGTCCAAACAAAATACTTTAAGCAATAGTCATAAATATTAAATTTCAAATAATTTTATGAATAAAATTGTTTTTTAGTTTTTGGGGGTAACAGTAACAGTATTTTAGTAACTGATATGTGATTGATTACACATAAAAATGTGATTTTTTTGCATTGTTCCTTGTTATCTGAGATTAATGTTTTGACATTCCAGATACTTTGGAGTCATGAAAATAAGCTCAAAATAATGTAAAATCCTCGTGATCACTTTAATCAGTTTGAATTCGATAATAAAATTGAGCAATTATTACTATAATTTTTTTAAAAAATATATACTAAAATCTTTTTTTATTGTTTGTAAATTTATGTTAAAGTTTTAGTATATAGACTTTTTAGTTTAAATAAAAATAAATATATTTTCAGTTTTACATATTTTACATGAGAAAAAATATGCTATTTTTAAGTTTAATTTTTATAGTTGGAATTAAATTACTTAAATTCTGAAAAATACTTAAAATATAAAATAGTTTAGTTTGAGACTAAGCCTTCATTGATAGTCTTTAAAGTAAATCTTTAGGGAAATATCTTTTTAAAGATTTCAAGGTAAAATGTAAAAAATTTTGTTCAGTTTTATAAATATGATTTTTATTACATTGCATTAAAATATATTAGGTGTATTTTATTGATTCCCACGAGCTACTAGAAAGAATTTATTTATTGGTTCCCACATACTTCTTCATTCCATTACCTCGTATCCTCAAAATTGTAAATGCTCAAGGATAAAATATACCTATGCATAAATCAATTAATGTATACTTCATAATCCACACAATATAGCAAGTATTTAGTGAAATAAATTAATCTAATTAATTTAACAAATACCGACGAATCAAAGTTTTCTTTGTAAATTTCATTTATCCATAATAAATAACAAATTTTTAGATAATACAGAACTCAATATTCATAAAAAAAAAGATTTTGTAAAATCGTGGATGGAACTTTTTAGAAATGCTTTTTGCAATCAACCTACATTTATATATAACAGTATTTACCCCATCTTCCAGTCAGAGCGAGTTCCAATGAACGCCTCTCTCGCCCCATCACTTTAAGACTTTTTTTACAGTGGTATGGGTCACCCCACCACTTGCTGGGAGTTCTTTCGGTCATTTGACCTTCGCGACCACCTGAACCTTGGCTTCGGCCTTGCGGTGCATCCCTTGACTGGATTACGCAACGACGTTCACTCACCGCATACTTTCGGGTGGGTCGGTGTTCCATTCAGAATTATATAACAGTAATTTATAATATCTAATTGTACAGTTTCAAATTTACTATTGTTACTTACGACACTTGGAGCAGCCAAGCTCGTTTGCCGTTGGATATGCGAATTTAAGTCAGTGTGGTGCATCTTTCGTGTTACCAGAGCATCACGAAGGTCTTTGCTCTCTAAGATTTCTCCGATAGATGGCACCTCCAGAGGATCCACTTCCTTAATTTTGACCTTGATCTGGAGGAATTTTCTCCTGACCATTGCAACCATGGTGACTGCTCAACGATCAACCCCAGGACTTTCGATTCAACAGATTTTAATGAGCACGTACTCGGTGGATCTTTGGCGGCATTGGGAATCGAACCCCGCTCTTATAGACAGAAGGCCGGTGCTCTAAGCTCTAGGCTACCACGGCTCTAACAAATTTACTAGTTCAATTATAATAATAGTACATTACTCTAGAATATATTGTTACAAATTTATAAATAATGATTATATTTGTCTTAAAATATCTCAAACAGATCGAAAATTCTCACATTTTGGGCAAAAATTGCGGTATTTAGACGTGTTGTAGTTTAAAAGCTGATTTCCTAATAATTTGGCTACTTGGCGACAGTTGGCGAGATTCTTGGCGACTTGGCGACGGCTGGCGAGATTCTTGGCAACTTGGCGAGAAATCGATATTTCTGGAAACATCCATCACCTAAGCTCTAGGACCAATATTTTTCGAGATAGCCTAGAAGCTTCCAGAACCTTGGCGAAATTGGTAGATTTCTCCGCCAAGTCAGGTATAAATACCGCAGCCCGACGTGGAAGAGAGAGTATTGTGAAAACAGTCAGTTTAGTGAAGACGATTAGTTGTGACTGCTAGTTGTTCTCTGTCTGAGGTATTTGAGACCTGTGATTGGAAGCTGTTTCTTATTATATCTGACGAATTGTAGCTGTATAATTGTGATTGTTACAGCGGGAATTTCGTTTATCTAGTGAAGTTTTTACGAATAAAAGTCTTGTGTTAATTAAATGGTCGCTTTATTCAACTCTCAATCAACACGAACCCGTGGAGCTCGGTACAATATTGAGCCTAAATTACAAAGGTTTATTTTTTCCAATACATTTATAAAGAGAAGTTATAATATTTTTCTGAACGAGATGAATCCTCAATTTATAATTGAGCACTTTCACTTTAAAAATTTAATGAAAGTTTACTGTAATTTTAGTTTTCAAAATGAATTTAATATATTTTTTAAACAAAGAAAAATATTATGAATAACATTTTTTTTTTTTGAAAAATGTTTCAAAAAGAAAGCAGAACAGTTAGTGAATTTGTAAACGAATATTTCATCTACTTTATTTTACCCATGTGAAGTGTTTTCAAACGCTATTAAATTGTGTAAATAAACTTTTAATTTTTTATAAATGTTCTAAAAGCATTTGTAAATAAATTAGTAAACTTTGAAATATGTGTGGCGATTTTTTAATTTATATATTTTTTGAAAAGTCACATGACTGACATCATCTTTACAAAACTGACATAAACTTTAAATATGGTGTTTTTATTTCAGATAACAAAATGAAACTTCTTATCGCTACTGTTTTCTGCGCAGTTCTTTACACTGCTTTAGGAGATTGTCCCCAAGGCCTTTGTCCTCAATGTAAGTGCATACTATGTAAAAAATATTTAACATTTTAATTTATTCTTTCCCATTCGTTATCGATCTCACAGATTCTTAAATCTAGTGTTTTTCAGAACTTGATGAGTGCCATACCTGTCTAACGTGATTACAATCTTAAATAAAAACTCTTTTGGAATTTAATGAGAGAAAAAGATTCAATTTTAACTAAATTGAGTTTATTCCAATTCTTTTTAAGAATTAATCTTAATCCTGTATGATTGGCTGGAATTTAAATAACAAAATAATAAAAAACAAATCGCTTCATTTGAGAGGAATTCCACTCGATATTTATAAAAGTGCATTTATGTTTTAAATAGAGTTTAACTTAACCAGATGCATTACCCATTCAATTTTAAGACCCAACTGCTCTCTGTTAGACAAATAATTCAAATTTAAAAATTTTAAACTTTTAAAATAAAGCTATAGTTTTTGAAGATTGTGACGTTCACTTAAAAAAAAACTAAATCGACTGTCTTTTAGCACTTGATGAACGTCAGATTTTCCTAACTTGCTTAGTGAATATATATTATAAAAGAAAGTGTACAATGTGCGTGACTCTAAAACTTAGAAATGAGTCCCAGTAAGAGCAAGGGAGTTACATGGTATAAATTCTCTATTTCTTATTCATGAAAATGTTTCCCATTTTTACCTGAAGGGTATGATGATGATGCTAATGAAGATATAACGGCTGAAAATTTCGCCCTACGAAATTTCTAGAACAAATCAAAACATTCCAGAGCTGTTTAGAACATTTTGGAATATTTGGGAATGGTCTGGAATATTCCAGATCATTGTAGAACATTCCAAAAGTCATTTGAATGTTATGTAATATTCTGAACATTGTAGAACGTTCCAGAACACACTCGAATGTTGTGTAATGTTCTGAATATTGTAGACTATTCGAAACCCTTTTTGTATGGGTGAGGATGCCTATTGTTAGGGAGGGATATGTAAAACATGATTGTCGTGTATTTGAACATCAGTTTTTTACCAGTGAAATGTAACGAATGAATAAAAACAAACAGTGAAATGTCAGGATTCAAATTTGTACAAGGATTGAATATAAACCGAAAATAAAGTGTGAAAAGTGTTTAAAATGTTAACTTCTACACAATCAACTACCTGAGCGAAGCCGGGTACCCCAGATAATATTTCAAATAAATCTTAATTTTGGTATTTAATTGTGATAAAAAAGATTAAATTATAATTGGATTCAATTTATTCCAATAGTTACCAAGAGTTACTTTAAGTAAACATTTTAAAAGTTAATCAATCGAATTTTAAATTGAATAAGATGCACTTTTTCTAGTTATACATGTTGATCTTGGCACGCTTTTAAGTATTTCATTCCTATTTTGCCAGCTCAAACTTGCTGCAATGGGCCGTCTCCAGGTTTGTATGGTTGCTGTCCAGAACCAAATGCCGTTTGCTGCACAGATGGATTACACTGCTGCCCTCAGAACACAGTGTGCAACCTTGCCCAAGGTACCTGTGACGACAAGGTGCCTGATGTGTTCCAATTCAAAAAGGATAGATCTACAAGGATGATGTTAGCTCGCAAAGCCAACGATGTCGCTTGTCCAGGAGGAGAATACTATTGCCCAGATGGTTCTACTTGCTGCGTCCTGCCCACTGGTGAATACGGCTGCTGTCCTTACGCCTCGGCTGTCTGCTGTCCGGACAAACAGCACTGCTGTCCTTCTGGTTCCAAGTGTGATTCCACCTCCACTTACTGTATTCAGGGTGGAAACCGATTCTTCTCTCTCTTCAAACGGCCAGCATTCCCAATGAAATAACTGTTGTTATAACATTGTTAGCGTATACGCGATTTTATTATTTACATTCAGCATGCGACAAAATGCAAATTATTAAATATCGGTTTTGAATAAAATATTTTTATTTATAAAACGTTGCGAAGTGGAAGTTGTATCTTATTTTAAGTATACATAATTTTTAAGTTGTAAATAAAATTCATGTTATGACACTTGGACAAGCCAAGCGCACTATGCTGTTGGCTATGCAAATTTAAATCCGTAGAGTGTGCCTTTCGTTTAACCAGATCACCCCGAAGGTGAAAGTACGATTTTACTCTAAATTTCTCCGATAGATGGTACCACCAGAGGATCGACTCCCTCAATTTCGACATTGATCTGGAGGGGGAAGAAATTTTCTCCGGACCATTTTACAAATGGTACCTGCTCAATGACCGACTACAGTACTTGTGGATCCACAGATTTAATGAGCACGTACATCGCATGTTCTCGGTGCGTCTTTGGCGGTATTGGGAATCGGACCCTGCCCTTTCGGAAAGAAGGCCAATAATCTAACCACTAGGCTGCCACGGAAATATTTAAATTTATGAACTGATAATGTACACACAAGCACCTGATGATTTTCTAATGCTTAGAATTTCACGATAGATCAACTTATTTTTATAATAATATTTCCTATACATCTTAGTTTTGATTTTTAACATTTTATCTATAATAATATAAATTTAATTATATTACTCATGAAATACAACCATGCATTTTAAACTTGTTTTGAATTCTTTTCCTTCAAGCTCTTGTCCTTAAAATAGTAACTTCAGAAAAGTTGAGCTAAAAAATTTTTTAATTCGTCAATAAATACAGTAATGATTGGTTTTTCAATTAAGGAACACATAAATATAAAATTACATCTGTAGATAAATCATCCCAACATTACAAATTTTCTTTTTTTTCATTAAAAATTTTACATTCTATTTCTTACCCTGTTTTTGGAAATATCAAAACAGGATTATTTTAAAAAGTTTGAAAAAAAAAACATATTATAAATTAAAATATGAATGTTTTTATTAAAGTTGGGATATTTCAATTACCATATTAATAACATTAACCCCTTTTTTATTATTCTGAAATATTATCAAAATAATTTAGATAACTTAAAAATAGTTTTGAAATGAAAATGGATAATTTGACGAATTTAAAAGAAACTTTCTAAAATATTAGGCAGCTTGAGTAAAATATAATTTAAAAAAACGAAAGAGGAAATTATAAATCTCTAATAATTGAAAGAAGAAAATGTAAAAGAAATATTTGAATGTGACTCACACCCAATACCCACCCCTTATATATAAAATCAAATATCATACTGGATGATATAATTTGGGTTCAAATGTTTCAACAATAACTTTTCAGCATTATTTAATATATTATATAGAGTAATTTTAGTTTATATCTTTATGTTCTAGCATTTTGGTATTTGTGACCCATTTTTCATAACATTGCTTCTATCAACACATTACGTCATATTTTTTTTAAAGAAAATTGCTTATATTATTATTCTATTGATTAAAATTTCTTGGATAATTAAATACTTTTTAGTTAAAAGTTTTCATTAAACATAATTTGTGAATTAAAAAAATTTTTAATGCTAATGTGGTGGTATGCAATCAAATAATTATCCAAAAATCAGAGAAATCAAGGTGAATTTTTATACAAAATCATAAGCAACCAAGAAGCCAGACAGGTAAGAAAAGAAGTATCAGAATAATTTATATAATATACCCGAACAAAATTAAGAATAAATTATATAATAAAAAAGAAGGAAACAATAGGAATACAATCTGACTTAAATTGCTTAAACTGGTTTTAATTTTGAAAAAAAAATTAAAATAGCAAGAATTTTCTGGAGAAAATTTCCTAAATATAAAAGATATTGAAAGTTAATTTTTTCTTTAGAAAGAAAATTCGATATTTTCTACATTTTTGTTTTAACTAAAGCATTGCCAAAAAGTAATATATTTCATAAAATGCAAAGCATTGCGACGCTAAATTTAGAACAGCAAAATAAATATATATTTAATCCTCTCAAAAATTAAATCTTATTAAGATTAAAATTCCACTGTATGAATATCACCTTTAAAAAATTTAAATGCCTTGCCGATTTAAAACTATGTAGGGACGTAAGAAAATAGAAGTTAGAATAATACAAAACAAAACCTTTATTACGACATTACACATGATTAAAACAATTACAAAAGAAGATACTTAATAACAATAAACAAGGTAATATATAAGGTTATAAGGTACCTTACAAATAATAAACAAAGTTATATATTTATGAACCGGATGGTTCACCTTCCCCATTTCTCACATCTCTCTTCTATATCATCTAACTCTATTTCTTATTGGATATTGAATATTTTGTAAGTTCACTCTTTAGGGATGTAACGCCATCTCTTGTCAGTAAAGTTAATATAGATCTGTTACAGCTAACCATAAAGTAAAAATTTTGTCTTTTTCATTTTGATTTTTCTTGTCTTCTATGATCCACGTGTTAATGGCTTGAATCAATGGAAAACGGCTTCTCAAACCGATGCTTTGCTCCTTATATAAGAAATCGTTTTAGTAAGAAAATGAACTTCGACACTATGTCTTAGACATTCGATGGTGAACTTCGCCTTGTTTGCTGCCTTTCGAAGAATGCAGATTTGAAGGCAGGCAGCAAATTCGTCGACAATTCGGATGTGCGACGCCGTCTCAATATGATGTGACGTAGATGAAATGCTATCTGATGTCACAGATAATTTAAACCAATAAGAATATAGTAATAAAATGATGTAGACATGATCTAAAGTGGAACGAAAGAAACAAGCCTATCCAATGTATTCGGCCTAAGATTTCTATGAAAAATATTTTTATTGGAAAAAAGGATTAGCAAAGACTTAATATTTAGGAATACACAGTGTTTTGTTCAGCGAAGTTGATAGGATTGTGTTCTTCGGCGTGGAAGGTCGAACGTTCAATCCCAGTCAATGTTAAACAACGGGAGGGGAATGTTGTATTTTTATCGTGACACATCTGTGATTGTAGGTACTTGGGAGTTTTTCATGTTTCCTTCCTTGTCATGCGTAAATACTGACCACAATCTGTTCTCAGAAAGTTCTCAGTGTTCACAAAGTTCTCAGAAAACCAATCCGTAGTGCCATCTAAGTATTTTACTACAGCTTGTTGTTGTTTCTCGTCCCCGTGACCAGCAGTGCTAAATCGAGTCCATGAGTTCATTCGTCCTGAAGAAATCCAGTACTAATAGAGAGCCTAGAACTAAGTTTTGCCTGGCAAGTGATAAAATGTGACCAGGGGAGGCTTGTGCAGAAGAGCACCTAGGGCAGAATTCGGAGTATTTATTGCCTGCAATAAAAGTCATTGATGACAGGTGACCACTAATAAAACTGGTGCGAGCAGTTTGATCTCGTCTACTGTTATCCCGAACCTAAGAGCCACCAGGGCATCTACTCTGATACCACGGATGTACTGATGAAAGTTGTTGCATGAGCATGCATCCCTGTATTTAGCCCTGAGTTTGGCTCTACTATTTAGATAAAGCAGCTGGGTGGAGTCTTCGTGGTGTTGAAGCAAGGACCAAGCAGAAGACCCCCAATATTTGGCCTGCCACCCCCAGAGGTATTATTTCACTCAGAGGCCCCCAGTTTTAACGTGCCCCAGCCGCCATTAGTGAACACGACTGATCTTTGGTCAAGCCTGGAATCGTACCCACTACTTTCCGATAATGAGAACGAGGCCCTAACCAACCAGGCCACAGGCAGGACCAAATGGCCTTATCCATTGCCTTATATCTAGCAAATAGCTCTTTATATTTAGAAAAATATGCAAGTAAGCAGAGCGGCAGGCGTTGTGATCCCGCCAGAACCAAACTGTCCGCAGTCTCATTTCAGGCAACATCAGTATGGGACGGAAGTGGATCTGATGAGAAAGGGAAAGTTGTTTTAGTTTCCTCAGTATGTCTGCACCTGCACTATCCCACACGTTATGCCAATCGGCCATGTGCTGGATAGAACTTCTATAACCCGAAAAGATCCAAAGATAATAATAATTCAAAAATAATACAACAACTTTTAGTTGTTAGTTTATCCGCTATAAGTAGCATCGAAAATATTTTACTATTGGAATAGTACTGTTATTACACTTGACAAAATCATGATGTTCGACATATAGGTTCTTGTAACTTAATAATTATCAAAATATGCATTCCCTCTTAAATGAATTTCCTTGGTTAATTCTCCTTAATAAGTATACTGCGCATTTGATTTGCGCTTCTTGTCATTGTTGTTGTTGTTACTTATGACACTTGGACAAGCCAAGCTCGCTATGCCGTTTGCAGTACGAATTAAGTCTAACGGGTGCGTCTTTCGTTTTGGAACAGAGCACCACGAAGGTGAAAGTACGTCTTTGCTCTAATTAAGGTGCCTCGTAATTTTGAACCAAGGTCAGGTGACGAGGCCACACCTGAGCTGGCACCCTCCTCTCCACATCCACGCCACACCAGCGGAAGGACTTTGGACGTCACAGCTTAACGTAGACACGTCCCCAACCTACGGAGTTCCAGCAACCCAGTGAAGGAGAGTACACCGTGGTCACCCTCCCAACCACTGCCTGCGGCAAATGATGCTTCACTTTGCTGAGCTTACGGGAAGCGGCATGAAGCTACTGAGCCACTGGAGCTCGCTTCTTGTCATTCAGTTTGGATATAAAGGACTTTTATGAAGTTTCTTCCTTTCGAATGCGGCGTCTGTCTACAAAACAAAGTCCCGGATGATGTTAAAATACTTAATCACTATGAGGAGAGTTTTCTAGCTTTCCTTTTCAGCTCCTTTTAACCCACAGAAAGCTTTAGAAACATTTTGTGTTGCTTATTTTTCCCTCTATCAAATAACACGTGGATAAAAAGCGTCGATAGGCAACAGCCATAAAATTCTCGATCGGATCCGATTATTATTTTTCTCTGTGAATACACGATGTCTTGACTTCTGTATACTTCTCGACAAATTACGAAGTATAAAAATAACTCCATGGCGTCGAAAGATGTATGATTCTGTACAATTTCTAGTTTGCTGATAGCAATACATTGCTAATTTGTACACTTCAGATTTGTATGATTCTAAAGAAATTCTACACTGCTGCCATTCTACAGCAATCCGACCAATGGTGACAGATGTTAGATAATGATGTAGAATAGTTTAATGAATAAAGTTATATATACTCCCAATTACTCTAGCTGATTCATTTCTCTACAACATTCTTCAAAATTCATCACCTAACATTTTCTCTGAAAAAACTGTCAAAACGTTAACCGATATTCATTTAATTACATGAGTTTCCTTTTTTATGAATAATGATGTAAAGTTGTTTAATGAATAAAAAGATATAAATTCATTTAACTTTCAATTATTTATTTATCTCTCAAAAAATATACTTTAAAATACATCATCACACCCAATATTTTCTCTAGAAAAACTATCAAAACATAATCTGATATCCATTTAATAATATGAATTTCCTCTTTTATGAATAATGATGTAGAATAGTTTAATGAATAAAGGTATAAATTCCCCGCTCTCAATTACTTATTCATCTCTTTAACATACTTTAAAATTCATTATTACCTCCAATAATTTCTCTGAAAAATCTGTCAAAACATCAGATGATATTCATTTAATTACATGAATTTCTTCTTTTACGAATAATTATGTAGAATAGTTTAATGAATAAAGATGTAAATTCCTAGCTTCCAATTACTTATTCAGCTCTATGAAACATACTATAAAATTCATTATTACCTCCAATAATTTCTCTGAAAAATCTGTCAAAACACATCAGAGGATATTCATTTAATTACATTAATTTTTTATTTTATGAATAATAATGTAGAATAGTTTAATGAATAAATATATAAATCCCTAGCTCCCAATTACTTATTCATCTCTTAGAAACATACTTTGAAATTCATTATTACAACCAATATTTTCTCTGAAAAAAACTGTCAAAATATTATCCGATATTCATTTAATTACATATAACTTTCTTTCTTATTTATAACTCTTAATCTAATAACTCTAAATCTCAACAATAACTTTCTCTTGAATGAATAATGATGTAGAATAGTTTAATGAATAAAAAGGTATACATTTTTCTCCAAACTCTTAATTAATTATTTATTTCTCTGAAGTATATTTCTAGAATATTTTAAATTTATTTTAATTTTAAGTATATTTTAAAAAATTTTTATTAAACCTAATATTTTTGGGGAAAAGAATTGTCAAAACATTATACGATATTTATTTAATAATATGAATTTTCTCTTTTATGTCATTTATTTTAATAGTAACAGCTTTCGGCAATAGGAATTTACGCAGGTTATATTAAAAAAATAATCAAACCTTCATTTGATTTTTATTTAATTAAGTGAATTTTTTCTTTTATGGTGTTTAGTTTAACACTAATATTTTTTAAAAATGGGGGCTAATTTAGATATTAAAAGTATTATCCATGCAAAAATTGTCAAATCGCTATCCAATTTTCAGTTACTGCATAAATTTTATTATTTAAAAACGTATCTGTCTTAGCAGATACGTTTCCATTTCTTAGCAATGAAAATTCATCCAATTTTTAAAGTTACGTCTATGTTAAAATTATTATTTAGTTTTCGGATTTTCATACAAATACATGAATTTTCGCTTTCACGAAATATATTTATTTTGACAGAAGCAGTTTCATTTCTTGGCAATGGAGATTATACTAGTTGTAAAAAGTGTTAGCAACGAAAAAACTGTTAAAACGCTATTCAATTATTATTCATTAGTATGAATTTCATCTTATATGAAACACATTTATTTAAGAGTAACAATTGAATTTGATCCAGAAGAGGTTTATTTAGTTGTAAAAAGTATTATTCCTGAAAAAGTTATAAAATGTTATGAAGTTTTCATTCAATTTCATAAATTATCCTTAATGAAAGCATATTTTTTTAAAAATAAAAACGGTTTCGTTTCTTGGTGGTGGTGTAGTTCATCCAGATTTAAAAAAAGTCACCAAAAAAAAAAAAAAAAAAAAAACAATGAAGATGCATCAATTAATTGTGAACTCGAAGTAAAGCAATAGATTTATTAAAAATCATTTCTTATCGAAGAAAGTACATTCGAAAATAAATGCTTAATTTTATATTAGTGACGAATTTTAAGAGAAATCCATAAGTCCATTTGTAGTTAAAGGAAGTTTATCGATAAAGATATTATCATTATATTATTAATTTTATTTGTACTTATTAATATTTTCTAGGATTTCGATAAAAAGGAAAGAATGATATTAAATATTTATAAGATTACAGGCCCTTTAAAACAATCTTCTTTAAAAGTACACAAACAATTTTGAGATTTTTTATTTAAAAAGAAAGTATTAAAATAAATAAATTAAATTTTCCTAAAAACTATCTTCTTCTCCGCAAGCTATACACAAGTTTGAAATTTTTAATTAGCAGTAATATTAAAATTTATTAATATAGTTCTCTGAAAACAATCTTTATCAACAGCATAGGAATAATTTCCCTTGATTTTTAAATTTAAAGAGAAACATTAATAAATAAATTTCTTTGAAAGCAGTCTTTAGAAAAAGAGAATTTTCTAGATTTTCGATTTTAGAACAATAAAAATTAATGAGTACAGTTCAATAAGAAAAATCTTCTTCAACAGACTATAGTAATATTTTAGAATTCCGAGTTAATGATATAAAAGAACAATATAAAAATTAATGAATATGAGAGAGCAGTATAAAAATCAATGAATATAATAAATGAATCATATAAAATTAATGAATATAATCTAAGAACGATATAAAAAAATTAATGAATATAATCTAAGAACGAATTTAAAAAAATAAATGAATACAATTCCCTAAGAATACTATCTTTCCTCATATAGCACATTATAAAATTTTTCAGATTTCCAATTTAAAAAAAAGCGAAATAGAAATTAATAAATGTGGTTCTCTTGAAAATTATCTTCCTCCTTAAAAAATTAACGATTTTCTCAACTTCCGATTTAAAGGAAAGATTAAATAAACAGTCTTCTATATCCTGTTAATAGAAACGAATGTCAAAACCTGTAACTTCAGAGGATAAAGTTGTTGAATCGCTCGAAATAGATCTGGCGATCAATAAAGCAAAGCACTTTTGTTGACTGACTTGGTGTGTACACAGGAAAACATGTAATTCAAAAATTACCATAGGGTTGGCAATATTTAAGCATTCATTAAGATTTTCACGAAATTTTTTCGCTCGTAAGAATCGTCAATACAAAATGTTTCTGTTATTTCCTCGATCTGATTAAATTATACAAAATCACCATCAAATTTTAATTATTGATTGCTTGCCGTGAGTTTTCACTTGCCTGTGGAAGAGGGCGCTGCTGGTGACCACCACGGACTTAATTACGGCATTTCATACTAATCTTACTCTTAGATGGGATTAACGATATTGAAAAACATATTTGCGATAATTCTTATTTTAAAAAATGATGAATTTGGTATTGTTTTTAGAGTGTGTAAGGGTTGTGGAGATTGACAGAAAAAAGAGAAGACTGATTAATCCTGGATATCTGAAATAATCTAAGCTAATTTTGTATAAATTATTAATTAGTTTCTTTAGATCCTTTATTTGTAACTTAAATAAGCATTTGAAAAAATATTTAAATTGTAAGGAAATTTGTTGTAAGGATTTTCGAAATTAAAATGCGTTTTACGAAAGTTAGACTAGAAACTTGAAAAAATTTTGTCATTAAACTCTTAAAATATTTTCCTACAATTAAATCTACCAATATGATGTGATAAAATTTAATTAACGTTTCGAAATCTTTTAACTAGACTAAACAATGAAATTGGCACAAAAATATAAGAATTATTAACTATTTTATTTTCTTCTAATGTCTAATATATATTTACATAATGAAATATATAAAAAAAATCATGTAAAATTCGTAAGCACATAGATGCATTTCCACTAAGAGGAAAAACATCAAAATATAAGTAACAATAGTGTAGTATATCAGAAATATATTGGTATTGTTTGTTGTTGTTGTGTGGTTGCTGTTTCCAATCCTTCAGAGGTGTTTTCAATTCTTCGGTTTCCCTTCCGTTTGATCAAGCGTGTCACCCTCGAATTCCAACGACCCCCCCGGGGTCTTCCTGCTGAACCAGGCTGTGGGTGGGAGGGATGAGCCTGACTTGCCTGTCTACTTTTTTCTTTATAGTGAAAATTTCTTTATAAGTTAGTGTATAGCCTATGTTGGGCAACTCGGAACAGCTTGGATGTTAACATCGGAGGGAATCCACTGGACATCTCAACCCTTGGCTAGATTCTTAAGATTGGTTATATAATCTGTATGTCCACTAAGTCGCACACACTACTCCAGTCCTGTAGGTATTGAATAGAGCTACGACCATCAGTAAGGATCCAAATGTTACCAGATCCAGTAAGATGTCCTTAACAATAAAGGATAACGGTAAGATGTCCTCTTCGTTAAATAAGATTGGAGAGCAGGAAACACGACTGATTCTCACTTAGAAATACTCTTCTACTTTGAACCATATTGTACTCGATTCGTTTACTGAAAAACTATCTGCTGCATACATTAATTTACGAAGAGGTCATTAATGGTGTGAGGACATCTAAGACTATGATGTCTGCTACAAGACACATAGAGAATACTTTCAACTCTGTATATATACGCAAGCATGGATGTTCTTAACGCTATTTTCAAAAAATCTTAAAAATTCTTGCAGCGAAACTAGAAAGATTTTTATTATATTCAAAGGGGGAAGAAGTTACCTGACTTTTACAAAATAAAATGAATCAAATATTTCGATTAAAAAAATAAGATCTTACACATAAATTATTTTGAAAACAAAGAAATTATTTTCAATCAAACCCATATCGAGTAAAAGTCTAAAATTAAAAAAATACAATTAGAAAAAAGGGGTGCTCATATTTAGATGTAATTCTTAATTGGCTTAATTTTTTGGAAGTAATTTTCTTCCAATAATATATGAAGTTGTACTGATTAGGTTTTTGCTTATTTATAACTTATTGCTGAATGCTAATCGGTTGGTGTCGAAGTTTTAAAAAACGAGCTTGGTATCTTGTTTCTACATGCCATTTTTACAAAAGAGGAAAATTGGACTAGAATATAGGAGTAATAGTAGATCTTGAGACCCACACTGGAGGAGGAAATTGAGTTCTTGAACTTTAAAATGCAGATTAAAGTACTTTTCATTCAGTTTTATACAGCATGAACAGGAAAGCTGTCCATTATAAGGTTTTTTCATAGATAGTGGGATTTACTCAAGTGTCCCAAGGGAGAAAATCCGGAAAACTCCCAAGTACCCACCTCCACAGACGAGCATGAGAAAGGTAACACATATCTAATGTTGTTCAACAGAAGCTGGTATCGTACTCGGAACCTTATATCGGTGGGCTTAACCATTCAATTGTCGGCTCATCCGCTTAGAGAGGTTTGCCAAATCAACTATCGACCACATAACTAGACACAATCCTAATTATGAAGATTTCGTATCAGGCTTACTTAAGAATATAATATGGACCAAGGGTTTGAATTAAAAGGACCAAAATTGACCAGTGACCGGCATTTTGAGGTGGACGTGAATGATATAGGCCATGAACTATTATTCTCAGACTTCTGTCCATAACCTACTGTCTAGCGTAAGTGCGCTTTAAATACACAACACAATACATCCTATAATGAGGTATATTATTTCCACGTAATAGGAAAACGCATTGTACGAGCATTCTCGTAAAACGCGCTCGTATGACCTCGTATATCACGTTATGTACAAATGATTCAAGTTTAACTTTTCTCGTTAAAGAGGGTTTAAATTGAATATTAAGGGAAAACTATGATATGAGCGAAATGTGTGCGTTTCATTAATCAAATTAAGATCATTTTAAATAAGAAACGTATACAAATGTAACTAAAAAACAGTTCATTTCAAATAAACTAAATAATTCCAAAAACAGTTTTATTATATAATTATTCGTAGTAGTAGCAAACGGAAACAGCGTTCCACCGACGTCTTTTTTCAACAGAAGGTTCAAAGATCAATAAAATAATTTAATTTTACTTTACAAGAACACAATTGTCACAATATGCAAACGAATGGGAAATGGATTGCGAACTGTACAAAATCATTAAAATTTCGTCGTACAGAAATATAACGTGGAAAATTAACGCGTTATATAAGAGAAAACATGTGTCATAGGTGTAATTACTACATACTGATAGATTTTTTTTTGATTAATAAAAATATCCGCATAAAATATTCGATGAATTTCACATTTGAAGTTAAGAAAAAAATTCTTATAGAAGTTTGTTATAAAAATTGATGACAAAGCCGATGTTTATAACAATCCACAATTGAATAAAAACTGAAGCATTAAGATAATGAATAAGCTTAAAATTAAAAAAAGAAATGAAATTTTTTTACTGTATAACAACAGAATAAATTTATATTATCTCTTATTTCTCATACTTAGTAAAAAAAATATGAGCTTAATATTTCAAAAAAAATATATATATATATTTTACGTGAACTTTTTTCCTCAAACAAGTCCCGTAATAATAAAATTTTAATTTTCTAGTGATGAAAATTTTAGAAGAAACTTTTTTTGAATTAATTGCACTGTAAAAATTATTTTAACATATTTCACACACAAATGCATCAAGATGCTGTTTAACATGTTTTCTGCGGATTACGTTAAACTAAACAAGAAGTTTTTTTTTTTTCAGTAAAACAATAACTTTTGTTCTTAATATTTGCAAATTTCTTTTCTTTACAAATCTTAATATGTGTTAGATTTTAGAAATAAAAACTTTCCGGAGATATATTTCAAAAAAATCTTTAATACTATTTTATGTAAAAGAACTTTTAATTTTGTAAGTAAAAAATTAATAGAATTGAAAGAACGGAAACACATGCTAATCATTAATATAATCAAACCGATTTAAAAAAAAAAGTTCGTAGCACGTAACTTAGCTCTCAATACAGTTAACAAAAATATTTCATCTTTAATACTTTAAGTAAAACGTTAGTGTTTATTAAATCAAATTTTACACTTAAAAGGAAAAAAATATAAAGAAGCAGGTATTTCGATTTTTATTTATTAATAATAAAGGAGAAAAACACGCAACAGTATATCACAAAAATGAGCAAGTCTCTTATTTCATGGGGAAGGCGGGCTTCCTGAAAAGAGCATGATACCCACTGTGACCACGGAGACAGTACCTTGATGTAGGATCACAATGGGTACCATATGGGCAGCAGTGTACCATATCAGCACAGCACATTGCAGAAGGGTATGGGCAGCACGAATATTGGCCAGTGACCATGGGACAGCAAGTTGCACCATCTTGGCAATAATAATAGCCACCAGGACAATAGATGACATCGACCCTGTTGGCTGCTTGCAGCACAGCGGCTTCAGCTTTCACTGCAGGTGGATCAGGTTTCTTGTTGATTATGATACGTCCCAGAGTACTGTTATTCTGCTCACATCTTTGCTCGGCAAGGTTGCAGACCATGTTTTCAGGACAACAGTGTAAACCGTCTGAGCAGCAAACGGCGTTGGGAAATAGACAGCAGCCATAAGATCCTTGGGATGGGCCATCGCAGCATGTTTGATCTAAAATTTTCACAAAAAAAAAGATATTAAATTTTTTTAGGAAGAAATGTGATTAAAATTCTTTAATTTATTGAATACTTAATTTCAAATCAACGACGTTTAAATAATGCTAATAAAAAGTATCAAAATAAATTAGGGTAAGAGCAATGTCTCAACAAAACATTAGTTTCGTTTAGCCTATTTCTAAAATAAAATAACATGTTAATTTAACTAAATAACAGTGAAATTATCAGGTATCATAAAAATAAAAAATACCGGGTACTATAGCAGATATTTTTATTAATTCTGTTATGCATTACATTTTTCATAGATCTATCTGATGTATAAATTGTATAAGCATTCACGTATTAAATCATGAATCATTCAAGCTGGAGCAATCGCATACCTGCCAACTTTCAGAAAAGTATTTCAGTAAAACTTTTCAGTTTTAATCCGTGTGACTAAAGAAAAAATTATAACTCTACCATTTCTTTTCTCCATCTACAGTTTTTCAAGCTGGAGGATTCCCTCCTCCCCCCGATAGAAAAAGGGTTTGACGTGTGCATTTTCGAAGCCTCTGCGACCACACAGTCCGGGAAGTTATTTCTCTCTTCCCACAGAAGGGTTGAATGGGGTGCTAATTTCCGCTTCTCATCATGGCTAACGAGAAAAGATCGCCATTATGCGCTAAGATAAAAAATTTTTTTTTCTTTTTTAAACTTTGCCCAGAAGAACCGAAACGCGTAAAATAAATAATGCTATCAGTAAAAGCGTAAAACATGTGGATCTTGCGTAAAATTTACGCACGATGCGTAAAAGTTGGCAGGTCTGCAATCGGTTCCATAAGCGAATTTGGAGTCATTAAGTGGAATTTTACGTCATATTTAAAAGCACAACTGAACATACTAGCTTCAGATTTGAAAATAACATGTATAGTTCATAGAATTAACATAAGATGATTAATTTAATTATATTTAAACATGCGAGGAAAAATTGAACTATTATGTTGTTACTTATGACACTTGGACAAGCCAAATTGCTATGTCATCGGCAATGCGAATTTGAGTCAGTAAGGTGTCTTTCATTGAACCAGAACACCACGAAGGTGAAAGTACGACTTTGCTCCAAACTCCTCCGGTAGATGGCACCACCATAGGAGTCTCTCTCTTTATTTTGAACTACTATACAAATTATTCAGTTCTCACCAAAAAACATTTCATCAACATGAAAATTCGCTTAATTTTCCAATAAAGCAGAACCGGTTAATTGTTATGGCTCAAATATCATACTGTGGAAGCGGAAGATATCGGAGGGCTGCATATTTTTTTAAAATGATTGCATTTATTGGTTAATTTTGCCTTTCAGAAATAGTATAACCAGTGCCAAAAATATCAATACATACATATTAAGTAAATTAATAGCGGTTTTATTCAACTTATTTAGTGAGCTAATCTATCTTTAAATAAGCAAACTTAATTTTAGAATCAATTTAAAGAAATAAATGTACCAGATGAGACATATTTTTAAAATTTCTTAAGAAAAGAAGTGACAATTCTTCTAGACATTGGCATCATAATTACATTGGGAAATATCAAATCGAATCTTTGGCTGCAAATAGGAAAATAATTCAGGTTCACAGCGAACTTTTCTGACTGATTTGATGGATAATATAATTTTTTTTAGTGCCACTATTTGACTACCGCAGCATTACAGCATTTTTAGAGCCCCTATTTGGTTGTCTCTGCATTAGGATATTTTTAAATCCTCTCTTTGAACACCACCGCATTAGAACATTTTTAGGGCCTTTATTTGACCACTTCTGTATTGGAGCATACTGAGGTAACAAGTCTCAATATAGTGAAGCAAAACTCAACATATCACCTCACTTAAATGCAAAAGTGATGCGAAATGTTGAGTTTGGCTCATGATATATAGACCTTTTATCTTATAAAACAATGAAAATTTTGATCAAATCAAATATTATTACATATTATATTGATATCTTTTTTATGAAAAATGTTTATTATTCTAACTGTGGAATTAAATTGAGGTGATCCTTAATTTATTCTGTTCTCCGCGTGGATGTCTGAATTATATAATATTTAATTTAACATTATATATATACGTCAATAAATAAATTATGAATTAATTTATTTACTATGATTTATTAGTTAGTATATTTATTAATTATGAAATAATTTACAATTTTAATTTACCAATAAATAAATTATCAATTGATAATCAAAATAGCAAACTATTTCAAGAGTAAATTTCAATTATTATCCTTCGATAATGCTATAAAATGTAGAAAGAACATTTATCAATTTTTCTTTACCTATTTCTTTGCATAATGTATTTAGACATGTATATCCTAACTTACAGAGGGGTTTGATTACTTAATAATACATAAACCTTGGTTATACTTCTACAATAATTTTAAGAGCAAAAACAAAAATCTTACCATCAGTACAAAAATCCGGGGGGCATGTACCGAAAGCGGTGGAAACCGCAGCAAATAACAGAGAAGCCAAAAAAAGATTCATCTTGGGAAACTAAAAAAAGTGAAACACATAAGTGAACTGTTATTTAACAGAAATGTGCCAGTTTCAAATGAATATAATGGATCGTTTAGTAGTTTTTGATAAGAGTTTCCTTAGTAAAGATAAACATACATAAATTGAACAATAAAAAAGGAAAAAGTCATCCTCGTTCTTCCCTAGTGCAATACGTAACTTACCTTCCATTCGTCATCAAATCTCAAATCTACATCAAAATTCACTGTTGTCATTCTCCAAAATAAAATTAAAATACTCTTACATGCATTACTAAAAATTACATTTTGTTGAAATTCTTTAGTAAATCACATAAAATATGAAATGTATGGTATTTATCACAAAAATGTTAAAATGAAAAGGAAATGCAATTTTAATAATTTTAAAATATTATTTTTATTTTATAACAATTTTATAATACTATTTTGTAAATAATGTAGTCATTATTTTATAAGCAATTATTATATTATCATCATTTAATAACAAAAGCAAATTATCCAAAAAATAAATCCTTAAAATAATAATGGGTTATTTAAAAATAATTACATGAAAATTACACTTACTCAATACTGGATATTAATAATAAATGTAAAGCTAGAAGAAATATTGTCGAGTTAAAATTCGAATATTCTGACGATATCTATAAATATTGGAAAACAGAATTTTTGTTAATTCATAATAAAATATTTAGAAAGTAAAAGTGATATTTCAATGAAAGACATATTTATAGACACGTAAGCTTTTCCAAATAGCAAAGTATTATAAAGATAGTATTGTGTAACACTACACTGCAATAAGATTCGCAAAATCGCTCAGTAAATGTTTAATTTATCTCTAAATGAGTTACAAAATTGTATGCTACCCCCTTTCAGCAGTTGGTGCAAAAAAATTTGCACTGTTAATTTTATCGGAATTTTTATCACGAATATAAAAACTGTAAATACGTCGATAATTATTTATATACGCCAACATGTTTCCGTCAAATACAGGCTATTTGGCTATATCTGAATATTGTTCTAATAAGGAAAAGCGAAAATCAATTCAATAATTTCAGAAAATTTTCAAAAATATTTTTTATTTATTTTCATTGTATTTAGTTTCAAAATAAATTAAACGGAAAAAATTTTTTCGAAAATATTTTGGATGAAACTATTTAGTTTTCAGCAAATTGTATGTGAAGGAAAAAAAAGAAGGGGGGTCCTATCGAAACAAGATAAATTTTTTAAAAAAATCATTAAATTTAAAACTCCAGAGAAAATTTTAGTAAACATTTTATAAAAATCATATGTAAATGATTTCATACAGAGAAAAAAACATGACAAAAAAATTTTTTTCAGTACCAAAAATTAAAACAATATTTCATAGATTTGAAATAGAGGGCAAAATATACGATATGAAAACAAGCGAGTTATGACTACAATATTTTTCAAAGCTTAATTATTTAGAAAACTTCGCAAAATCAGAAATAATTTAGCAAATTAAATGTGTTTAGTTTTAATAATTTTATATAGAAAAAATTTTCAACATTAAAAAAAAAACATCTGAAACTTTTGTATCTAAAAAACACATAAGGGGAAAAAGAAACTAGTCATTTTATTTCTTTAAAACAAAACGAATAGCATTAAAAAAAAACAAATATTAAATGTTTCGTTTCAAACACTTCACTTATAAAATTTAGTAATTTCTTTTCGATACATGAATACATACTAAAGAATTATTAACATCAAAAAAGAAAAATATTTCGTTTTAATATCAATTCTTGAAAATAATTTTTGTTACCATATATGAATATTATAAATATATATTTAAAAAAAGCAAGAACTTAAAAAAACAATTAAATGTTTGAGAAAATTATCATACAAAATCTTAAAACATAGATAGAGAATTAAATTTTAAGAAAGTAGTAAATATTTCATGTTAATAATTCAATTTTTGAAAAATTCATTAAAATTAATTTACTTATTAATATCTGAAATTAATCTACTTTCTCTAAAAGTAAAAGATATTAATTATTATCCAAATATATATGCATAAAAATTGTGCAAACTGAAAATAACTCCAATTGAGGATATAAATATACAAATCATAAAATCGAAATTAAGATTTGAATTGGCGTTCGAAACCATTTTATTTAGATTATCTTAGAAGTAATTTCAACCAGAATTTTCCTTATATAATATATATTTTTAAACAATAACACAATTAACAAAAATAAAAACGAACTTACTTAATATTAGAAACCACAATAAGTTACAAAAATTTCGCTTTATGAAATCGAAACAGATGACGCACAGTCACTTGCCAGTCTAATTTAAGCTGAGTAATACTGAAGCACATGACAAGGTTGCTAAACTATTGCCAAATGTTTATTTTTCGCCAAATGCTTTTCTTTTTTCACTTCAGCATGGTATTTATTGAATGATTTACTTTTGATAATAATGAAGATAAAATTATTTTTAGAAGAGCAGGATTTCATTTCCAGAAATTATAATTATCTTCTTTTATTGCAATTTTCCCACGAATTCCGTATTCCAAATTAATTTTTTTTATCTGTGCACAGGTTCAGACGATAAATTAAAAATATTTCCATAGAATTTAAAAATATTCATAGAGAATTCAAAATAAAAATATCGAAGCATAGTGAAAAAATTTAATAAATGTTCATTATCTGTCTGTAAACAATAGATAAGATTCAAAATTATAAGAAAATGTAGTTTGAATAATTTTGAAAACACGTTTTTATAAAAAGTTTATAATTCATTATAAATAAGCAAAGAAAATTATTACAATTCACAGCAACTTTAATTATACTAAATACAATTATAGTATAATTGTAATTTACTCACATTAATCAATTACTGCAATTAATTTCATTATACTATTTAAATTGAAAAACGAATATAACGATATCATATGGAATTCTAAAAAGAATTTGAAAGTTTTCCTAATTGTCTTTCGTTTAGATACATCTCTTTCACACGAATGTCTTTTTTTAACATGATTTGGTGGATTATCACAGCTGCTTATGAAACCATATAATACTAAATTTTTATTATAGCTACTAAATTATTGAATATTGATGTCATAAGAATAAGAGTTATTAATATTTTCTATTTACATATTTCAGATTCGAAAGTTAACTGAGAATTTCCTTAACATTAAGAATTTAATTTTATAAAATGGCCGGTTAGAAATGCTTTGTGAGAAAAATTGCAATTTGGAATGAAAGTATATAATTAGCTTCATTCAAAACATTGTTTTACTCCTCGAAATGAAGAATTTAGTATAAATTACATCAAACCAAATGGAACGAGTCGCTCAACAATTGAAACAATTCCCTTTAGTGACTAAATTATCAAACATTGAAGTTGCAGCTCCTTCAATGAGCATTCTAATGCATTTCTTGTAAGAGGCATTTTTCCTGGGGCTTGAGCAAGCCACCAGGCGCCTCGGCTGGTGGTGGATTGCCGAATGTCCTGTAGGAATGACAGGATAGCCTTGAATATTGAATAAGAGGCCGCGAACCAGCTCCCGCAAACCCTGGTGTTATACGATCCGTGCCTAGGGCTAATTGGCACCGCGGTATTGGTGTCTTAACGGAGCCTCTAGTTGCCTGGCAAACTTCTAGAGTAATTTGCCTTGCCCAGTAACTCAGGCAATGCTGGGTGGACTGATATTACCTGAGCTTATTAATTGTTATCTTGTGGCTGAAAAGACACAAGAAATAACAAACCTTTCTGCATTTGCAGGTGAAGTCTCTGTAGTAGACCTTGCTGAAAAAGACAAGGGAACTCAGAGGCAATCTTGTAAAGGGGCAGTAATGAATCCTTCACTTGAGGTAGAAATGAGCTCCAAACCATCTTCTTCTGGTGAAAGTCAGGAAGCTATCCCTAGCATGACTGACTTTCTGACCAGATGGGACTGTTTCAGCAAGACCCTATCTGCTTGAAATGTCATACGCAAGAGGAAACGGCAGAGCATATCATTTATGAATGCAAGGCTCTTGCCCTCCCTAGATTAACTTCTTTAGGCATCATCCATACTAGAGAGTTACACCTAGACTCCATTAAAGGGTTATCGGACTTAATTAATAAAGTGGCTGACCCGAGCAACTGGAACTAGGAAACATTGGGTTTGGAATTAATGGTACAAAATGCTGATAAAAGCAGAGGTGCCCAATGACATACAAACGCAATTCGAAGAAAAAGAAGAAGAAGCGGCATTTTTGGGAAAACATAAACATGGACATAAAATAAAAACAATATTTTTTCAAAAATCGAATAAATTAATGATATCCTTATTTTTTACTCATGGTAAGAATGTTGAATGAAGGGAAATCCAATATTGTATATATTTTTAACAACAGTTAAACATAGATGACAATTTGATAAGGAGGAAAACCAAACGCTTTTCTTTCTTGAAGAGAAGAGTTCCGTAGCGGTGTTATATTGCTTAAGGTAATTACACATCACGGAATATACAAATTAACAGTGATTCAAATCTATGTGTTAATTATGTTTTAAGTTAAACGCAAATGGTGAAATCAAAATTTTGAAATGAAGCATTATTTTCATTTTAAGTCAATTAGTTAATGAAGCAGTCAATTAGTCAAATTAGCGAGTTAGTTCGTCAAAGATCGACATCCAGATTGATACAATGTCATTCCATTACATGCTGATGTTTTCAATTCAAGCCTGAACAATAATTCAGCCAACAAACAGAATGAGGATTTCATTTACCTAGATTAGAAGTAGGAAGAATTTTCAAGATACCCAACTCTAATGTATTTTAACACAGTTTATATTTACGAAGAAACATACAAGGTAAACAAGAAAGTTTTTGACGTTTTAAAAAACTCAAAAAAATATGACCTACCTATGTGATCAATAACGACTTCTTTTATAAGAAATTTTAAATGAATTCATTTATAAATTATTAAACTTATTTGTATTTTTAAAAACACAAAATTTATAATATTTCAAACATACATATATTTTTTAAAATATTTCAAATATATTTTCCCAAAACAATTTATTTGAATGACCTATGAAATGAGAGCAAAATGATAAGATAAAAATGAATGTTGCAGAAGGAGAAAATTCAAAAACATTTTGCGACTACCAAAAAAGATTTCTTATCGATTCTTAGTCAGACGACATTTATTGTTAGCTTAGGATCTGTCTGTGTGTGTGTGTTATTATTATTCTTTTTTGAATTATATTTCTTAAAATCTTTTTTTCACAGGAAATTGTAAATGATAGTCATTCTATCTATTGCCGTTTTGTTTTCCATTTATAATTTTATTAAATATCATTTGTTTCATCGTATCATTTTGTTTCCTCTATAAATTTAGATTAAAAATTACTAAAATAAACAAATGAAACTTGATAAAGAATTCACGAAAGATTAAAATATTTTTATAATTTTAATGTTACTTCATAAATTTTCAAATATACTTAAAATAAATATAAGGTGCGAAGAGAAAATTATCCTAAGGATTTTTCACCCTGAAAATAAAAAATGCATTTTTTTCTCCAAAATTTCATATTGACTTAGCCAAATTAAATATTTATTGTCGATTAAAGCACACACACACACACACACACACACACACACATATATATATATATACAGTAAGACCCCGCGTTAGTAGAGCGTAATGCGAAACAGCGCTAAACGAGGCTATCTTTACATGTAAATATTGGGGTTAGGGGAAGATGGCTAGGAAATTGGTTAGGTATTAAATTTAAAAAGTATGTTTTTTTTAATAAAAATAAAACCAAACATTTATTTCTTAAAGCCCAAATTAATACCACATTATTATTTCTTGCAAAAATAAAAACAAAATATAAATAACAAAACGAATATTCTGAAAAAAAAAAAAAAAAAAAAAAAAAAATAAAATTCTAAGTCAGTCATATTTAGTTAGCTTTCCGCGTTTTCAGTGTTCTGCCTTTTTGTGACAAAAGCATCTAATGTTGTTTGCCTTTTTATTTTGCGTCGTTCTCTTAAAAGTTCTTCATAAACGGATATAGCATCTCTAACATCAAAATATTTGACACTGTAATATAGTATTAAATATGTAAATTAATACCTACTTACAATAATGTCAACAAATGTTTCCAATAATAAAAATATGTCTGTACAATACCGCACCAAACAAGAAATACAAGTACACTCTTTCGGATATGTATTTGAAACCTATCGCTGCATAATATTTCGGGGAATCCCCGTATGCTGCGAGCGATTTCGGGAAATCCCCGGGTTGAAATAAAAGAGCGCTAAACCGAAACAGCGCTAAACGAAACAGCGTTAAGCGGGGTCTTACTGTATATATATATATATATATATATATATATATATATATATATATATATATATATATATATATATATATATATACACTTATCAGTAGGCAATGTCGTAGAAGCCGGATGCTAAAAGAACTTTTAAAAAAGTACAAAAACGTGACTACCGAAAGTGTCATAATTTACTTAAAAATTTGTGTGAAAGTTGTCAAAAAAAAATCCACGGTACCTAAGAAAAGACTTATTGTTATGCCAATGGTCTCTTTAAGAGATGAACTCAAGATGCCAGGTGGACCTAATTGACATGCAGTCGCAACCATCTAGTGACTTTATATTTGTCTATCAAGACCACTTGACGAAGTTCATACAGTTGCATACCCTGAAGAGCAAACGTGCAGAAGATGCTGCATGTCATCTAATTGATATTTTCACTATATTTGGAGCCCCCAGTGTACTGCAAAGTGACAACGGTCGTGAGTTTAGGAACCAAATCGTAGAAGAAGCTTGTGCAATATGGCCGGATCTGTAATTTATGCCAATGGTCTCTTTAAGAGATGAACTCAAGATGCCAGGTGGACCTAATTGACATGCAGTCGCAACCATCTAGTGACTTTATATTTGTCTATCAAGACCACTTGACGAAGTTCATACAGTTGCATACCCTGAAAAGCAAACGTGCAGAAGATGCTGCATGTCATCTAATTGATATTTTTACTATATTTGGAGCCCCCAGTGTACTGCAAAGTGACAACGGTCGTGAGTTTAGGAACAGAATCGTAGAAGAAGCCTGTGCAATATGGCCGGATCTGTAATTTATGCCAATGGTCTCTTTAAGAGATGAACTCAAGATGCCAGGTGGACCTAATTGACATGCAGTCGCAACCATCTAGTGACTTTATATTTGTCTATCAAAGACCACTTGACGAAGTTCATACAGTTGCATACCCTGAAAAGCAAACGTGCAGAAGATGCTGCATGTCATCTAATTGATATTTTCACTATATTTGGAGCCCCCAGTGTACTGCAAAGTGACAACGGTCGTGAGTTTAGGAACCAAATCGTAGAAGAAGCTTGTGCAATATGGCCGGATCTGTAATTTATGCCAATGGTCTCTTTAAGAGATGAACTCAAGATGCCAGGTGGACCTAATTGACATGCAGTCGCAACCATCTAGTGACTTTATATTTGTCTATCAAAGACCACTTGACGAAGTTCATACAGTTGCATACCCTGAAAAGCAAACGTGCAGAAGATGCTGCATGTCATCTAATTGATATTTTTACTATATTTGGAGCCCCCAGTGTACTCCAAAGTGACAACGGTCGTGAGTTTAGTAACAAAATCGTAGAAGAAGCTTGTGCAATATGGCCGGATCTGTAATTTGCGCACGGAAAACCTAGGCACAGCCAGACTCAAGATTCGGTTGAACGTGCAAGCCAGGATATTGAAAATATGCTAAGTTCTTGGTTGGAAAGCAATCACACCAGAATATGGTCCGAAGGGTTACGTTTTATGCAACTTATGAAAAATGGAGCATTTCACGAAGGCATCAAGTGTTCTCCTTATGAAGCAATGTTTACGACGCCTGCACAATTTGCGTTGAAAACGTCTTCGTTCCCGAAAGACTCTATCGAACATCTTGAACAAAAATCGGGCTAACTTTGTAATTCTAAATATCATAATAGTCTAATATGCTTAAATAAGTAAACTTAAAATATTTAGTTGTTGTTACGAATGACACTTGGACAAGCCAAACTCGCTATGCCTTGGCTAATGCGAGTTTAAGTCAATTGGAAGGGTCTTTCGTTTAATCAGAATACCATGTAGGTGAAAGTACGACTTTTGCTCTTCAAATTCTCCGATAGATGGCAGCACAAGAGAAACTACTCCCTCAATTTTGGCATTGATGTGAAGGGGGCGCAAATTTCTCCAGAACATTGCACCCATGGTAACTGCTCAACGACCGACCACAGGACTTTCGATTCCATAGATTTAATAAGCACGTATATCGCATGTACTCTGTGGGTCTTTGGTAGCATTGGGAATCGAACCCCACCCTTCCGGATGGAAGGCCGATACCCTAACCACTAGGCTACCACTGCCCCAAAATAATTAGTAATTCGTAGTAATAGCATTTAACGTCATTTGAAAAAATGAAACTTACATGTTAATAAATCTAAAGAAGTAAATTTACATGTAAATGAAAATAAATAAATTTTTCGCATAAAATTGTTTCCACAAAATAATCCGAATTTATTACCTTCCCACATTACAAGTCGGGTATTTTATAAATTAACTGGTAAATTTCATAAGTATGAAATAATTTATCATATTTACCAAATTCAGTGGTGATTATGTAAAATCACCGGTAATTTTATATAATCACCGATTTATCATTTTTACTGTAACATATATACTTTTTTTAATAAACTTTTAATATAACCATACTGTCATGTAATTTGGAAATGAAATAACTAATATCCTACATTTTTTTGGAAATATTACATGCTTTACATTTTATTGTTAGTAATATATACTTTTTACATTATATGTATACATGCTTTATTTCTATCAGATCTCTAAAATTTGCAAGAAGAAATTATAATATGAATTGTTTCTCTCACTGGTTCAAATTATTTCCTTTTCCAATAATTTTACGATTCACAAATAAACAGTATTGAATTATAGTTCATATGATTTTAATGTCAAAAGTCTATCGCATATTAAATATACATCCACATTATAATCAGTATTTGTTATTTTACTGACTAGAAAATTTAATAAAATGTATTATATTTTCTCTCATAAATAACACTTTTTCTATGCAAAAAGCCAAACTGTCAATTTTTTGACACTGTCTCCTGAAGGAGGACCACATCTTGTCTGGTAAGTATGACACGCAATTGCTAATTTTTACAGTTTGGAATTTCCTTTTATCTTCCCATCACAGTTAGCACGTGCATTAATCAAATAATTGAAAATAAAAGGTTGGGAAAAATACGATGGAATTTTGAGGAAAACCTATTCTTCTTCTTTTGAATAAAGGAAATGTTAGATAAATTTCCCCTAGAAAGTCAACAGTACATTTTATGAGAGATATATAAATAACAAATATCATTTATTAACATTGAGAATTCAGTGAATTTTAAGAGTGTTGACTTTACAGATATTTTTAGAAGAATTTGAGAGAAATATAGTAATTTGAGATTACAACTTGTGACAAAGTGAGTTATTATTTGTGGTAAACTCTTATCAAAAATAAATACTAATCTCAAGAAATAAAAAGTATTTAAAATTCGTATGTGTAAACAGCAAACAATATCTAAATTATCAAAAATCTGAATTAAAAAATAATTTTTGTGTGAGTCCATATTTTTAATAGATCTCTTTAAAAGACACGCACAATATGTGTGTAAGAATATTTTGAAAACCTATTTAGGTGTGCGTATATATAGAAATAAATAAATATATCGATATGAACTGTTAGATCTTGGTCACTGTAATTTTATTTAACTAAAGTATTTTTTTAATTGATGAGAGGAATTCCAAGAATTAAAAAAATTAGATCATATTTTATATAAGCAACATACATTTTTAAAAAAACGTATTATATTGTTCAGTATATCTACATCCCTATATAAAAATCTATGTATAAATAAAATTTTAATCCTGTTTTGTTTGTCGAATTTTTGTGCGAGGTTAAATTGAAGACATCATGGCACAGGTTGAAACTTAAATCAAAATCTTGTTGTTTGTCTAGCTTAGAATCTGTTTCATTCCAAAGTTTTGATTATAGCCCATTGCATTAATTTAAACCATAATGAATGCTGTGTTTCTAACTTTCTGTAAAGTTGCTTATCCCACGATATAATTAAGGCAAAAAGAGTAATATTCCACTTTGGACTTCTTTTAAATTTGCCATCCAATGCACAAGAGCGTTGAGCGAATTAGAGAAAAATATTTATAATATCTGAATAGCGCCTTCTTTCCTTTTTTTATTAATGTAAAAATGTTTGGTAAAAGTTTGCAATCATATACATCTTGGATTTTTGGCGATTATTTTTGATGCCAAGAATGGTGCCAAGATGAGACTCACAAGATGGCAACAACACAAAAACTACACAAAGATAGAATTGCCATGATTATCAGAAATTAAACTTTATCGCGAAAATGTATCGCAAAACCAAGTGGTACCCGACTCTAGCCGAAACTCAAATTTTTATATATAAATAATTTTCAATATATAATTTCATAATAATATATGTTTTATAAATAATTTTATTATAGTATAATTTTATAAAAATATAATAGATAATATAAAATAAAATTAAAACCCGGGTCACGACACCTTAAATGTGGGCGAAGGTCTACAGTGCCTATATCTGTTTCCTGACCCAGAGTATATACAGCTTAAAGGTAATTCTGAACCACTACAAACATTGAAGCTCATGCTGGAAATTGAACTCACGAATTGTTGAATCAAAGGACAGAGTGGAACATAAGTTCAAGAAAAAAATTAAATGCCGTTACACATAATCGCATGGAAACCACTATATATAAATATGCCTAACAGCCCTAATTTTTTAACATTCAACCAAAATAAAAATAGGAAGTTTAATAACATGCACAACAAATGAATAACAAAATTAGTACAGAAAATCAATAACAGAAATTGAATTTTCTTCAAATACCAAAAACGTTACTTACTTATTCTAAAATGTCTTAGAAATTCTCACCTTCGATACGATGATTCACACAAGAAGACTGATATTTAATTCAAGTTTGCATGGAATTATAACCTCTTCAGCTGAAAGTTATCTCAAGTTGATTTTATGAAAGCATGTCACTGTATTTTGAACTGTCACATGTTTCGAAGTATGATAACCGTTTCCACCTCAAAGTGCAACTTCTTTAGCCATTAAGTTTTCTCATATCGTTCAACAAATAGCCTGCGACAGAAACTCTTTTTAATCTAATTGTTTTTCGGCAACAAACTCTTTCGTACCTTAACATGCAATAGCAATTGAATTCGTTAGTGAACATTAATCCTATAATTATCTTTAATGATTTTATAATTTCAAAGGTGTGATTAAGATAATAAAATGTTTTGAAAGTAAGCTGCTACCGAGAAGTATTTATATATTGTAATTAATTTCTTTGCAATTTCTTACTACTAATCTATCGTTTACACGGAACACATTTTTATTCACGTAACTGTAAAAAATGAAAATACATTTACCACATTCAGTGAATAAAATAATTAAATCAATTAATAATTTATTTCTGTAGTATTTTAAAAACCATTTATATATATATATATATATATATATATATATATATATATATATATATATATATATATATATATATATATATATATATATATATATATATATATACATATATATATATATATATATATATATATATATGAGATGAGTAAAGAAAATGTAAATTTTACAAAAATGATTTTCTGTATTAGAATTTTAACATTTTTTTAAAAAGTATGTATCTTCCATCACTTTAATACCTACATAAAACTGTTTAAGGGTATACGGGTATTGAATTTTAATACCTAACGGGTAAAGCATTTTAATATGTATCAAGTGAATTGTCTTCAAGAAGATTTTTCAAAGATTGTGGACTGTATCCATGTGTGGTAAGGGAGGAAACTCGGGAAACTCCCAAGCACCCACCTTGACAAAAGCGCGTGCAGATGGCAGAAGCGCATCAACCGCCTCCTGTTTTTCAGTTTTTCAACAATAGCTGGTATTGAATCCGGTACTTTTAAAATTTAGTAATTATTTCATATAAAAAGTAAAATGTTATGTAAAAAATTGTAAGTTAGTCTTTTATTCATTTGTTGTATTATAATTTAATTGCGGTGCAATGTCATCTCAAGGAAAATGATAAAAACGCTCTATTGAACAGCGTAAATATAACTTGTCTCAAAAAAAAAAAAGAAAAAAAAACTTACTACAATTGTATATATATATATATATATATATATATATATATATATATATATATATATATATATATATATATATATATATATATATTTTGCAATCTGACTGACGTTTATGACGATGCTCAATTATTCAAATTTTCATCAAATGTGAATTTTAATCCTTCAATTATTAAGACTTTCGTGGGGTTACTTACACCACAATTTAAACTCAAATAGCTGAAACTAGCTGCACTTTGTAGCACTCGTACATTAGTATTTGTTACAATGAAAGTAAAGCACCGCGAAAGTATAGAATAGCAACATATATAAAGTGGAAGAGAAACGAATGGTGCAATATTTTCTCCCTATTGGTTCTGATTATAAGCATTTTTTATCTGGATCGAATGGGGTACTAGAAAAGTTTAGCATTTGTAGGCGGAAGGAACAGATTTGGTGATGAGGGTGTTGTGGTCTACGTTGGTACCTCCATTGATGGGGTCGCTGACCTCTACATCATCTTTGATTGAGCAGCGATATGGGAATTAAATTAGACTTATTGCAGTCCTAAACGCCGTGGCAGTTGGAGATGACTTCATTAACATTATGACCACTTGTTGAATGTTTCTTTTTCCCGGAACGAATCATGCAAATTAAATGGCCTATGTGTTCTCTGGGTACAAATCTAATAGATCATATTTAGAACATTCTATGTAGAGGAGGTGTTGGTGGAATAAAATGCCTACAGTCTCTCTAAGAAGGCTAACAACGGTAGGATTACTGTCTTCAGAGCAGAATGTCCCAAGTTTGATGACAGCCATAGTTGTATTACTGGAGATAGGCATTCTCGCATGCTCGTCTATCGGAGAATATTCTTGGGAGTTTTCCGGGTTTTCTCCTTTGCAATACTAAAGTATGGCCCACTACTCATAAAGAGTCCTCCTGGAAAGCAGTTCATCAATGTACCATAAATTCTTTATAAAATTATTGTACAGTTAGGTAGTCCACAAAGCGGAATCAAAAGTCTCCAAGAATTAGAAGCAAAACCTGGAAATATCTGGCACTGTTTACCATTGTGCTGACCACAAATGAATGTAATATAATTTTCCTGTGGTTGGCAAAGAGACTTATTAGTGAGGGGTCGCCGGGTATGTTCATGTGGAGAGCGCATGGCGAAGTGAAGGAAGGAGAACAGGTTTTGGCGCCAGCAAGGAAGGAAAAAAAAAAGGTCGAGTTTGAATGAGAGAGACAGAGCGGTGCGTGTGGAGTTCCTCGAAAAATACTGTCGATTTGCTTCAGGGGTGAACCAAGTTATAGGATACTTCTACGGCTGCTGTGACACTTCTGCAAAATCCCTAGAGGTTGAAAAGGAGGCAGCAGAGCAACCCCGATTAGTATTACAAGAGGAGGTTTCCTAATTACCCGGTGCGACATTAAGCCTTGCCCACGTGGGTCCTCAGATAACTTCCTAAATTTCTTTTGTGTAAATTATTATTATGTTATCCCAAATAACTCTCTGAATTATTATTTACGTTATTCCAAATTAATCTGTAAATTAGTATTTGTTAGTCCACGTTAATCTGAAAATTAGTATTTGTGTTATTCTAAATTAATCTGTAAGTTATATTAGTTGTGTGTTATTCCAAATTAATCTGTAATAAACTTAATTAACTAAATATATGAACCTGGGATCTTGTTAAGTATCTGTTAATAATCTTATTTAACAAATACTTCTCAGCATAAGAAAAACTATATAATAAGACACTTAGTACACCATTCCCATTAACTCTACAAGAAATGGAAAGATTTTGACGATTGATGATCACGTGATTATACATTCCGAAAAAGAAGAAAGTTCCTCCCCTTTTTCTCTCCTTCTCCGCAACTGTAATAATATTGTTCTGTGTCGATCGAAACAAAATTTAATTCGTAAATGTTTCTCTGTGTGCATGTAACCTTTTTTTTTATTAATAACGTTGTCTTTTAATAATTCTGAATCAGATCGCATTTTATTGTTCTCCTATAAGATAACACTGCAACTCTTCAACAAGGGTGGCACCATGTAAGCACTTGGCCTTGATATATCCAAATATATATATATACATACATATATATATATATATATATATATATATATATATATATATATATATATATATATATATATATATATATATATATATATATATATATATATATATATATATATATATATATATATATATATATAATAAAATCCGAAGTTCGTAAAATAGAAAAATAAGCGTTAGATCTTAAAACTAAATTTTTTAACAAACTGTTACCTCTTTATAAATAAAGTAGTATTAAAAAGTCATTTAGTATACACTATTTAAGAAACACGAGCAAGTGTTAATATACTCTTAAAAACAAATCTCAATTTTATTTATGAAAAATCAGACAAAGTTATTACTTTGTTTTCTATTCCAAAACTACATTTTTAAGAAAACATTTTTCCATTTTTTTTTCGATGTAGGTAAGCATTTCACTGTTCCCCCCTCACCAAAAATAACTAATTTTTTTAGGCGTTCTTCCACTTGTTTTGCAAATGGAAGCACCATTGCGTCATTCTTCTCTAGTTTCATACCTGAAACATTCTTTTCATTCTCATTCATCCTGTTCTCCATCATTTTACAATCTGATGTTTATTGTGTACAAATTGCATGCGTGTCCATATCTAGAAATCTAGAAACGATTCCGTGGGTTTCTTAGTCGATGTTTATAGATGAGAACTCACGTTCACTCAAGTCAATCTTGACTTTATTATGTTACAATAAACTCTTTAATAAAAGCTGAATGTCAAATTGAGCTAGAAACCATTTTTTTATGCCAATAATATCTCTCCAAGGATAGATTGATATTGCATTGATAATGCCCATTTCTTAAGGAGATTCAAAGTCATAATTACTTCAGACGAAAGTGCCTTAAGATATTTGTTCTTGAAGCTATTGATTAAAGGTGCTCGTTATAAAAATGTGTACCCCTTAATTTGGAGAAAAATTTGGTGATAAATTTTGACGATAAAATTTAATTTCTTGTAACCCTAGTACTTAATTTAATTTTTGTGTAGTGGCAGCAGCCATCTTGTTAATCATATCTTGGCCCCTATCTTGGTGAAAATCACCAAAAAATCAAACATCACAAAAAATCACCAAAAAATCAAAAGATACCCGATTGTAAACTTTTACCGATTAAAATTTGAAGCATGAACTAAAACGGGAGTTCAATTCTATGCCAGGAATTCTACATGAATTGCTTAAAAATATCCGGGGTTTCAATATCAGCAATGGAACTCATTACTCATAATTCAAAAGATTAAAGATTTTTCTATAAAAACGGTGAACAATAAAATAAAAATTTGTATAAAAAGTAAGATCACAAAAAAATGTGAACAAAAGATGACATGAAAATGAACTACAAAAAAGAGATTTTTGAAAATTTTAGTTCGTAAATAGGAATTAAAATTATCACGTCTTCCCAAACGTGGTGCCCAGACCATATTAAGTATCAGCCACTTACTCGTAAAATTGTTAGCCTTCGTATATATATATATAAATTAGAGATTCGTAAAAACTCTAGCATTTACTGCATATATAACAAAGCGTTACCTGTCGATGTGGCACAATAATTTGTTCACGCTGTTCAAACAGTTACATAATTAGTCTGATATTTCCTTCTAATATCAGACTATATCAGACAAATATGAAATATAGCTTATTGAAACTATTTAGCATTTAACATAAATTTTTCCAAAGAAAACTACCACTATATTAATCCAAACATAATCGTCTTCATAATTTTATAACTTCAAAACTTTTATCTCATTAATCCCTATAAAAAGGACAATTTTCTAAAATATCGGTCAATAGATATATTTACTACTGAAAATACAAATGCCCTCATACCAATGTGGTTATAAAGCAATGGGAACTCCTTAGACTTATTCTTCATGGAAGTATTGTGGAAGTTTTGGTAGAAATATAATATGAATCCTTTTAAAATATACTATAACTGCTCAATTACATTGAGGTCAGTTGACTATGAGAGCCAAGATTACATTAATGCTCCTGTCCCTCAACCTAAGACTAAACACGTCCTACTGCATGAAGAGATAGTATCATCCTGCAGAAAACAAAGTTTATATCACAGGGTAAGCCTGGTCTGATAAGATTTCTCGATACTTCTCCTCAATGATCCTTCCTTTCAGAGTTATGGTTGTTTCAGCAGAAAACTACGACACGGCTTCCCATATCAGCACAGATCCACCGATATACATGAAATTTGGAAGAAGAAAATCATGACCAGACGCTTGCGCAGCAAATATGTACCTATCCTATTGTAGATAAAAGTGTGAAAGACGATTCATCAAGACCATATTACTTCTTGTATTTATCAATCGGCCAGATTTTATGACGTTCGGCTTTAACATCTGTGACAAAGAGCTTGGGAATTGTCACTCTACCGTAAATGTTGAGTTAAAGAAGGTTCATTCTAACTGTAATCATTGAAACTGGAGAATCCAGATGAGGGTTGAGGTCTGCACTCCATTTAGATGGAACTGTTAACTTTTTAGACATAACAATCCTCTTCATTACTTGTTTGTCACCGCGCAACTCTTTCGTCCACTCTTTTGCTTGCCGAACTTGTCTTGATGCTCTTTGTGTATACTGCCATGGATGTAGACCACATATCTCTAGAAGCATCTAAATGTTGCGATGCTTCGCTCATACTTGTTCCAACTGAGCGGGATTACAGAATTTGAGCTTTTTGAAAATTTGAAAGGTCCCGGTTTTTAAGCTTTTGAAAAAAATAGGCTTATAGAACTTCAATAAAGCTACAACCAGAATGTATGCATTTCTATTTATGTATTTACGCAGATGTTATTTTCTTTTAATGATTATGAAACTCATTAAAAATGTCACTTTATTCACAAGTGTTTTCATTATTTCGATAATCATTTATATATAAAAGTAAGAAAAAATTCTGCAATTTATCTGCACCCATCAAATTAAGCATTTGTAATTTGCTTAACGATATTCATTATGATTTAATTATTTGGAATTAAGTATATTTTCTTGTTGTTTTAGTCTTGTGTCAGCTAATCTGGCAATATGGAGTGCGCTGCTATACTTATCCAACTGAACCGTAATTTGGTGTGGAGTTCGATTTCCGCAGTACAAACATGCGATAGGTACCCGTTTATAGGGTAGGCAACCATTTATAACCCATTCATACAAGAAAGGACAAAGACAGAGAGAGAGAGAGAGAGAGAACATCTATGAGAAATTACATTCGAACCCAGAACTTTCGTATCCGCAGTCAGGCAAGCTGACCACTAGACAGGGTGAGCGGCTATATTTCCTTATAATTAAACCAATTCAGTAATTACTATACATTGGCAGAAAACAACTGCAGCTCTTTTCATTTGAAATATTTATATTCAATATTAGTGAATTTCCAATATTTAGATCCAATGTTCATTGACTTAGATTCAATATTTTTGTGATTTCATGATGATGATAAATCAATACAATTTTTAACTTGGGTATTAAAAATAATATCCTGCCTTAGTTTCTGTATTCAAGATAATATAAAAAAGTGGGATTTTGAAATATTATAAGAAGATTCATTTTTTAAGGTATATCAATAAAGAATAATAATAAAGTTATTCTTTTACGTCCATTTGTGACTTACCAGAATGTCAGATATTTTTTTAATTTATTCGTTTAATTGATTTTAACATTTGCTTATCTAATTATTACGTAAACATATATAATAGAGAATAAAACTTATCGCTATAGGAAACCTAAAAAATAAATATCTTTTGAAGAAAAAATTTTGAAATAAATGTGTATTTTTAACGAATTGATTTGTGGATTCCACTTTCAGCACCTACATTGAAAGAGAGTCATCATATTATAAATACATTATATTTTATTTTAGTCGTTGACTTTATGGTCTGGCATTCTATATTAAATTTATTGTAGTTTATTAGGTACCACATGCGCGTAAAAAAATTAAGTCAAACATAAATAATAACTTAATTTAATTTTTACTGCATTTAATAATGGTTTAACTTAAACTTTGTTTAACTACTTAAAATTAGTTTTACTTTAACTCATTTAGCTCTTTAGTTCGACTCCCGTTATGGACTTAAAGTAGATCGGAATCCACTTTAAATGATAAGTACTCCACTATAATTAGTTTTGGTGTCTGAAAGTTAACGTAGAACGAAGAACACAAGAAAACTCTAAAAGAAGAATTTAATAACTCTATTTTACTCTGAACTAATAACTATATAAACTAAAATTAAATTTCAACATGAAAATGAATTTCCTTTTTAATTAAATTGGTATCAGAAAAGGAACCTATAGAAAATTGAGTCTATTTCATTGCCCGTTAACAAACATATTTGAATGATATCTTGCTTCTTTGTACATTGATACTTCATATTTAAATTACCAATATTTGAATAGTTTTCGAGGGTTATTATTAAAACGATAATCTCTCGAATATATATCTGCTACACCTGCACCTAACATGACAAAAGATAACGACTTTTTTATCAGTACTCTCAGCGACTGGTAGAGTAAAAACAAGATAAACTTTTCGCCAAAGATTTTCAAACAAGGCAAGAAATGATATTCGACTAATGATTAGGAATTGCTCTCAAGTTGATAGGAGTTTTTACCGACATGCAGATAAAGGGTATCGACAATGATGAATAATGCTTGCAAGTATTTATGAAACTGATAACAGAAACCATTTACAACACCAAATCAGATATAGTTATAACAATATTTAAATCTTTTTTCACGAAATTTATGATGGATGATAATTTTCTGAATACTAGACTTTTGTGAACTCTATATAATATTCCTATAAGATATTGGAAATCCGTTGAAGATTCCTTTCGTGGAATCTGAAAACCATTTAATATCACTGGCTTTGTTTCTTTGGAACTTAATTTAACTAAAAAATGTTCACGATATCATTTTTATCATTATCGCCTTTCTTTATTTTACATTATCCATTTCATGGAATAAGTCACTACATATTAATTCGTTGGAATTGTTCCTCTTGGAACTAAATCTAACTTCAAAAAATTCAAGCGATCATTATCACTATTTGTCGTCATTTTTCATTTTATATTATCCATTTCATGGAATAAATAACCACCTATTAATTCGTTGTAATTGTTTTCTCTGGTATTAAATTTAACTAAAAATATTCAAGAGATCATTATCATCAATAGTCGTCTTTCTTTATTTTATATCATCCATTTCAGGAAATAAAAAACTGATTATTAATTTATTGGAATTGTTTTCTTTGAGAACTAAATTTAACTATAGAATATACAAGAGATCATTATCCTTATTTGTCATTATTTTTCGTTTAATTATCCATTTTATGGAATAAATAAAAAGCTATTAATTTGATGGAATTATTTTCTTTTAAGTAAATTTAACTAAAAAATATATATTATCCATTTTATGAAAAAATAAGTATCTAATTATTCGTTGGAATTATTTTCTTTGGAACAAAATTTATATATATAATTTAAAAATACTCAAAGGATCCATATCATTATTTGTCATCTTTTTTTATTTATTATTGACAATTTCAGGAAATAAGTAATTACTTATTAAATCGTCGGAATTGTTTTGCTTAGAGCTAAATTAAAAATATGCAAGGAATCATCATCATTTTGCATATTCTATCTTTATTTTATAATTCCTTTCATGGAATAAATAATTACTTATTAATTCGTTGGCTTTGTTTCTTTGGAATTAAATTTAATTAAAATATATTCAAGAGCTCAATATTATTGAACATATTTCTTTATTCATTTTATTATTTATTACATGGAGTAAGCAATTCCTTAGTTTTGTCCCTTATAACTTTCCCTGTTTATTTTTCCTCTTTCATGGTAAAAAAATATTTAAATCCTAGATTTTATTTCTATGAAACTATATTCAATTATAAATATGTTTCAGAGATCATTATCATTAAATATACAGAGGTAAATCTTTATAATTCATTTCATTTAGTAAAGAATTACCTTTTTGTTCTTTTATACTTTATATCCTTGAAGTTAAACGCAACTTAAAGTACACTACTGGCCATTAAAATTGCTACACCAAGAAGGAATGCAAATAACAGAACGATATTTATTGGACACATACATTATAGTGGAAAGAACAAATGATTAGATTTACAGGAAATTAGGATGTATAGATCTTGAGAAATCAGTACCCAGAGCAGCCACCTCTGGACGCAATAATAGCATTTATCCGCCTAGGCATGGAGTCAAACAGAGATTGTATGGCATGTACGGGGATCTCAGTCCATGCAGCTTCAACACTATGCCGCAGTTCATCGACAGTAGTGGATGGTGAGTGATGATGTGCCAATCGCTCGGCAACCATTGACCACACTCAATTGGTGACAGACCAGGAGAACGTGCTGGCCAGGGTAACAGTCGAATCTGTTCTGTATCAAGAAGTTCAGAACAGTACGGGCAACATGTGGTCATGCATTATCCTGTTGAAACAAAGCATTAGGGAAGCCTTGAAGATAGGGCAGAACCACGGGCCTCAACACATAGGAAATGTAACGGTTGCTGTTCAAAGTTCCGGTAATGCGAACAAGAGGTGATCGAGACGTGTATCCAATGGTACCCCCATACCATCACTCCAGGAGATGGGCCAGTATGGCGATGTCAAATGCAAGCTGGCAATGCGCGTTCTCCACGATGCCTCCAAACACGGATGCGGCCATCATGGTCCTGTATACAGAACTGAGATTCATCTGTAAAGATGACGTGATGACATTCCCGCGTCCAGGTTCGTCGCTGATTACACTATTGAAGGCGCTCCTGTCTGTGACGCAGCGTCAATGGTAGCGAAGCCATGGTCGCCGTACGCCGTCCATGCTGCTGCAAACGTCGTCGAACTGTTCGAGCAGAAACTTGTTGCCTTGCAAATGACACCATTTCTCGACTCAGGGTTCGTGACGTGGCTGTACGATCCCTTGTGACCATGCGGATAAGATGTCTGTCTTCTCTGCTGTTAGTGATGGGGGTCGCTGAGATCTTGCATGACTTTCCGTATGATTTTCCTGAACCCATCGATTCCATATTCTGCCAACAGTCATGGGGTCTCGACCGACGCGAGCAGCAATATTGCGTTACGATAAACCGCAATCCCGGTAGGCTATAATCCTTCCTCGATCAAAGTTAGACACGTGCTGATAGGCATTTCTTCTTCTTACACGAGGCATTACAACAACATTCTTTGTTGAAAACAACGTTGAAAAGGAAATTGGGTATGAGAAACTGCTGTCAAATCTATGGTTTTATACACATTGTAGATATCGCTACTGTTCTCTGCCTTGTATGAATGCGCTGAAAATCTAATCATTTCTATATCACAGCAAGTTCTACCTGTCATGCAAATTTCATGTGTGTGCCGCTTTCCTGGTGTAGCGATTTTAATGTTCAGTAGTGTATTATAATAAGTTAATGAATTATACATTCGCCTTTGTTGCTTACAACTTCCACTTCTCGACTAATTTGTTGATGCCGTTCCACCAAAAATCACCTGGTCTGGAGTCAAAGAAGTTGTTGGAGCTATTTGGCATGGTTCACAAACAATCGTCGAAAAGAATCTGAAGAAACTTTCTGAAAGCATTTGGTAAATTTTCCTATAAAATATACAATTAATAATAATAATAATCTGTTTATTTATTTTATTTTGATAAACAACGTTTGTAAGTAAGTTTTGTTTCAATATTTACATTGAATACATTTATTAATGAAATTAATTCAATTGAATAAAGTAATTAACAATGTAGATTTGATTTCGAACCAAAAGATAATTTTAAATTTAAATATTAATTTATAAAAATCAATGCTTTGAAATATTATATTTTGAATAGTAAATTTTAAGGCATTCGAAAAAAGAACCAGTGTTTTGTTTTCAATGAAGTCTTTGTGTGAAAGACTAAAATAATTTAGTTTGTGACACTTCACTCTCTCTCTTCCTTTCCGAGAGCGCCCCTGGCGGGGAGAAGGAAAGACAGTTAGTTAGGCTTTTGATTTCGAACTCTTCAGATGTATTTTAATCATCCTTTTAATTTAGTATTTCTGTTTGATATTGTGTGTAACTTACCTCTGAATGATTAAATTATTGTTACACTAAAAATACTAAAATTAATAATTATAAGCAGTGGTATAAAGAATTTAAATGAAATTAGTCAATTAAAAAGAAATTTACGAAGTTTGCTAAGTTAAGAAATTTACAAAGTAATATTTTTTTCCAAAATTACATACAAAATTTAAAGCTAATATTTTTTAGCATTAATAAAGTATTTTTCATGAAAGCAAACATTGACCTCATTTTGGAAAAATCCCTATATTGATAATCATTATGGGCAAAGGGAACACAATTACAAGGCAAATGCATTTTAATCATCAATAAATTCTTTTTAATACTTTTTTTAATTGTCCTATTTATAAAGAATGCTTTTAAATTAGAAATTAATGAAATACTGAATTCCTAAGTAATCAAGCGAAAGATAAATAGAGTAACGGTTAAATGATATAGTTAGAGTCTTATTTATGGTCAAAGCTCTGGTCTTCAATTCAACAGCTCGTGCGTTGGATTCCCAAGTATGGATGTTCTTAGTAGTTTAGAATCCACTTATAACTGTAATTACAGTCCAATCGCCCTTCAGTGCAAAAAATGACCGCTGTTTACTGTATTTAGTAATTATGAACTACAAGTAAAGTGCTTGTAACTGGAACTGTGTTTCGGTTGGTTCTTTTACCACGATTAATTTTCCGGTCAAGCATTTATTCTTGTTGTTTTGATAACGTCTTGTATTAAATTTTAATACGTGCAAAATAGTTGTGACATAGTACTTTTCATTGACGAATGTGAAGCGTTTTAAAAGAAGATGCCAGCTCATATGGTCACTTCGTCGTTGAATTATGATTAAACATTTTGGAAAGATTAATTTTAAACTACATGCCTATAATATTATATACTCTTCAAAATGCATATATACTCTGCAAAATGCATTTTGGACTCGCAAAATCTCAAAGTTCAGATCTTTGAATGAAAAACTAACATTTTTCTTCTGTGAGCCTAAATTAGTAAATTAATTTTCATTTAAGTTTAATATTTTAAACTGAAGTCTCTTAATCTGCAATATTTTTGTTTTAAAAAAGGCATTTTTAGAAATTTTAGTAGTTTAGTCACAATAGCCATGCGCATCCCCAATTACACGTCAAAACATAACAGCTGAAAATACAAATAAAATTATTTGAATTCCATTTTTTCACCTGGATTTCCAGCAATAATTCTCCTACGATAAAGTTAATCATATTTGAATAGAAGCTTTTCTATCGCTATGGAAAAGCAGAAGCATTTTCACTTCCTATTGCCGAAGAATATTTACTATCACGGGCACTTTCACTTTCTATCGCAGAATATTTTGCCATCACGAGCTCTTTCACTTTCTATCGCAGAATATTTTGCCATCACGAGCTCTTTCACTTTCTATCGCAGAATATTTTGCCATCACGAGCTCTTTCACTTTAAATCGCAGAATATTTCTCCATCACGAGCTCTTTCACTTTCTATCGCAGAATATTCCTCCATCACGAACTCTTTCACTTTCTATCGCAGAATATTTCTCCATCACGAGCTCTTTCACTTTCTATCGCAGAATAATAGAAAGTGAAAGTACTCATAATGACAAAATACAATGAGTTAATATATTGGGGCATAATTTAATTATCTCTTTATTCATAGTTTAATTATGACTAAAGAAGTCAATGGAACTATGACTAAAAAAGTAATAAAAAGTTAAAAAATATATAAGCATCATCTTAGTATTATTTCTATAAAGAAAGCATATCTCTAAAGTGATAATGTCTATATTCTTCTAAAAACAAAATCTCCAACAAAATCTCCAATAAATATTAGGGAATGTAACACACACACACACACACACATTCTGTTACGTATGAACATGAATAAAATAACTAACAAAATATGCTGAATTAATTAAAAAGAAACAAAGTGAACTTGGTGTATTATTACAATTATCAAAATATTTTAAAGACTACTATAGATGTCCATTATGGTCACTATTAGTCATCAAACATACAATTGGTTAATAAAAAAATAGAAACACTTGTGAATAAATGTGATATTTTTTAATGTGCTTCTAAGCTAAATTCAGTGGCATGACAGCCCAAGTGGGGGGGGAACGAGGCTACAGTAGCCTGTACCAGTAGTCGGCAACCTTGTCATTCAAAAGAGCCAAATCTAGATAATTTACAATTGAAATTTATTCAAAGAGCCATTTTTTTTATAAAGCTTTGCTTTTGTAGGAGACATTATTACGGCATTAATTAGGATTAAAAGTACACTCTCAAGCTTGTTTTTGTTAAACAAATCTTAGTTTTATTGACAGTAAATTAAATAAAACTTACTATTATACTTATATTAAAATAATAACATTTATTTAAAAGTATCACCTAGTAAAATAATGTAAAATTATTCGTAAAAATAACTACAAATACTCCATTAATGTGAACATTAGCCTTGCATTTCCTTGGAAAGTAAGGGTAAGTCAAGGTTGTATGATGCAGTTTTTAATTTGAGGCATGATTCCAAGTTCTCATCGATGAGAGGATTTCTTAATTTACTCATGATATTGTTCATGCTTGAAAATGATTGTTCACATGAATATTTAGATCCATATAAGGAAAGAATAGCAAAAGCTAGTTTTTTCAGTTGATCATATGAATCAGGAATACTATTCCAAGCGTTAAAAATGAACAAAATCTTCCTTCTCCAGATATTTTCAAAGCAGACCACTTGTGTTGTAAACTTATTTCTAATAGCTCTAAATCAGCACGAAGACGCTCGAATTTTGAGCTCCACAATTCTTTACTTTTTACCTTGCCCAGTAACTTGCCAGAGCTTTTTTTGCCTTGCCCAGTAACTCAGAGAATGCTGGGAGGACTGTTATATTACCTGAGCTTATTAATTGTTATCTTGTGGCTGAAAAGATACAAGAAATAACAAATTTTTATGCATTTGCAAGTGAAACCTCTGAAGTAGACCTTGCTGAAAAAGACAAAGAAACTAAGAGGCAATCTAGTGAAGGGGCAGTAATGAATCCTTCACAGGAGGTAGAAGTGACCTCCAAACCATATTCTTCTTGTAAAAGTCAGGAAGCTATCGTTAGCATGACTGACTCTCTGACCAGAATCATCTGTGGATCATCAGCGAGGATTGCCTCTGAAATTCTAAGATGCTCTAGGCAGAAGATACGTTTAATCGTAGGCTTCATAACTGGGCACTAATATTTCAGAAAACACCTCCATAAAATGGGACTGTTTCAGCAAGACCCTATCTGCAGGAAATGTCATGCAAGAGGAAATGGCCAAGCATATCATTTACGAATGCGAGGCCCTTGCCCTCCCTAGATTAACTTCTTTAGGCATTATCCATACTAGGGAGTTACACCTAGACTCCATTAAAGACTCGGATTTTATTAATAAAGTGGATGACCCGAGCAACTGGAACTAGGAAACATTGGGTTTGGAGTTAACAGTACAAAATGCTGATGAAAGCAGAGGTGCCCAATGACATACAAACCCAACTCTAAGAAGAACACAAAGGCACAGACAAATTGCCGGGAGGTATTCTTATAGTAGGCGGACTGTACCAACTGTGCAGTTTCAGGGACCCTCTTTCTTAGTTCCAGGTCATGACAATCTACTATGAGTCAAAGTTGCTTAGATAGGGAGCCATTCCCATGAAACTCATGTAATCACAAAAATGACGCTTCACATTCTGTGCGACTGGTTTCTACTGGATCATGTTGATACCACGTGATTAAAATGGCTTCAGTATCAAACATTGTGGTAGTGGTCATATTGTTTTGACACTTCGATGTAAATAATTTTTAGGCAAAATCTGATACATTTGCCTTTTATTTCATTAAATGGATTTTTTTTTAATATTTTGATTTTACATATTTAATTTGTGTTTACAATTGTATTTTGACTTACATTTATATTACTGTAAAATTTTATTGGTGCAATAACACCTTCAATGAAAAAAAAAATCAAATATCATTGATAAAAATTCAAGAAAAATCAAGTCCATAATCAGGGTTGTATGAGGGCTCTTGAAACATCAGTAGAAGAGCAATGAAAATGATATAGTCTAACTTGTCTGTTTATCTCTCAATAACTTCTTATCTATAATTCAATGAACTCTGTCGCTGAAGATAACAAAATTTTCTCTTTTGCTTATGCAGCTCTTTATGAAATTTTAATTCTACAGAAATTGATTGAGGAAGTAATCATTATTTTTATATTAGAAAACTATTATTTGATATATTTATTTATATCATGATACTTGCTTACTTGTATAATAATAATATACATCTGATATTATTATCAAACAAAAAAATACTAATTAACATATATACTTTGATTAAGTAAGAATCATTGACGAAATTTTGAATCGCATTTATATATAAGAGCACTAGAAAAATCTTTATATTAAAATGTCAAGAGTGTAATACAAAGAAAAAGTACCTGATGATTCGTTAGTTATTATTTAAGTATACTTTATTTTTCACTGATTCTCTTATTCATTAATATTTATTAATATTCATTATGTTTGCAATATGTTTCAGGATGCCTCTTTCTGTCGAATAAAAAGCTGCTAAACAAATTCATATGCTTCGCAAATTCGAATCATGGTTCAGGGACGAGATCGACACCTGAGTTAACACCTTCCTCTTTACGCCACACCATATTAGCGGATTAATAGCTGAGAAACTTGTAAGGACTATATGTTCTCTGAACATGAGGGATCTTTGGTTGGGTCAGACATGGAGCCTATTACTACCATAAGAACGATGCCTTTTTCAGCCATTTCTTTGATATTTTTCAATTAATGCAAATAATTAAAGATTCAATTAATAGATATTGACAGTTTAATATTAGTGGCATTTTTAATAAATGGCAAATGACTAATATGACACCTAAGTTGGCTCTTCCTCTTGAAATTTCCATAGCAGCGGAGGGATAAAATCCTCTTTTATATGTTAGGTAAACTAGCTAAATATGATATAAAAGAACTATATTTATATAAAAAAAATCTAGTTAAATTTCAACCGCAAGAATTGAAAATTTACCGAATCTACCATTGGAATTACGCAAAATCAATAAGATTTATGGAATTAATATTAAGTAAATCTGATATCATTTTTTCTTCCTCATATATAATTTTTAATTCACATAGAGTTATATTACACTGTATAAATTAAAAATAAATGGAATAAAATTTTCTAACTTATAGCAAATCCACCAAGCCAAGCTAGCATTGAAATTAATTTAGTTTCAGTTTTTTTTTTTTAATTTTATCATTGGTTTATTAGTCTCTTAGCAATTTGCAAAAGCGAGCTGATTCGATTCGGACTAATGGCTTAAGACATGTTTCGAACCCATACTAACAACCACGAGCGAAGTGGAAATCGAACCGATGAAATATTGAATTGAAGACCATAGAACTAACCAGGCCGCGGTGTCCTGGTTGATCAGGGAGTCTTCCTCATTATCAGAAAATAGTGAGTTTGAAGCCCGGCTTAACCGAAGATCAGTCGTGTTCGCTAAAGGCAGCTGGGCCATGTTAAAACTGGACGTCGTCGCAATGTCCTCCAAGTGAAATGATACTTTTTGGGGGACAGGCCAAGTATTGGGTGTCTTCTGCTGGGTCCCTGCTTCAAAATCACGAAGACTCCTCCAGGTTGCTTCTATCTAACTGGTAATTCCTAACTCAGGACTAGGTACCGGGAAGCATGCAGGTACAACACCAGTACCAATCCTTTGGTATATATCCAGATCCGTAAAATGCTTCTCTGAAGATGTGTCAATTAAACTGAACTCTGTTTTTTGTAAAAGGGAAAAAAAATTAGCATTTTTGTTAAGGAATCTACAGCCAATAGAAAACAGGCAAATAGTCTGTCCTGTATTAAATGTTACTTTTCATGTTCATTTGTATTTTATTCGAATTGTCGCGTTTTTGTATCTTAATTAATTTTTCTAATAATCTGGAAATTTACCCAGCAAATAATATCAAAAAATTTTAAGGTTAAATGAAACAAAATTTAACTATTAATAAATATCAAACATTTATTAATGGTTAAATTTTGTTTCATTTAACCTTAAAATTTACTTAGCTTCTAATTTTAAAACTAAGCTTAAATCCTCCTTCTTAAAATATTTCAACCAATAATAATCCAGTTTGGTTTCAGCATTATTTACCAATAGTTCATAAACTTTTGTTTTGGAACTCCATAAAAACTAATATCGTCTCTCCAAAAGAGTGTGTTCAGCGTTCCATGTGTTGGAGGACTAATATGTTCTTTAAACTGTTCTTTTCAGACGATAGATGGCAGCACTACACAAGTCGATTAATATAGTCGGTTATTCAACTCCCTGGATTTTGAAAGAATTCCCCCCTTTTTTGGCGATACCAAAATACTTGTTTGAAATAAATTCTAGTGCTATTTTGTTGCCTATTCTTTGAACTATTTATTGCATATTATTTTGAATTTTTTATGCTGATAATGTATGTAGGATTATTGAAAAAAATAAGATTGTATTTTATTATTAAGTCAACTGCCGGGAGGCCGTTGTGAATACAATAAAGCTATTTATAATAGATTTGCTTCTTTTAATTTTAAGGATATTCCCGTAGAACACTGCGCAGCTAACGCACTTCTTTTCCTTAACGTATCAGAACGTGATTAGCCTGGAACCCAATGACGAAAGAAACTGTGTTTATGTTTACTGTTTCCCATTCTTTTGGAGAGAAATGAACTAATGCCGAGCAATTTACAGGGAAGGTATGCTTGTATGGGAAATATTTCTACAACCTTTTTTGGCCTCCTGAATAGGGTAGATTCAGAGGGTCTACGATTTTTATCAGTTAGTTCGAGTCAGAGTTTTGGGCGCTTGATTTTACATTGGGCTGTTTGTTTTATATTATTGTATAGATATTTTTGGTAGCCTAGTGGTAGCCTAGTGTTTAGGGCATCGGCCTTCCATCTGGAAAAGTGTGGGTTCGATTCCCAATGCCGCGAAAGACCCACCTAGTACACGTGATATACGTGCTCGTTAAATCTGTGGAATCGAAAGTCCTGTGGTTGGTCACTGAGCAGTTACCATGGGTGCAATGGTCTGGAGAAAATTTCCTTCCCCTGCAGATTAATGTCACAATTGAGGGAGTGGATCCTTTGGTGGTGCCATCTATCGGAGGATTTAAAAAAAGAGCAAAGACATACTTTCACCTTCATGGATCTCTGATTAAAAAAATGAAAGACACTCCCTATTTACTTAAATTCGCTAGGCAAGGCATTGCGAGCTTGGTTTGTCCAAGTGTCATAAGTAACAACAGATATTTTTTGAATTTATATACACTTCTGGACAATTGCTAAGGTCGGATCACAAATTGCAATGTAGCATAACATTAAGCGAGACATGAGGCCTAGTAGGATAAAATATAGTTGCCACACTTTTCATGCATTAGAATAAAGATTATTTATTGTTCTGGAAAGTACAAAAGCTGTGAAACATCTGAAAGAAAAAAATGTTCATTTGAGGCTGCATACGGAAAAATGGAAGAATGCATCCAAAAGTCAGCAGGCACCTTGAAGAAAAGTATCAGTACGGGATATGTCCACCATGGAGTGTGAATCAACATTCCACACGTCGTATCATACTTTGCACAACATTATCCAGCAGCTGTTGAGGCAACCACATGTAGGGGCATGCTCCCATTGATCATGATGCCGGCCCACACCATGACACTGCATGTCGGATATCGGTCCCTTTCCTGGATATTTTCTGCAACATAAGCAGTATCACTCTCGCGCCAGATTAGTTGGCGTCTACAATCCGATGACAGACTGAACCTACTCTCATCTGAGAATAGTACGCATGCGCAGTCCTGTTCAGTCCAATTGCGATGCTCACGACATCATTGAAAACGGGTAGAACGGTGCTGTCTGGTCAATGGGACACACACAACAGGTCTGCGGGCGTATAGTCCTCCTCCCCTCAAATTTCTGGCAGCAGTTTTTCGGGAGATCTGTTTTCCTGAGGCAGCAAGAAACTGATTTGCCCCCTGCTGAGCTGTGGTGCGCCTGTTCCTTTTTGCTGATAGGATGATATATCTGTCTTCTGCAGGCGTCGTACTTCAAACACGACCTCCCCCGTGCCGCCTACTACACATTCCAGTAGTTTTAAATGACTTCCACAGCCGTGAAACAACGCTGTGAGCGATGTCGAACTCCCTGGCATCATCTGTTATTTTTCGCCCTTCTTCGATCTTTCCAATAATTCGGCCACGCATAAAATCATCTAAGTGATGTCGGGAAGACATGCCAAAAATATCAAGTTCGTCTATTAAATCTTTCCTGTAAAACTTTGATTTGAAACAACAACTGTGCACACGCGTCAAAACCTGTAAAGCTCTTATGAACGCTATCACGTGATGAACAGACGTGGAAAAATATTTCCATACGCATACTTCTTCTTACTATATCCCGCACTTATTCTATTTTTCCACATTTTGCTTCCTTTCATTTTGTGGTTGCTATGAATGATAGTGTTATCCGACCTTAGCAATTGTCCAGCAGTGTATTTTTAGTTTATTTTTTATACAAATATCATTTCTAAGTTATTTTTTATTAACTTTGTCGAGCAAAGCATTATACTGTAGCACAAAGCTGATTGGTTCGGTTTGTTTGTCGCTCAACGGTTATTTTTTGCACACGAGGGCTAATTAGACCGGGACCTACGGTTTAAAGTGGATTCCGAACCACTACGAACATCCATGCCCAAGGTGGGATTCATACCCACGAACTGTTGAACCGAAGGCAAGAGCGCTAACCATTCGGCTGCCAGCTCGGTGTAGCACAAGCTGAAGCAACACCAAACAAGTTTTTCGTGCAAAATGCATAATGGTGGTTTGTGCTTTTTTAAAGAGATTGATACACGTTTTTAAAAATATCATGAAAAAAATGAATCTAAATATTGTACCGAGCTCCACGGGTTAGTGTTGATTGAGAGTTGAATAAAGCAACCACTTAATGAACACAAGACTTTTATTCGTAAAAACTTCACTAGATAAACGAAATTCCCGCTGTAACAATCACAATTATACAGCTACAATTCGTCAGATATAACAAGAAACAGCTTCCAATCACAGGTCTCAAATACCTCAGACAGAGAACAACTAGCAGTCACAAATAATCGTCTTCACTCACTGACTGTCTTCACAAAACTCTACTACTATTCCATGTCGGGCTGCGGTATTTATACCTGACTTGGCGGAGAAATCTACCAGTTTCGCCAAGGTTCTGGAAGCTTCTAGGCTATCTCGAAAAATATTGGTCCTAGAGCTTAGGTGATGGATGTTTCCAAAAGTATCGATTTCTCGCCAAGTCGCCAAGAATCTCATCAACCGTCGCCAAGTCGCCAAGAACCTCGCCAAATGTTGCCAAGTCGCCAAATCATTAGGAAATTCGCTTTTAAGCTACAACACGTCTAAATACCGCAATTTTTTGCCCAAAATGTGAGAATTTCCGATCTGTCTGAGATATTTTAAGTCAAATATAATCATTTATAAATTTGTAACAATATTAATAAACTCATGTATAGCATAAAAATGATTTTTTCCAGGGAAGGGGCGCAGAGTAGCAGGACTCCTTGTGGTTCATCTAGGGTCACACTCAATATGCTACACAGGTATAATGCATTGTTTTTCCATTCATATGCTGAGGCATTTACGCGTTTACGTGCTTCACTGCAATGCTCTCTTAGCAGCACTTTTCAGAGCTCTTGCGGCGCACCCCTCCACCCACAAAATCAAAAGGGAAGAGCAATCTTTAAAAATTTTTACTATACATTGTTTTAAGCCTAAATAGATTGCCTACAATTTTTTCCGTTAATATTTCATCTTTAAAGGGTAGTGCGCAGGAAAAGGAGTGTTCCATTCCCCCTGAAACGTTTGAAAACAAGGTAAGTCAGCCAAAATTATCTCGATTTTCAGCAATAAAATTAAAATTTAAACAGTCTTATAAACATTAGAAGCAAAGTAAAAATACTTTACTAGAAGCAATTCTATGAATAAGATTGTTGGAAAATTGCTATTTTTCTTCATATTCTTTCGTTATTATCAAAGCATCAATAAATTAATTTTGTTTACTTCATTATTTGCAATAGGTTGCCTGCTACTCATTTCTTGCGATTGAGGACATGGTGGCCAAGTACGGAAGGATGTTATACTTCGAAAAGTAGTAAGCACTATATCCGACCCAGCCGATGATCCATCGTGTTCACTCAATGCAGCTCTAGCATCTAAACTTGGTTTTTATCGCAATGTCTTCCAAGTAAAGTGATACTTCTGAGGATGGCAGGTTTTAATCTTGGGGTCTTCTGCTCAATTCCTGCTTCTAAATTACGAAGTCTGAAAACCTTCGCCAATGTTCAAATTGATTTAATCAATGTGTAAAATATCCTCTCTAAGCACTTAGCTTAATAACTCCAAAATGGGTCACCATTACTTACCTATCACCTGCCGATTGAAATATCGCTATACATCGAAAATCTTTTCGTAACTTTGAAAAAAGGTCAAGTGATGACGTCAACGCCTGAGCTGACACTGCCTAAGAAACGCCACACTTGTGAAAGAATATTGCAGAAGATCCTCTGGCACTCTGCTGGAAATCAGAGAAATGACCGTATTTCCCAGACTAGATTAACAAGTGGCCTTAACTGCTTTTCCTTAGTTAGCGGCAAAAAAATTCACCCCATTTGTAAGAAATGCTGAGCTTCACCAAACCACATTCTGTATGGAATAGGACTTTGACTTGTCCAATTGTCCTAAGCAACAAAACTCGCTAGCCGACGGCTATTCAAAATTAAGTCAGAAACGTACGTCTTTCGTTTAACCACGAAGGTGAAAGTACGACTTTGCTATAAGCTCCTGCGATAGATGGCACCACCCGAGGACCCCTCTCTGTTTCGACTTTCATCAAGAGGGTGAGGAAATTTTCTCCATACTATTACGCCCATTGTAACGATTCAATGACCGACCACAAGACCTTCGATTCCACAGATACAACGAACACATATATAGCATGAAATCGGTGTCTTTTTGGGGGCAATGGGAATCGAACCCAGCTCTTCCGGAGGGAAGATCGAAGCCCTAACCACTAGGCTACCACGGCCTGAATAGGGAAAGCCAAAGTTGCCTGGTTGGTTAGGGTTTCGTTTACATTATCGGTAGGTAGTGAAATCGAATCCTGGCTTAACCGATGATCCGTCGTGTTTGCTAATGACGGCGGGGTCACGTTAAAACTGGGAGTGGTCGCAATGTCCTCCAAGTGAAATGATACCTCTGGGGGTGGCAGGCCAAATATTGGGGGTCTTCTGCTTGGTCCATGCTTCAAAATTACCCAACTCAGGGCTAGGAACCGGGAAGCCTGTTGGTGCAACAACATAACTGCTAATCAGACCGGGGCTTTCAGTTTAAAGTGGAATCAGAGCTATTTCAAACATTCCGGTCAAATGTGGGATTCCAACTTAGAAAATATTGAGCCAAAGACTAGAGCTTTAAACCTTTTCAGGACGGGGCGCCTTTGTTTAAGACGCGCGTTCAGGACGAAGCTAAAGTGAAAAAAATGATCTTACAGGACGGGGAATTTTCTCCGCTAGGCCTAACTTTAACTTTATTATTTACGAATATTTTTCTAAAGTTAAAGTCCTATCACCGTGATTTTTTGTAGCATTTTAGATTATCACATAGTCTATCTTAAAACATTAAAACTAGACTTTAATGTTTTTTCTTCAATTTATATGAAAATATATATATATAAAAAAGTTGCTTACTTTGAGAAATAATTTTCGACAGTGCAATTCTAGTTTTTCCAAAATTTTAATTGACAAAACACTTCAATATATTTGCAAATTAATAAAAACTATACAAGGGCTATTTACAAGAAAAAATAACAAAATTTAAAATGAAGACTGAGTATGGAAAATCTCAAATCACAGAGAAACGCAAAGTCTGATATTGCATGATTTGCAAGTATAAAATGTTTGTTGTGTTTTCTTTTCTTTCATCACGGTTTGTGAGCAAACAATGCACTTTCTGCGACTTTTTTCTCCCTTTTTGTTCAAATTAAGGGTAGGAAAATGACTACCAGATAATCCTCGCCATAATAATCTGGAGTCGAGAACTTTCGAAATAACAAGAAAAGTGAGCAAATATAACCGAAAAAAGTAAAAACTGTAACGAAATTGACGCTAAACCCTAAAAGACTTCCAATAGTAGCGAAAACAAAATAAAGTGTTCGGAAAGCTATCAGGAGCGAGAATGCTTAAATCACGTGCATAGTTGAAGAGTCGAGCTGTGTTTGTTTACATTGAGATTTCCTCTCCCCACCCACAGCTGATAATCAAAATACCAAAAAAAGCAGGAATACGAAAAAAATGAAGGTCAGAATACTAAAACTACGTTCAGTTTACATGTAATGGACACATAGTGCCATTTAGTGATTATTAAAAATTGTTCCAGCTTAAAATGCATATATGCACCGCCCGGCCCTCACTTTCATCCGTACGAAATGCATATATGCACCGCCCGGCCCTCACTTTCATCCGTACGAAATGCATATATGCACCGCCCGTCGCGAAGAGGTTAACCCATCAGTTGCCAGCTCGGAACTGTGAATCGAACTAAGAGCTTGTTTAGATACTTCAAGTAAACATGCTGATTGATTCACTGTTAAGGATCGAATTATCTTTACAAAACACGACCTGACAATGAATTAATCATAATACAAACTTCACACCCTTTTACTTAAATGGATGCATGTCTCTTTCATAAAAATTTCAGAATTCCTTAAAATTTCCCTCCAGAAATTGTCACTGAAATCTTGAAATCACTTTGCTGAATGCAATTTAAAAAAATTAAAGGCCAAATACTACTTAGACAAGTAGTTCTGAATTCTATCAAAAAAGCATACATTTGAATGAATATAAAAGACCAAAATTATATTAAGACTTTGAATAATTTGTAGCTATGGTTCTAAGAATATTTCTAATGAAAAATAAATACATAAAATTTAAAAGTGCTGCTCAGAGTGACAAGAATTTGATGAATTTCTAAATATTTGACTGGTTATGAAACAAAATCTCTTATAAATCAAATTATTCTATCAGGAAGCTAAAAAGTATTCTGTACAAGATAAAAATATACAAAATACGTTTGAATTAAGAGTACTAGTGAAATGAATGCTTTTTTATATAAATCCCATTTCTATAAAAGATTCCTAAAGATTCTTCAGATATTGCTTGTGCTAAAACTGAAACGCATTCTATTGAAACGTGACAAATAGCGTAAATTTCTCAAAAAGGAGATGGCACGTATTTACAGGCAATTAAAGCACTTTTTAAAAAGTTCACATTTAAAATTTCCTGTTAAGTACATATAAACTTGTACACAATATTAATTTAAAATAAACAGAGAGATCATAACAATGACGCTAATTTATCCGAAATAAAAACCAAATGCTAATTATTTAATTAATTTGGAAAAACGGAAATTGAAAGATTTTATATTCGCTTTTATTCAAATATATGTGTTTTAAAAATTGAAATCAAATTGTAATTAACTTAATTATATCAAAAATGAATATAAAATATCTGTACATACAGATATAAATACTTCTTAATATATATGGTATTTTCTACCTAAACATACATTTGAAAATTTTTAATCTCTAATGAATTTTTCTTTATACTATCAGAAACACTAAAAAAAAATCAAATTCAATTTTTCGAGTGCTATAAAAGCATAAATAAGAAAAATGTAGGCATCATTCATTTATTATAAAATTAAAACTTAACACAAATTAATAAACAACTAATGCGTCTTACAAAATTTCCAAATCAACAAACTTAGTGGTACTTGGCGATTCAAATTAATTCAGGGTATCATTTGGCGATACGCATGTTTTAAACTCCAAATCACAAAGCTTCCCATTGGGACAACAAAAAATTTGATTTGGACAACAGACGCCCGGTTTGAAGGGACAACAGCCGAATTGTCCAGTGCCCAGTTCACAGCAGGTGTTTTCCTTTAGACAGTACATCATGCCCCCACAGTGCGTATAGTGCTCTACCTGTTCATCGTCTTCTGTCTCCGAAGCGTCAGACCCGTGCCTTCTTCTTAAGCGCTGGATGCTTTTCACTGTCCTACAACTCAGGCCGTCTTCATCGCACACGGTGCCTTTGGGACAGCAGGTTTCGTCGTCGCAGCAAATTCCATCGGAATACGGGCAGCAAGTCCACTCAACAGGTGATCCGCAACAAGTTTCTCCTGTAAAAAGCGACATTTTCATTAAAGCCCAGCATCTTTGACTATCATTTATATATCAGCAATGTGCCAATTATATTCATTTTAAAATCTGTTTGAAAATAAAAGTTCTTGCTTTTAATCTTAACTGGAATTTAAATTTATAGATCCTGGAACCAGGGGGTACGTGTACCTTCCTGGGGCTTGAGCAGCCACCAAGCACATCGGCAGGTGGTGGATCGCCGAATGTCCTGTAGGAATGACAGGATAGCCTTGAATATAAAATCAGAGGCCGCGAACCAGCTCCCGTAAACCCTGGTGTTCTGCGATCCGTGCCTAGGGCTAATTGGCACCGCGGTATTGGTGTCTTAACGGAGCCTCTAGTTGCCTGGCGAACTTCTAGAGTAATTTGCCTTGCCCAGTAACTCAGGCAATGCTGGGTGGACTTATATTACCTGAGCTTATTAATTGTTATCTTGTGGCTGAAAAGACACAAGAAATAACAAACCTTTCTGCATTTGCAGGTGAAGCCTCTGTAGTAGACCTTGCTGAAAAAGACAAGGGAACCCAGAGGCAATCTTGTAAAGGGGCAACAATGAATCCTTCACTTGAGGTAGAAATGACCTCCAAACCATCTTCTGGTGAGAGTCAGGAAGCTATCCCTAGCATGACTGACTTTCTGACCAGATGGGACTGTTTCAGCAAGACCCTATCTGCTGGAAATGTCATACGCAAGAGGAAACGGCAGAACATATCATTTACGAATGCGAGGCTCTTGCCCTCCCTAGATTAACTTCTTTAGGCATCATCCATACTAGAGAGTTACACCTAGACTCCATTAAAGGGTTATCGGATTTTATTAATAGAGTGGGTGACCCGAGCAACTGGAACTAGGAAACATTCGGTTTGGAGTTAATGGTACAAAATGCTGATAAAAGCAGAGGTGCCCAATGACATACAAACCCAATTCTAGAAGAACAAGAACAAGAAGAACATATAGATGCTCATCTTTAGTTGACATTTAAAATTACATTAAACTTAAATTTTGAGAAATCTTACTTTAAATATTTTTTTAATCATACTTAAAGAATATTTATTTCTAATGACAGATTATGAAACAGTTACAGCAAAAAAGACTCTAAAGATAAAAAAAAAACCACACTAAAAAACCTCTGCAACAAAGTTCATTAATCTAACTTGTTTCTTGCCTCCCAGTGATACTCTGCGTGAAAAATCTTGCGCAGAGCAAGACAGTAGATGCGCGTAGTCCATCACCTATCCAGAACTGCACATAGTGCACATTGGAGAAGGAACAATTTTGAATCTGTGAAGATAACTTTGGAGGCAGTCATGCCCAATGGCAAGGTGGAACTCAGCGACCGCTCTACGCCTTGGACAGTTACAAACTCGGGATAGCCTTCATCCAGGACTTACCAGCAGAAATAAGATGACAGAGTACTTCCTGGGACTATTTTCATAGATCTTTTAACAAGATTTTTAATAGAATGGAAGGGCATAAGACGAGAAATATTCTGCATGATTAAGGCCCCCTTTTTAGCCTGGAATTCCGCTCTTTATTTTCCTGGAATTCCACAGTTGGTGGGAATCCACTGAAGGACTAGAGTTCTCTCGAGTAATGCCAAGTTATCCAGATAATGGCGATAATCCTTCGTTGTGGAACCCTTATCTGAAACGACAGCTAACAGAGCAGCCCTGGAATCAATGAGAATAACTGCTCTTGAGAATTTTTCCAGGTGTCATGGCAGCTGAAACAGAGTTACGATGATCGTAGCAAATTCACCGTCAAATGCAGTACCTCGGCCCACAAGGATACGGAAAGAGAAAATTTCGGAGAAAACTCCAACACCCACATTAGGGGCATCCGACAGCAGGGTTTGTTGGTTTGCTTGTCACTCAACGGTCATTTTTTGCACACGAGGGCTAATTAGACCGGGACTTACGGTTTAAAGTGGATTCCGAACCACTACAAACATCCATGCCCAAGGTGGGATTCGAACCCACGAACTGTTGAACCGAAGGCAAGAGCGCTAACCATTCGGCTGCCAGCTCGGCATCCGACAGCAGGGATCCATCGGTAAAGATTCAAATCCACTCTGGTTCGAGGTAAAAAATGCTTATACTTAAAGAATATTAAATTCTCAGTATCAATAAAAACTTTATTTTGTCTGTCCGCTAAGTTCTGGGTTCAATTAATAATGGTTGCACAGAATTGAGAGTTCATATCTAGCTGATATGAAACAACTTGTTTTGATAGCATTTATCAAGGACGTGGTGGCCTGGTTAATTATGGCGTCGCTGTCATTATCGGAAGGTAGTGAGCTCGAATCCCGGCTTAACCAAAGACCCGTCATGTTCGCTAATGGCGCCTGGGGCACGTTAAAACTAAGCGGGTCGCAATGTCTTCCCAAGTGAAATGATACCTTTGGGTGTGGCAGACCAAGTATTAGGGGTCTCCGGCTTGGTACCTGCTTCAAAATCAAGAAAACTCCACTCGGCTGCTTCTATCTAACTAGTAGAGCTCAACACCCCTTTGCGTTTGTGGATTTTCTGGCTGTTTATGGACTCGTGGAGTTGGTCTAGTATTGGAAATGGGATTAGCCATCTGGGATTAGCAGCAACAGAACTCAATTCAGGGTTAGATACATGGAAGCATACTGGCGCAACAACATTTATAACTTGAAGGGTAACTTTTGTAAAACCATAAAAACTGGTATGAATTCACTGTAAAGTTGCTTATATTCCAATACACAACGTTCCGGTAAATAGTTCGCTTCAAGAAGGAGAGGCGTGTTGTCATTTCCTCCATTTTTAAAGTTATTATCCATTCTCTGCCGCTGGAGGTAGAGAAAGATGCAAACACTGGACACTTTTTCAACACTTCCACAATTTTTTTAAACGAAGTTAACAATTTTACCATTTATTTTTCATTTTCTTGTTATTTTATAATGTTCGGCTACTAAAATCTCTACCTTTCACCACTATAAAGAATGGAAGGGAAGTACCTTATATAAAGGGCCACCTCGTGAGTGTGCCATAGTATCCCCGAAAATGGGTATTTAGAAGCGCCACTCCCAGAAGTATCATTTCACATGGAAGTACTTGCGACCACTACATATTTAATGTGTCCCAGGCGCCATTAGCGAACACGGTGGACCTTCTATTGGCTCTGGAATCGAACTCGTTACCTTCCAATAGCAAGAACGAATGCCCAAACCAAGACCACCACGACCACATTTTTTGTTTCTTTTTCAAGCATTTTTTCCCTAACTACAACGAAAGTGTTTTCGTTTTTCCCAGTACTTCGCCAGTCGGAGACATTGAAATACCGATTCATATGGATTTCAGTAACTTCGTAACTACAGCAAATTTTCAAACGTTCTACTCCCTGTTTGTCTTCATCTTCTCCACAAGCGAGACCACGTTTTATGGCATTTTGCCATACAATGAGAACGTGGTTTTATGTAACACTATTTTGAACAAAATAATTAACATTTTATTTATCATTGTTCAAAATTAACTAATGTTTATTTAAGTTATTTCAAATCGCCGTGTTTTCCTCGAAAACTGCGTGCATTTTCCATGAAAATCAATCCGCTTGTAGATTATAATCGGGAATTGTTGGATATCACAAATAGGGTGATTTTCAATCATTTCAAAAGATCCTAATCTTTGCTAATTATGGACGTGTCAATTGAAGGCCTGAAATTGCCAAGTAGAGATTATCCTAATTTATTAATACAGTTATAGGTGTGGAATTAATGTAGGAAATATTTAAGCTGTATGACAATTATATGCCTAACGCGCGTCATTCAGAATGTATTTTGCCTAATTTACTATTTCAGATTTGTACTTCTCAGACAAAAACTTCCAAATATCTTATTTCCCTGACAACCAACCAGATAGTAACTGAACAACAATTTTCGGTTTATTCTGTTAAAATACGAATGCCCAGATCGATTTGTCCCCCAACGGTCATTTTATGCATACAAAGGCTATTTTGACGGGGACCAACAATTTAAAGTGGATTCTAATTTACAAACATCCAAGGACGACATGCGATTCGAACTCACGGAAAATTGAACAGAAATCCAGTGCGCTAACTACTCAGCTACCAGCTCAACTAGGCAAATTAGAGATAGTTAGATACTGGAGCAAATTACGAACCACCTCAGACACTACAGTGGGAATCGAACCCGCTAGCTATTGAACCGGTGACTAATGAGTTAACATTTTGCCAACTCAGCGCAAAGTTCAAAACATACGAGATTTAAATATAAAATTTGATTTGTTGTCAAAATATTTCTAAAAATTACCAAAAAAAAATCAAGTTTTAAATAACTGTAAAGCATTTTTAATCAAGAAATCTAAATCGTAATAAAATGAAACTAACTTACTTTTATGGCACACATACTTGGGACACGATTCTTTTAGAGCAGCAGAAAAAGTTACAAATAGTAAGAAGTACAATAACATTTTAAACCTAAAAATGAGAAAATGTTCATTTGTATACAAGACAGAATTTTATTTGACAGCAATTTTTATTGGTAATCAGTATATCTATGTCATTTTGGATACTAAGAATATGTCCATACGAATAATTTCAAATCTCAGCTAAAACTACTCTAAATGCAACCATATCAAGTAAGGAATTAAATTCTGAATTTAATATACAATTTAAATTAATACACAATTTATATACTATTAACAGTTCATACTGAACCCTAAGCTATATTTAAATCTTAAAACATCTTTACAAAAATATAAGGAGACAACTATAGTAAACAATTCAAAGGAATAAAAAAGACTGAGCATTTGTATGTTACCTATATCTCGTGATATATTCTAATTTTTTCCAACACTGGAGACTGTTTTTGATATAATCTCAAACTTTTTAACTATCAAACAAATGCTGAAACAGAAAATTTTTCCTATATAATTTGTTACGCGCCACACAGAAATTTTAAGAAATAAAAAAAGTAAAAGAAAATGTGCTTGAGAATCCTTTATAAAAAATATGCTTCCGGATTTTAATATAATTTGTGTAGACCACTATAAATTGTTAAAATGATCAGTCTCTAAAGAATACGAAAATTGAATTATTGAGTTTAGTTGAGAGGGGGCGCTTTTTAAATCAATTGACAACTTCCTTCTTATGGATCAAAAATAGTTTAAGCATAGTAAATAAAGATTAAAAATAAAATCATGAAAAGAATAAAAAAACATCGTTTCTGACTTTAAATATTTTTTTCTCTCAGATTATGTGTTAGAATCAAATCGTTCTGGTTAGTTTTAATGGCACATTGCGATAATAAACAGCTTCAGTAAGTTTTGTCGATCGATATACCTATTCGGCAGGTGAAAGTTTATATCCATTGACAAGACTGGATTGCTGATTAGCACTGCACTTTACATCTTTCAAATCTTCATTTAGAATTCTCTAAATGATTGATGAGGATTTTATATCAGTCTGATTCGTGGCCAGAATGTAGTAGGTTCAATACTCGATCCAGCCGAAAACCAACGTATTGAGAGAGACTGTGTATATTTAAAGATCTGTGTGCAGGATTCAACATCATCTGTTGGTATAAAGTAACGTGGAAAGAAGAGTACCAAATAATAATAAATTCAAGGGTAGAACTCGTCACTTGACTATGGTTCCAAACTAGCATGTAATTAACTGTGGTTAGCAACTTTGGTTGATAGAAATAGAACTTAACTAAACTCCATGGCACGAGAGCCCATGTGGACCAAGGCCTACAGTGCCCATAGCTGTTTTCATGACCGAGAGCCCTGGGGTGCGAAGCATATGTCCCAGTTAGGTGGTCAGCCTAACGTAAGACCCCCAGTGTTTAGCTCCCAAGCATGCTTGGTACTCAGTTAATCGACCCACTGAAGGGATGAAAGGCTGAGTCAACCTTTCCCAGCCCAAGGATCAAACCTCGGACCTGTGTCATGGGAGCGTGAAACGCTGCCACTAAGCCACCGGGCTTCGATAGAAATAGGCGTAATGAAATCCTTGTCTGGCGTTAAGAGTCCAATGTTATTTCAACTATGACGGTTGTGGTGGCCCGGTTTGCTCTCGTTATCAGATGATGGTAAGTTCGAATCTCCTCGACCCACCCGAAAATCCATCAATTGGTGGTTGAGATACTTTAAAATTGTCGTGGTCACAATATACTTCATCTGAAAGGTTACCTCTGAAGCTGGAAGTATAAATTTTTGAGTCTTCTACTTGCTCCTTGGTTCTTAATTAAGAAGACCCACCCACTTTTGGGATCCAAGATGGCTTACCCATTGGGTGCCCTACTTATACAGTGGGACACTCAGTGGGTACAGGAAAATATGCTGGTGCAACAACAGCAGAACAACTTGCCACCAGGGGGAAAATATGAAGTGAGATTAAATATCCTCCATTCGATTGATCTATTAGAAAATGATCACATTGCAGTTGAACTCAAGTTTCAACCTGTTTTTGCTGTTTCTAATCCCAGATGGTGTAGCCAAGCTTAACCATCTCCCTAAAACCAAAAATCAGTAATGGGAAAGGAGCGGCTTCAATTGATCCAAGGACCTGAGGCACCATAGGGAAAAATCTGACTTAGCCCCGAGCGCCTGCTAGCTTTAAATGGACATAATGGAATGGCCTTCACGCCTGGGGTGACCCTACCAGGAGAATATACTCCCGATGTACTTCGGCCATTCCGTCCAGGAACACCCTCCCGCCGCGATGAGACAGTTAGCAGGACTTAGGAGGCAGTTTCAACATTTATAACAATAATAAACTTTATTAATTTTGGATAGAACATGAAATGTATTAATATCCACAGATCTGTAAAAACATTCATATGAAAAAGGCAGACAGTGTTTAAGGTAGTTCACTCAAACTTTTGCATCTATCCATTTGGAACCTTAACTGTATGGAGATGATATCTTTCATTTTCATGTGCTCTTTTATCTACGTATTAATATTCTGGTAGGATAACATTAGACCATCAAGACTTGCATCTTGGATAGTTAGCGACAAACAGTTCACCATAAACTCACTTTCTGGACTGGAGTCCCAGAGATTACGCTTGGGAATGTTTTAGGAAGAACTGCGAATCGTGTAGATAACTCTTTTCTTCAGATTGTTAACATTCTCATAGTTTCAAAACACAAAAACTCTCTCTTTACTTCTAAATAATACAATAACCAGAATACTTGGCGATATCACATGTGCTACACTGTTCCTAGAAATAATTGTAGTCCTTATTCAGTGTATTTTCCCTTGTCCAAATTGACATGCATAAATCATAAAATTAAATACTGACATTTAATTTTCTGATTTATGCAAATCTAACTTCCCAAAATATCATAATTATCTGTGCTTTATTTGTGATTTGGTAATGTGATTTATTGTACTTTTTTTACACTGTATGATATGTGGCTCCCTTAAATTCAAATCTACATCAATGTTTTGAGAAGTATTCATTTTTTTTATTAATTTTTTGAAAACAATTGTGTAACAAATATAAAAATTTCTTTAAGATTTTGGTATTACTTCCTACTATAACATCGCATAATAGGGATGGTGAACTTTTTTGAGACGGGGGGTCCCCTATTTGTACCACACTTAAGTTAGAAAATTTTTAACTGAGTATTTTTAATAGTAAACATCTCATTAAAATTTAGTTGGCTTAACGGATAAAAATTGCTGTTATTTGCAAATTAAAAAATTTTTTTAGTGGGGTTAAAAATTCTTAAGTGTTTAGTGCAAATAGCAATAAGTGTTAGAAGGAAACAAGGAGTAAAAAAATTATATATATATATATATATATATATATATATGTGTGTGTGTGTGTATGTGTGTGTGTGTGTGTGTGTGTGTGTGTGTGTGTGTGTGTGTGTGTGTGTGTGTGTGTGTGTGTGTGTGTGTGTGTGTGTGTGTGTGTGTGTGTGTGTGTGTGTGTGTGTGTGTGTGACCGGAAACGGTGTAGAGGAGAGCTATATACAGCTCCGGTGTTTCCTCATAACTCTTCCACCAATAAGAAGTCGGATGACGTAACAGCGCTAAGCTTAGGCCAAGCGGGACCTCGCCGTTGGGAGCAGAGAGAGAGTGGACGTTGGAGAAAAAAGACGAACACTTTGATGAAGACGATTATTTAAGATGTCCAATCGTTATTTCCTCCATTTTTTTGTTAATCTCACATTTAACCTAAATTTGTATTTAAATTTTCTATTTGTCTCAATTAATTAAATTCTTTAAGTTAAATATTAATTGATTCTGTTTCTACTTAATCTCTATACTCCCTCATTACATATATATATATATATATATATATATATATATATATATATATATAAACAAAATTGATTATTAAGTATTTAATAAAAATCTGTTGCTGTTCATTTTCAGATAATTTTTTAATATTAGGTTCATATTTCATACCCATTGGTTTACTCACTTTGCTGTTAATTCCCTGTCAAGTCTATTTCTATCAGATTTTGCAAAGTTAATTGAAGAAAATAATTTTCAATCAAATGTATAGACACAAACATCGTTAACAGAGAGTTGAATAGTTTTTCCTTGATATAAAATTATTTGGTAAAGAATCTTATACGTTTAATAGAATAATTTGAATATTTACACTGTTTGAGAAAAAGTAAGACACTCATGTTTTTCAAATTGCGCTTCATATTGTAGTGCACTTAATGTAAAAAAAATTTTCTTCTTTATTTTATTAAACTATTTTTTCTTTTATTTTAAGAGAATGAATTTTATCTATACATCTAATGAAATATTATAAAATAATAATTAAAGATTTTTGGTCTATGAAAAAATTTTAAGGACACTTGAAAAATATTCTCATTTTGGAGTCTGTATTAGTTTAACATGTTTAAAACATTGCTTATCTAATCTGTCGAAAGACAGATTTAAATGAATATATTTTGTTAAAAAAATCCTTAATTTTTGTGCAGTAAAAAATGCCTTGGGAGAAACATTTAGTGAATTTCAAAAAGGCCAAATTGTGGGATAAAGATTCTGACAAAAGTATAAGAGAAATTGCAAGACACCTACACAATTCAGTCCAAACGTTGTTTCTAACTTCTTGAAAAATTCAAAGAGTCAGACAAGAGCAAATACTTGCAGCCTAAGGAATTGATACAACGTGATCAAAAGAAAATCCTTAAAGAACTTTAAAAAAACGCGTAGAATTGGAAAAGTCCAACACCAATCTGGAATCACACAAGAAATACACCTTACAACTACATTAAAAGATCGGAAACATATTCAAGAAAAGAAAGCACCATCCTAAATGGAAGGAAAAGCATACTGAGCATCGGCTTATAGTGGACAAAAAATCTCATCTGTAGCAGCCCCGAATGAACTTCAGTTATTTTTTCTGATGGAAAAAAATCAATTTAAATGGCAAAAATCAATTAAAATAATGGCCCAGATGGTTATCAATATTATTTCCATTGTCTGGGTACACAAAAAGAAACTTACCAGACTTATTCCACCAGACAAGTGGGAGAAGGTAGTTTAATGGTTTGGATAACTGATGGGTAAGGTGAAAAGACTAATCTAGTGTTTTTGGATGGAAGACAGAAACATAGAAATTACATTCAAATTTTAAATTCATAGCTTTTTCTCAGCAGTGCTGAGTAAGACGGATAAAATTGGATACTTCAGCAATATGGAGCATCGATTCACACGGCCATTGGCTTTAAAAATTAGTTTGAAAAAATAATATTATGGTTTTGCCATTTTCTCAATATTCCAGACCTCATATATAAAAGCAGACCTCAATAATATTGAAAATATATGTTCAGTAGTTGTTCCGCGTGTTCACACTGGGGGCAAGCAGTATGAATCTTTGATCGAACTTCGATAAGCTTTGAATTGTGCTTAGAACAATTTTTATTAAATGATTCAGTGCCAAATAGTCTTTGAAATAGTTAAGGCAAACGACAGAAGAGTTCCTTATTAATTTTAATTATTTTATTTTCATTATTTAGAACTGCCCTATAACTTTTTCCACACAGTGTGATGTTAATGAATTCATTTTTTAACTATAACAAACAAGTAGTTTTTTATTTTATGTTACAGACATACTAATTGTAAATAGGTTTTTATAAGTACTGTGATAAATTTATTTTGTAAAAATTAAAAATTCTTCTCTTATTTGAAAAAACCTAACGTCCTACTTTTTTCACTATACTAAGGGATCAGTATTGCATACACTGCTCTTATTTCAGAAATCAAGTTTTCAAATTTTATTTCCCTTACTAAACTGCTTCACAGTTCTATTAATTCCCTTTCTAAAAATTATCAATACTTAGCCACATAAATTCGATTCAATCCATTGCTTTCAATTTTGTTTTGTAAGGATTTAAAATAAAGTGAATTGTATTTTCCAAAGTTTTAAATTAATTGAATATCTCCTAAAAAGTTGTTTAATTTCCTGCTTAATCATTAAGCATTTTTTAATTGTAGTTTCTTGAATACCAACCGAGTTTGCAGAAATTATTGTGCTTTGAAATTTTTTCGTAATTGAGGAAAATATTTTATTTCTAAATCATTAGTAACGATGTCAAGTTTCATCATAAAATTTTTAATATTTTCAAACATCATTAAAGCAATTAGTCCATGCCCTAATAGTGTTTTATTCAGCTCATTAAAATGTTGAGTGAGTTCACGTAGAAACATTAAATCTTTTAAACAACATATTTTGGATAATTCATCAAGACGATGGTCTTTTTCGATTAAAAAGAGCTTAATTTCTTCTAATTGCATTAAAAAGCAACAACGTTACACAGGACTTGATCGAAACTAAGGCATCGCACGTTGTTGTATGTCGAAATCTCTGAATATTGGCATTCAATTTCTTTAAAGATTTGTACAAATTGTGTTTATTAAGAGCTCTTGTACAGGGTGACAACTTTATACTGTTGACAAAATGGTTCCACTTTTGATTGGTTTAATTCATGTCCATCCCTTTTTATAATAATTTCATTTGCTTAAGAGATCTTAATGTTAGTGAAATAAATAGACAGTTTTTATTTCCTGTTTGAAATAATATGCCAAACTAACGACGACAAATAATTGCATTATTTGAGGCTGGATTAAAGTAAATTAAAATTACCAGAAAGCTGAATATTCACAGACAAACGGTATCAAGTATTATAAAATGATTCATGGAGCCTGGCCACGACGGTGATAGACCTCGAAAACCTAAAAAAGGAACTGTGAATACAAATGAAATTCGTAAAATTATCAAGAAACGAACTAATCGAAATCCAAGACACTCAATGAGAAAAATAGCTACCGAAATAAGGGTTAATAGAGTATCAGTTAGACAAATTGCAAAAGAAGTACTTGGACATAAACCATATAAACTTCGAAAAGTACAGAAACTAACTGAGAAAAATAAGCGTACACGGTTGCAAAGATGTCGAGCTCTTCTTCGAAAGTCCGCAAAAAGCGCATGGAAGCATTTCATCTTCACGAACGAAAAACTTTCCACAATTGAACAATCCTATAATCGACAAAATGACCGTTACTGGTCATCGGATCGTCCTGGAACTTCCACAAGAGTATAACGTCCGCAAAATCCACAGTCATTTATGGTTTGGGGAGGCATTTGTGAATCTGGAAAAACTTCTTTGGTTTTCATAGATCAAAGCGTCAAAATGAACAATACCATGTACTGCAATGAGATTTTACAATCGGGTTTTCTTCCTCAGACCCAACAACATCCTTAGACCAAAAAAGTCTTGCGTTGCTTTTGCTCTATGAAAAGTTAATGCTCCGGTAAAGGGGAGCTGACGCATGGACTTCCCGACCTGTCACAAACACTATGGTTGCCATAAAACTTCGTATGAAGCAATATCCTTGCATACGTTAGTTTACATTTGATACGTTTGTTTTCTTTGTTTGATACGCTTCTAAAGTAATGTTTTCTCCCGTAATAAGTTTTAAAAAGGACTGTAATGTGCAAAAACTGTTCTTAATATCTTTTTTAAGAATTTAAATTGTGTTTCGCTAATAAACAAGAAAAAAAACAATATCAGAAATAAAAACTTTTTTGCACATAGTAAGCAATTTATTAATAGTAAGTATATTAGAATAATATTACTGACAAGCAATAATACATACTTACAATATGTAAACATATGTTATAACTTTCATTAATAATAAATACCTGCATGTAGTGTTATAAAAAAAGGACAGTAGAGAAACTATTTTTTAAATTATATTATACTGTAAGTAATGTATAACAACAGTTTTCACATACATAATAACTAACAAAAATAAAAAATAACATTTCTTACATATTCTAAGAATATATTATTACTAACTTGTAATATATTCTTACAACATATGATTTGAGAGCGATATATATTTAACATACGATATATATAATCTAAAATAAATTTTATAGTTCTGCATTTTTTTAAGGCTGTAACAATAAGAATAGCAATATAAAAATATTTTTTATATTGTTTTTCAGTTTTCCGTTAATTTTAAACTTAATTACATTTTAAATAAGCCTTTTCAGTAATTAAAAAATATTATTTTTATTTATCTTAAGAATAGTGATATTACTTTTTAACACGTAAGTTTCTTTATCAAAATAAGCAAACCAAGACTGTGCCAAAAGAGCGAATTTAAAGCGAAAATAGCAAACCTTAAGCATCATAAAATAGTTTCGACTATTAATTGTTTAAACGTTGCCATTTTCATTATTTAATGACTCGCAAAATAATCTTATGACCTACGTCCGACGTTTGGTAGCAAAAAATTCTGAAAATTTTGCTCTAAATTTCTTTATTTCTCAAGGCAATTAGCAAAAAACTCCATAGAGATACATTACGGTCGCCAAGATTTGGACAGCGGAAATCTCATGCGTCGGATTGGGTAATTAAGGGGCTCTACTACAGCAAAATTTACTATTATTACGGGAGAAAATATTATTTTAGAAACGTATCACAACTAACATATGTAAGAATATTGATTCATACGAAGTTTTATGACAACCATAATGTTTGTGACAGGTCGAGAAGTCCATGCATCAGCTCCCCTTTACAGAAGCCACCGCAACTAGAGCTGTGACGTCACGTAATGTTTAGTCTATGGGAGTTGCTCCCACTCAAATATCGACACTCTAATACAATAGGGACTAAACGTAGTTGAAAATGTTATTGAAATTTACAATTCTGGATTTAATTTTAAAAATTATTCCACGATGTTATGTTTATTAATACTGTGTCTAATGTAATATGGTGCATAGACTGCATATGTGACTCTTCACTAGTTAAACTTCTCACCAGGGTGTATAGTAGATTCGTTTGTGTGTTGAATAAATGCATCCATGATAGACAGCATTTTAGGACAATGACGGCAAAGACAGGCATAGAAGGAAACATACTGCACTTTTGTTATGAAATTTTGTAATTTTTTTGAAATGAAAAGTTTCTCGTCCGAATTTGCAATATGACGTCATCAAGACCGAGAAACGAGTTTCACGTCCGATCGATCCGAGAGTGGTGTTTACACGTTCCGATTTCTCTGATTCGATATTCTAACGTTTATCCTAGTTTCGCTTTTAGTTTTCATTTGTTGCTGTTTTATTTCGCTTCCTTTGTTGCTGTTCAATTTATTTAATCTCTATTTTTAATATGAATGAGGAATTAAAAATCGTAACAATAATGACGGTAGTGGCTGCTGCTTCATTATTATCGAAAAGAAGAAATAAAAGTAATAATAAATCAGTGTGGACTGAACCTTGGCTATCAAATCGGCCATCGTTTGGTGCTTACCACTGTCTTTTAAAAGAATTGGAGATCTCAGATCCATATGCCTTTAAAAAATTTTGTAAGAACGGATAAAGACAGTTTTGATTTCTTACTAAATAAGGTTAAACCATATGTTGAAAGAAAAGACACATTAATGGGAGAAGCGATACCTTCTGCAGATACTTATGATATTGTAGATCAAAGCAAAAAAATTCAAAATCGATCTTTCTTAATGAGTGACATTTTAAACATATTTAAGCAAATATGGATGCTAAAAATTCTAATGTAAATTATAAGATATTTTAAAAGATAAGGTTTCATTTAGAAACATGTTTTTATTGAATTATGGCTGAAATCTATATTAAACATATTTGCCATCATGTCTATGTTAATCATTTTTGCAATGAAAACTGTAAACACTTTCAATGAGAGCTCATCATTCCACTAAACTGCATTTATTTTTGAATAAATCTGAAATACAGAAATCAGTATGTCTGCAATTTCAGCAGAATATGAAAAATAAATTAAGAAAAAAATGTATCTATATAGATGTTATTTTTTTAATTACACATGAAACACTTTAATTAAATCAGACATTAATTTAAAAACTTAATAAATAGGCTTAAGAGTATCATGAAATGTATAGATTATATATATATATATATATATATATATATATATATATATATATATATATATATATATATATATATATATATATATATATATATATATATATATATATATATTTATAAAGTAAATATCTATACATAATTTTTTCTTTCTTTTACATGGAGTATCTACTTTAATAAATAACAGAGAACATTAAAAATCTTAAAACTAAAACTTGCTGTAATTAAAGTAAAATATTAATGTTTATAACATTTTCAGTTCATTTATAAAATGTTTCAATTCCTTCACAGTTGTATTTTTATACAAAATATAATCAAAAGAATACTATAAATGCTTAAATAAAAATACACAATATATTATAATTTGTCCACTTATAATAAAAACATTTATATTGATAAGTTTTCAATATTATGGAAAATGATATGATGTAAGAAAGTAACTCATGCAATTATATGAAGAATACATTAAGAATTTTGATTTTGCTGTTAATTAAAATATCTAGCTGATTATACAAAATCTAGATTTTTAACATCTTAAAAGAAATTACTTGTGTTATAACAGTGAGGAAACTACTGGATATAAGACTGGTCTTACAAGAGATTTTAGAAACTATTTTCAGCTAATAGAAAATTTGCTTATATGAAAAGGATTAATAATTTGTCACAAAAACACTTGTCAATTTTTACAAAGATATAAAAAAATATTTCAGTGAGGTCATTTGAATCATAATAATGTATGTATTACTGAATTAAGCAATATTTTTCTCCATTAAATTAAATTAGACAAAAAAGTTATGCCTTTATATCAAACTTAATTAAATAATAATATTCTGTTAACAAAATTGATAAAGCCAATAAGTTGTTCTTAATGTATTTAGATTTTTCAATTATATCTGCATGGAACAATTGCTGCTTATAAAAAAATTTGATTATAATAAGGGAAAAATTTTATTAGAGACTTGTCGACTTTTTTAATATTTAATTATTCTAATAAACATGATTTATTAATTTAAGAAAGAAACAGAAAAATCATAAAAATGGCAATAATTTGCAAAAAAGAAGATTTTCATTGGTTTTCAAATCATAACTTTTTTCCAGAGAGTTCTTGTTAATGCTTTGATAAAAACTATTTTAAAGCCAAATTTTTTTTTATCAAATCATTGGAATAATGATTCTCTATATATATTCATTTTTATTTATTTTCATTAACCTGTTTAAAAGCTTTAAGGTTCAAGTTATTTAAATCATTTTGAATTCCTTAAAATGTATAGTAGTAGAACAGTTGATTAAAGTCATCTCATCAGAAAATGCAGATTAATTACAGTAATTTAAATCTTATTTATTAATTTCTTAATAGAAGAAAATATTTTTAATAATTCTTAAAATAGATGACTTTGCAATATCAAATGAATTATATTTATAAGTATCAATATAACATAAGCAATGAATTTCTAAATCAACTAATGTTTTACAAAATAAAAATAACTTACCAGTGCCACTTCGCTGTGATGAAGCACTTTTTTTTTCACATTAGAATTATTTTACTTCTTAAATTATTTATTTTTTTTTATTTCGTCTGATGATATATTTAATACAGCAGACAGCTCTACGTATCCTTTGTTTCTGAAATTCTTGTTGTGATAATCAACAGAATTTACATTCCAAAAATATGGTCGCCCTTTATATTCTTCAATTAGAATTTCGATTTGTACTTTCTCCCATTTCATTTTGTCAATGCCCCACAAAGAAAACAACTGTTTTACAAAGAAAATTCTTCGGGTTTTTGATATACTATCGTTATACTTTTTTATATAGATACATAGCAAGCTCTTTTAAAAACGTAAAAATTTTCATCAAGATTCTTGAAAATTCTTAAATATTTTATATTAAAGTATAAACATAGAATTAGACTTATGCGAATAAAATTGTGATAATTTTTTGAGTCATTTTTAGATTTTTATTCAATTGTATGATAAAAAGTATAATATATACAATTAAGATATTCATTTAATTGTTATCATTTATGAAAATATATAGTAATTTGTAACTATTATTATAGTTTAAGTTTTTGAAAGAAATTCTTCAATTTCAAGCGGTTTTAATAACTTTGGAAATTAATAAAATTTCTTAAGAACATAAAATATGACTGTTTATAATAATTAATTATTATAAAGCATAAATGTGATTATATGATCATTTCGGTAATGTTCTTCAAAACCAAAATTGAAGAAAAATTTTTAAAAATTAATCTTTTTTCTCATTTGAACTCTTAAGAAACGTGAAGTTGATAAATCCGCTTAGACATGAATTTTGAATAAATTATTTGAATACTAAGTTATAACCTTTTATATATTTTATATTTTATCCTTTCGAAGAATCATTATTATTGATTGATAAAAAAAAGAATAAGCTAACTTATTTAAAAAGCCGTAGAGAAAGTTTTTTTTACATAATTCATTGTAAAATTTTTTAGTTATTTTCAAAATTTCTATTAATTAATGACATTTTAAATTCATTTTAAATTTTTCTGAAAATTATTTTTACATACGTTTAGAAATTAATTAATGAATTGCTAAAAAGTTAACCGATTATATTGAAAAATAAAAATGTGTTTTTAAATATACATTAACTTATAAATATTTAATTGACTTTTCTACTCTCTTAAAAATTAATTATTAAGTAATTTGAAAATTTAATTTCTTAAAATTATAAATTACAAACATTATTGGTAAACCTATACGTAATGAATCGAACTTTTCTACGCAAATATAAAAATTGCATTATTTTAAAGTTATATTTATTCTTGACATTTATGTAGAAAAAGAGATCATATTTTGAAAAAAAGAAGCGGGTAAATTTACAGAATAATTAATTTTTTCATATTTTGAGAAAATGAAAAAAAGAGAAGAGAGAGAGAAACTTTGATTACATTGCACATTCAAGTAATAAGAGAAATGTGCAATTTTACTGGAAATTTTCTTTAGAAAAACTGGTTACTTCCGAAATTTTAATTCTTAACTTCATTTTCATGATAAAAGGAATATAAGAAAGAATATAGAAAATATAATTATAAAAAGAAAAAACCTCACTTATAGAGGATTTTATTCATTAAAACATGTAGTATAGTAATTATATGTAAACTTTTACAGATTATCTAAATCGTGCACACATTTCTGATATTCATTATTGGCTTAAATGAAATCATAATTACAACTGTCACTTTTCAATAAAAATTTAAATAAATGATAATATTAATAATTTTAGAAATTTGATAAAAAAAATGTGTGTATTAAATTTACTTATAAAATTTTGTAGAATTTAATAATTTTTTCTATTGATCTGATAGATGGCAGCACTGAAGAATGTAATAAAGACAGTAAAAATACTGGTTACATTATCTAGAATTAATAGGGGAAAAAATCAGATTTGTAATCCCTTCGGCCAACGGAAAAAATTCCACCAAATGATACGACTTATCACCAACTATAGAAAACTATATATTAAGTATGTAATGTAAAATATGTAAATGATTAAGTTCATACTTTAATAAATCATTTGTATTCCTATTAGCAAAAGTTCTGTTCGAGTAGTTACTTTAATGTTTTTAGAAAACATAAAATGATAAATTTTAAGATCAAAAACCAGATTGGAAAAGGATTGAGTATTTAGTTATGAAACTTTACTTGAAGTCCCCTACAAATTACTTTACTGTTATTAAATTTAAAATACTTTTTTCATGTTCAGTAATTTTTACAAATCACCCATGACATAAATTGTTTTAATCGTAAATTTTAAAACATTATATTATTACATATTATGCTTTAAAATTTATGATTAAAAACAACTTTGATTGATTTTCCTTTTTTGAATTAACTTTTGCTTTAACTCTCATTTAATGGATATGGAGGAACAATATGAAACAATTTCAATGTCATTTTCGTAGAATTGGTGAGGTCGGTGGATTTTGCACAAGTACCGAAATGTATAACTCTGTCATCGGTTTAAATTAGAATAATTCTGGTTAGTTGAAGATAAAATGCTCAAAATTTGGTTTTTCTCCAGGGTGCTTACCGATAAATTACTTATAAGCATAATAATGTATAAGAATAATAAATGGGGTGTGAAACTTATATCTACCAGCTCGAGGTGAACCTTTGGTAGCGCCAACTGATCTACAACTTTGGCATCATGTGCTACTTGCAAAGGAAAAAATAAATGGATCAATAAAATTACAAATATTCTTCTTTGGCAAGAGAAAATAAATGTTGCCCATTTTTAGTCTTCTTACTGATCATGATTGTCACTCTAAACATCAATCTTACATAAAAATACAGCCAAGTCTTTGTTGCCAACAGGGCAATACAGGAGATGAAATGAATGTGAAGCATTTAAGTCGTTGCCCTGCAGTGAACTCGGGACACTTGTGGGAGAAATTCTTAAAAAGAGTTTGGCAAAATATGAACCAGTTATAGTTTTAGTGTGACTTCAGTTTTGTTATGTTACTATTGTTCATTGTTCTAATTTTAATATATGTTATTCTTATTACAGTTGCCTTCCACAACTCTGCCATTAGAAATTTTAAAAAATACCAATAAGTAATGATATTTAACATTGTGGGTAAGTAAAATTTTCTGCTTTGTCAGACATGTTGTGTGTAAAGAATCCAATTCTGAATGTCTAGCATGGATTGTGCAATATGTCATAAAAGCCTGCTGCTGAGAAATCAATCATATTTTCGGACAGAAAATCAGATATTGAATAATAACTATAATATCGTCATTATATTATAGTATTCTACGTGAAGACAATTTTAAAACTTTATCATTTTCAAGTGGCAAACTTGTTTTATTCACCGAAATGATATTTATTTCCTATTGCTGGGTATCTTTTATTCAATATACCAACTATTTGGTATCAAGCTGACATTTGAATTTATTTAACATAAAGGAAATTCAACATATTATCGATATAAGTCAATTTGAAATAACTTAAAAAATACAAATTTGGTACATATATATAGTTGTACATAAGAGCTGTGGTGGCCTAGTTGGTTAGAGAGTTCGTTCTCTTTATCTGAAGATACTGAATTCGAATCTCAACCCAATAGAAGATCTGTCGTATTGGCTAATGGTGCCTGGAGCACTTGAAATACATCGTGGTCGCAATGTCTTCCATGTGAAATGATACCTCTGAGGGCGACAGGCCAAGTTTGAAGGTCTTTTGTTTGTTCCCTATTTCTATGACCCACTTTCGGGGCTACGATGGCACACCGTCTACTGTACAAAATGCCATCACTTCCGACACTCGCAGCGCTGAAAAAGGGGAAATCTTAGAAGCCAAGCACTAAGCAACATAATTGCATATAAAATTTAAATTTTTGTCACCGGTATAGAGAACCTAACGTTCCATTATAAAAATTGAATGTTAACCAATATACTTTTTCAAAGAATTATTGTTTAATATATGGAATCCATCTTGTAGGATGAAAATCTAAAAGATTAATAACTCGTAGTCAATAGGAACAGAGACATTTTGCTGCAAGTTTGATTTTTTGCCTTCTGTGCTCATTTTTCTTTAAAATAAGCTAATTTGGGTGAGCGAACTTTTAAACTGGCGTTAAAACGACTTATATTCAAGCTCAAATAAATGTAGAGCTTAGAAATTCTTGAAATAAAATGCTCACACTCCAGCTACCAGTTAGGTAAGCTTTGTTGCAGAAAAGAAAAATTATGTTCATCTTATATTCTCTCTCTGATAATAAATACTTAAAATTCATATAAATAAAGTGAATGTTTGTATAGGCACTTATTTTAGAAAGGAAGTTAAGGGCCTATATATAATAAGTCCGAAAATGAACTGAAAAATGATAAAAGTTAAATGGATAACTGTTTTAAAAAATCAATATTAAATTACATATTAAATGAATTCATGAAATTTTTTAATTGCAAAGTACGTCAAACTATAAATATTAATAATAATTTATGAAAATTATATATAGCACTATATTCTACACCTCTCGAAAAGAGAAAAGAACACAGTTCTAACTTTTTTTTTTTTTTTACATAGTTTCATTCTACTTGTAGTTATAGTCTTTAGTCATAGGTTTTCATCGTAGAATGAAAATCTAGAAATTTAATTGTTTCATTCTAGATAGAATTCTATCGTTATAAACATAGAAGAACTGAACTTTACATAATTAATTTTACTCAAATTATAGAATTTAGTCAAAATTACTGACTAAAGGGTTTTCCCGATATTATATGTTTCAGAAATGAAAAAAATAGGAGATAAAGTACTTGAGGAAATGTGAAAAAAGGATACGAAAACAGAATGTATGACTGGAAAATAAATTAGACCGAAATCCAATAATGTGCAACGCAAAACAATCATATCCAATTTGTCTCGTTTCTGTTTTCTGCCATCTTGAAAAATGAACATTTATAGTCAATAATAACTTAAAAATAAAATAAGTTTTGTCAAATAAATAAGCATTTTTTCCGTCCTTTTTGATGGTAAATGATTATTATTCACCACAGTTTTTTAAATCAATGCCATAAATTGCGGTTGCCTCTTCTCAAGAGAAGGTTGCTTAGGTCCAATTTTCAGAAATTGGTATCTATAAAGATTTTATGTCAGTAAGTGTTCATATAAAATTACCTTTTGCACAAATATTTCATCCAAAAATATTTTCAAATTCCATTTTCACACTTATAAAATTATTTGACGATAAGCTTGCATGCACTGCAAATCTGATTAAATTCGTCTTTAAATGATTGCAGAAGTTAATGAGTTAGTACATTGTAACTTGTAAGCAATGAAAACTAAAATCTTTAAAGAATGGTATTTAAGGACATTCTTTTCAGATCATTCACACTCGTATGGTGAATGCCCTCGAACTGTCCATTTTTTAAGATAGGGGTTGCCAAAATAGCTGCGATCAATATGACATTGTTCCAGGTCAATCTAGGGTAGGAGGTCGAAAAGAACATTGATTAATTGTCGCAGATGTTACTATAGTAACTTTATATTAGATTTGCTTGATTTAGAAATGTATAATTCAGAATGGAATATCGTGTGATTTACTTTTTACACAGTGAAAACCGCGTTATGAACTTAGAAATTAAATTTTTTGAACTGTTAGTAGAATTTGAGGCATAAATAATTTTTAAATATTTTTTATGAATATAAATGCATTAAGAGTTCGTTTTTTACGAACTTTTAGTTTGCAAACACTCGTGATTTTGGGAACTATTTGCTGGTTCCCAACACATGCTCAATGATAATTTTATATTCCACTTACGAATTAAAATTTTGAAAAATCTCCTTTTCATTCTCACACGAGTCTTTTGTTTGTGTTTATTTTTTTATTATCTATTTTTTTTTTTAATTTCACGATTGAGAAATACTTGGATAGACGTTTTTATGGAGAATCTTAAATCCTTTGAATTATGGATAATAAACTGCACTGATGGATTTTTTTGAGCAATTAGATGGAATTTCTCCAACCTAATCTAATTGCATGTTACAATCCATGCATCAGAGTATAATCAATAGCTGTAAGTGAAAATAACTTATTGCAAGAAGTAATCATGGCTTAGAATTGAAACTGACATTCTAAAAAAAAATGCAGCACAAATGCCGTATAATCCAGGATTCCAAATTCTGAATTTTTTGGCGATGAAGAAATGTTACTAAGATGATGTACTCTGACGTATGCGATGACGTAAATACTAGGGTTGCGAAACGGAATTTTCTGCATAATTATAGTTCTCCATATTTATGATGTAATAAAAACCAAGCCTCCAGATACATAAGAAAATCCGCCAAAAAATCTCCAAGCTTAAGATTTGGCATCCTGGATTATACGGCATCTGTGCCAAAAATAATAACTCCTCCATATAATTTAAATCAAATTTATTTTATTGATATTATTTAAATACTATTTATCTAATTTATAAATTATTTTATAATCATTTCATTAATTTTATTTTATAATTTTATTTAGACTTTTTAAATTAGAAGAAAAAGGATGCTATAGAACAAGCTAATAAATAGCTAACTAGAGTGAGATAAATTTTTCAGAAAATGAAACTTCTTTTTACATCGAGAAAATATAAAAATGTATTTGTAAAAATGTTTGGAAAAAAATGATTACTTTGCTAATTTTATTTAAATAGAATGAAAGTAATAATTGTTTTTAAGTATAAATATTAGTTTGCATGCCTTCCATATGTGTATATTAAACATTTTTTAACTGTTCATTTTTAAATATAGTGCAGTTTGGTAAAAAAGAAAATTAATTTCAGGATCTAATATTTATTTTCGTATTTTACAAACATTGAATTTAAGACTTATTTTACCAATCTAAAAGTTCGTAAAACGAGTGCTTTCTGTAAAACGCAAAATGTACGAAATTTTGCAATATACATTTCACATCTTAAGCAGATATTCCTCAATTCGTATATAACTTGGAAATAATTTTGTTTCAAACTCATCTTAATTAAAGAAGGAATAATTTGATAGTTAAATTTGGAGACGAAATTAAGAATTACTAGTTTCGTGCCAAATGTTGTTAATGCGATTGAGAATCATCAACTTATGACTTTGACTGTATATATTAAGGAGGCAAAAATCGAAGTTTCATTAACTACGAGAATAGTGTATGCGATAAGCCAATTGAAGAATTTACATTATAAATTAAAAAGTCTTAAGAAAAAGAACTTAGGAAAATTAACATCAGTGTTTATTTCGCATCTCTATTGAATAATTATTTATTTCCCGCAACATCCCACCAAATTTATTAAAATGCTTTGCCGTATAAAGTCTATAAAGTCCGATGGTATAAAATATATAAAACAGTATAAAATCTGTAAAGTCCTTTGCTATAAAGTCCCGTGGGACCCATGTATCTGACTGTGTTTCAGCTTAAATCAGTAGAATTAAATCTGATACTCTTGGGAAAATATAATTTATTTTGAGCTGTATTTATTGCACCAGTTTATCATGTCAATATCAAAGTTCATGGACGGAATTCTTTTCAAGCAATCGCGCGAAATACCGGAAATGATGTTTAGCAAAGTTTTTAACCTAGAAAGGCGAATGTTTTTCTCAATTTGAAAGGTCAATGTATCAAATTACGCCGGAATGGAGGGCAAAACTATGATCGGCGCCTTTGGGATTCCTTCCGTAAACATCTTACATTGTCCTCTTTCGATTAAAAGAATTTATCGATGTTTTTATTTTATCTATTACAAAATAGATTAATACTAGGTGTGCAACATTTCTTATTAAACGTCAGTTTGACGCATTTAGAAAGCAACATAATTAAACATCACTAAAAAGAATTTAAAAGATTCATATTGATATACAGTGTTATTATTCGATATTTTAGGACAATACTTCAATATTCTACATTAATTCCGTCCATATAGATTCTTTCTTTCTAATGATGTTCATTGATTTATTTCATTTGAGATGACGACGCCGACAATCCCGTATCCATTTTTATCATTTTTGCACGGGTATACAGTGAGTGTAAAAAGTACTCGTATAGTACGACAATTGATTTAAAAGAGATCCGTTCATAAAAACTATAAATATAAATTACCTTTTAATTAATTAGAAATATATAATAGAACATATTTTAACTAGTTTCATGTATAATTTACTCAAAAATAATTTTATACATGAATAAATATTTACAAAACTGAAATACTCCAACATCTTGTGGTGTAAAAAAGTATTCTTACATCAGGCATATATTGGCCAACACAATCATAACATTACAGCTAATACCTTGTAGGATATCCTTTAGCTCGAATAACTGCCTTGAGTGTTCTTTGGCATCGATTCCAACAATTTTGCTGTTATTGAGCTAGGTATGGCGTCTCATTCTCGATTAAGAGCTGATTCTAAATCATTTTTACTAGAAATATGTCTGGATCTAATATTTTTTTATCAAGAACGTCCCATAAATTCTCAATGGGTTTGAGGTCCGGCGATTGAGGAGGAAGTTTCATGAACTTTGGGGTATTACATAGTATCCAGAGCCTTCTGCTTAGGGCTGTGTGCATGGGGTCGTTATCACGCATAAAAACTAAATCACAATTCAAGCCCATTTTTGTTGCACTAGGTCCTAAATTATTGTTTAAAATGTCAATATAAAGTTGATGATTCCATAATGCTTTTAATAAAGACTAATTTGTTTACCCCAGAAGCACTCATACACCCCTAAACAACAGACTTCCACTACCATGTTTCACTGTTGGCATTAAATTCATAGGATGCATTTCTGTATTGCGCTTTCTCCATACCAATTGTCTCCCGTCCGATCCAAATATGTTGTATTTACTTTCGTCTGTAAAGATAATCTTTTTCCAGAAATATGAACTTTCATAGCGTATTGCTTGGCGAAAAACAATCGCAGCTTCCGATTCTTCTCACTAACAAAGAATATTCGTCTCGCAACACGGCCATGGAAACCTTCATTTCTGCATGTATTTCGAACAGTACTTACGGAGATTGCTGTTCCCATGTTCTTCAGTTCTGATGTTAATGTAGGAGCCCTTATTTTGGGATCCTTCTTTAATGAACGTACCAGAAACCGTCTGTCAGATGATGTTAATAGACGTGGTCGTCCAGTACGAGAACTGTTTTGAACCATTAGAGGGACAACAAACTTTTTTATTATTGACTGCACTGTTGAACGAGGTCTACCAATCAGATCAGAAAACGTGTTGTACGATTTACCATTTTTACTGAGCTTTAAAATCACAGTTCTCTTTTGGAAACACTTGTCGCTTTTCTTTTACGACCCATTACAGAATTTCTAGTTTCTTACTGTATTAAAATTTCAACTGAAGAACCTTTTAAGTAACTTCCAATATAACGTCAATTAACTACATATTAATAGCTAAACCACAATCACAACATATAACAAAAAAATTTGCATTTCTCTTAGTGTACGAATACTTTTTGCACCACAAGAGGTTGGATTGTTACAGTTTTGTAAATATTTATTCATGTATAAAATTATTTTTCTGTAAATTTCACATGAAATTCGTGAAAATATGTTCTATTATGTATTTATTATTAATTAAAAGGGAATTTATATTTATAATATTTATGAATGGATCTTTTAAAAATCAATTTTCGTACTGTTCGAATACTTTTTACACTCACTGTACATAACTTGCTAAAAATTATATTAAGAATGAGTCAAATTGACAGATAGGTACATCACATAGGACTTTACAAACTTCTGACAAAAGGCTGAAATTTATAATTATATCATTCAACTGAAAAAAAAGTCAAAACAAGAAATTTTATAAAAGCTTGATTGATTTTTGTAAGTTTCCTTAAAAAAAATTTTTTTTAATGCGTCAAGATGACGCGTCTTGTAATTCTAGTATTAAGTAAACTAGTTTAACAGATTAATACATCAAGGTAAAAAAATTTTCTCTTTCAAATAGTGGAAATATTTTTTCTTTTACAACATAACGTTTGAAATTGATGGATTTAAATAAAGTATTGATTTTTTAGGTAAGTAGCATTTTAGACTTAAGAAGGGAGGATTACGTGAATTGTTTTTATCTGGAATCAGGGACATAGCTGTCTTTGTAAGCTTCATTTTGGTTTGATCTTTAAACTTAAGTTCCTACTGCTAACAAAGCAGCGATTCACAAAGTAGACAAGATATTGAAATATAGAGACGGGGCCATATCTATTTTCTTTTTTCTATGGGGATTTTTTTAATTATGTTCTGTGAGAACGAATGGATAAATCTTTGCCCATTTATAATATACGATTATAAAAAATATGTATAAATATTTGGATGAATGCCCCTTACATTTCTGTTTAATTGCTTGTATTAGTAGGCAATTATCGTTTAATTTGTGAAATTATTGCTTAAAATCTTATTCTGAGAAAAAAATGTTTTCAAAACGGAGAAATTTCTCCGTAAAATTAAAACTTGGTAGTATTTTTTGAAATTTGGAGAAATTTGGCTAAATTATGGCGACAAAACATTAATCAACAAGTTTCGTATCGATCGCTTCAATAGGAATCTAGTTACCATAGGCTTATCAAAAGAATGTTCTGGTAACTTCTAGGACCTTCACCGAGAAAAAGTATAAATACCGTCATCAACTAATCATAGTTAGTCGAAAAAGAAGAAAGTCCGATGCCCAAGTCTTCAGCTCTGAAAGTTGATGCGTTTAGTTTCTGTATTATATTGACTCAGTATAAGCTTTTCAGTCTGTAAAATTCTCAAGCTGAAATAGTTGTCGCCATTGTGAAGAACTTTGAATAAAGTGTTTGTTTCTGTATTATCACGCATCACGATAGAAAAACGTAATACTTTAAAAAACTTGCCGTAGATTCATTTGAAATCCGTTGGGAATAAACTAGTATTTTGCTATTTAGATACCAACTAGAAATTTGTCAACGATATCACTAGTTTTGGTGATTTTTCGATTTTCAAACTCCCATCGTTACAGCTTGCAACTCTATTCAAAATATGAAAAAACACTTTTAAATACACTGCTTCATATATGTAGATACATGTCAAAACATTGAGATAGATACAAAAAACAGACAAACTTCCCACTAGAGAGATTATGTTACCTTAATCTTCCAACACTTAAAATTAAAACAGATTTGTGCAATGCACATTTAAGTGTTCCATAACAGAATCTTTACACAAGAGAAAATATTCAATTTCATGTGTAATATTGGAGAGTACCATTTTTCAAAATCTCAATGTGTTAAGGTGCTTTTATATTTCATGGTTAACATGCAATCACACAACTAATATAATTTAAATTTAGAAACGAACCATTTCCAAGGAATTTAATCATAATCGTAGAATTCTGTGAATGGTTGATTAAAGTAATTAGAGGAACTTACGTGGTCCCAGAGTTAGTGAACTAGAGAGGCCATATAATCAACCACCACTATAGTTAAATTTGGTGTCTTACAAATATCAAATTACTGGAAGGCTATTTTAACAAGTGTTTGCAATTCAGAGAGGAGGGGATTCTAAGTAACTAAACATATTCCCAATTTAGGTGGAAATCAAAATGAACAGCTGTTCAAATAAAACCGGATGGTTCATTCAACAACAACAACGGGAAGAGGAGGCCCTGGTCTGTACCTATCGGTTATCAGGTTCCACCCCCTCTTCAAATTAGAGGAATAAACACCTCGCACAAAGTGCCAGGTGCCCGCTGAGATCCAGAACTTGACTACGTAGTTGAGGACTAAAAATGAAAACAATGTTGGACTTTCAAGCCTATATCTGTGACACATGTCAGAGAAAGAGGCTCATTGGAACAAATTACATTTCAGTACATAAGAGAGGAAAAATTTAAAATTAAAGATGAAAACATAAGTAATGTGTAAATTAAAGCAGAGGAGATTAAATAAGTATAAAAGGTGGTTGAGATTACTATTAACCGCAGGATGGTTCATTCAGCAGATAGACCGGCGCTGCAGTTGTTCATATCTAACGTTCAATGTCCGACAAGATCGAACAGATGAGAGCATCTACTACCATAGACAGAATCACATGCGTTATTTGTTGGCCAATATGGACCTAATGATATACTTGGATATCATCCAAAAATATTTGTCGTTTTTGGGTAAAATCTCGAATCTGTTTTGGGTAAAATCTCGAATCTGATTAGGTAATTGATAGTATCTCAAAATAAGGAATGTTTTCCGGAGAAGTGACGATCCCTAGTATAAGTAGTTTTTGAAAAAATGAAATTTTCAGTGAGTAATCTTGCTTTTATTAGTGCTAAAAACTAGTCATGCGTATGATAATAAAGTTAGTAGTTAAACACCCTTCTTTGTAATAGTTCGAAGAGTGACCTGCCCGTACAAAACATACAATGAAATTGAAGTACAAAGTATCTAAAAGCTTTCTGGTACATGGGAATTTTGCAACCCTTATTCGCTATAACCTATGTTATTAAGTTTCACAAGATATTGCCTTTCAACAACATTATGATTATATAATTCAAATATAGTGCACGATATTAGTGAACTAGGCTAGGCTGGCAAGGATGTCTTAGAGCCAACTAGTACACCAAACTTTGGTTTAAAAATATGTTAAGTTACTTCAGTTTGAGTTTTAGGGAACAAAATTCTGTTTTCCAAATGTAGCAATTGAGCTAATGCAAAGGGATATCGGTATTAGTATCCTCGGAAAATAAATGTTTAACTTCCTAAACAGAATAGAAATAATAACACCAGAAGCTATTAAAAAATGCGATTTTATGCTCTATCTAGCGTCTATAAAACAATTTTAATTTATATCTTAGCTAACAAATTAAATTTTGTCGATCTATAATTTTATTGCATAAATTTATCACTTATTTAACAAAAACAAAACAATGATTTCTTAAGATGGCAAGTTTTCTTCAAAAGTCAAATTTGTTTATCAAAACTAAGTTTTCAGAGAAACTCGCTTTTGTCTACAAGTTTATTTAAAAAACATTTTAAAACAAGACGAAAACAGTTTGCACTGTATTCGGACTTACAGAAAATAGAAATCACGTAAGAGTCAATAAGTAAGCACATTTTAAGATAACACATACAGAAGTTCAATAAATATTTCAGTATATCAGTCTAAGAGTTCCTAAATCCCAGAGTTCTTCGGTTGTACGTATTAATCTCGTTTCCGTAGTGTTCAAACATCTGTTTCTTGGTAAGTCACAAACAGAAAATTCTGGGCAACAGTGCGAGTCATCTGAACAGCAAGTTGCATGTGGCAACGGACAGCATCGCCATACAAAAGGCATGGGTGAACTGCAACAAGTGTCACCTAAAATATATTTGAAATTAGATTAAAAAGCTGTCATTTTTAGTAGTTTAGTAATAAAAATTACCAATAATTAGTTTCTGAAGACCATATTGAAACTATACTTAGTTTCCACAAATATCTCCTAAAGATTAAAGTTGATATAAGACAAAAATTTTAAGGAACATTACGTTAAATATTGTTTTTGTATTAAAAGTTAATACTAAATATGTACGAATTAACAGTATTAAGATATTTAGTTCAGTAAATTTTAAAATTAAGTAAAATTTTAAAAATTACACAAACATAAAAACTTATTTTTATTCGAGATGCAAACTTAACTCAGCCTAAACATAACTAGAATTAATCAAATTGAATAATTCAACTTGCTGTAAAATTCCACTTATTCCTTTTACTGCCACTTTGTACAGTTGGCTAGATGGAGCAATCGCCACCCTGGTTGTTTAGTTGTGTTCTCATTATCGGAAGGTAGTGAGTTCAAGTGAGTATCTTTCTGGCGCAAAATCCGAAAAGCTCTTATTGCGTAAGAAAGATAGTAAGTTCGAATCCAGACTTAACCGAAGATCCATTGCGTTTACTAAACGTGGCTAGAGAACGTTAAATAAATCATAGTGGCAATGTCTTTTAGCGAAATGATACCTACGAAGTAAAAGATTCCAGGGGTTAAAATGCCGCAAGTGCTCTGTGCAAAGTGACAAAGATTCTCACTTAGATGTCATCTAAATGGTAGAGTATAACATTAGGGTAGGTACACGGAAGTATGACACAATGCATCCAAGATTTTATTCCACAGGGATTTGTAATTTAAATGGATTCGAAGAGCTATCCAAGTCAGGCGCTGGAATCAAACCCACGTATTACTATATTAAAGTCCAGATTTTTAACCATGCAGCTACCACGTGTACAATACGTTATGGAGAAGTGTTAATGAATCTGAGATTCAACTCTTATATTAGAATATAAAATGAACGCTTCTGAGGGATTTTAAAAAGAAGGATTTCGAAACTTATTTAAATTTGTATTATCACTAGCACTTTGCAAGTGCGAAGAATGAATAATACTTATAGATATTAATATCACCGATTTGCATACATAGCTCTACATTCACTTGTGTAGAAGGCTGATTCTGTATGGATCTAGAACTTATACAAGAGATTCCGAACCATTATACATGCACATTAAAGATGGGACTCGAACCCACGAACTGTTGATATTATATAACAATGCTCTATTCGTTTAGTATTTAGGTCGACAAACTAATCTCTGTTTCAAAGTAAAAATGATATTTACTGAGGTCATTTCGAAAAAATACTTCGATACAGTCGAAAATTTCCATAAACATTCTAAAAATGAGAAACCTTGACTCAAATATATAAGATTAACTTTAAGAAATCAGACTCATTTATAAAAATGAGTTTTAGTTAAAATCTTTGCTCATTATGTAAACATGAAGAGTTTGGTTATTATAGATTAAACAATCTGCGGATGTCTTCTTAAGTATTAACATTGTAAAACATTCCAAAAATGAATTGTCATGCATCAGACTGAAATCGAAGGTTTTTACATTGCATAACATAAAATACTTAAAAAAAACTTGACCAAAAATGCAACGAGAAACCGATCAACAATTTAGATTCAAAATATTTGTTAGTGTGAAAAGTAAAAGGATGCACAAAATACATAGAAATATTTGTTAAAACATTCCTCCACAACAAGAATCTAATCTTGTTAGGGAGAATGCCTTGACGTGCAAATATCAATAATGATTTTGCAGTATGAAGATGTGTAGTTAAAACTATTCATCTTCATTTTTTTCACACTAAGAGTTTCACTTTGAGTATTCACTAACAGACTTACCAAATACGCGGTTTTCCATCAAATTTAGGCTAATCAAAGTAATTAATGTTTTAGACATCTGGAACTCCATTATCTTGTGAGCTTTATTCAAGTGCTTAAGTTTGAAAGGGTCTTCGTTTACCGCTCCAGTAACTTTATGAGAGCTACTTGTTACCGAGAACAAGTTCATTTTGAATCAGTACAAATACCCATGCTCAAGGCTGGATAAGTTCTTGAACTGACCAATTGGAAATCGGGGCTAAAGTAGCAGCTCAGCGCAAAGGAAGATCCTTAACACAGATTTCGATGCTGGTGCGAAACACAAAACCAAAATAAAAAATATGGTTGATAAATCTTAGAATGCTATATTATACATTATCATTCAACTGAAATTTTTTTGCCTAGATTAGTTTCTAAATTCCTCAACCCATATTTTGAAGTTGGGAATGGCAAATTTTAAACTTTGCAAAATTTAAATATTATGATAACAGTTTCAAATTTATATATTAAAAATAGGATCAGAAGTTAATACGCAATGATTTAATGATTGAGATTCGTAGTAGAGTCACAGATGGTAACCAATGTTTTCTCTGTCTTAAAAAATACTTGAAGTCTAACTCCATTAGCAGAAAAACGAAGATTCCAATTTATAAAAGCTTAATCAAATCTGTGCAATGACAGGAAAAGTTAAAATCGTCATTTCTGTTTTGGAAAGAAAAGTTTTCAAAAGTATTTTTGGTGGCATTAAATGTAATAATATAAATCTCTGAACTCTATAAATCTTTTAAAGGACTATGTATAGTAAAATATTAGGGATTCAGAGAATTGAATGGGCAGGACACCAGTGCACAATGGAGGAAAATCGTTTAACATGAGAGATCTTCTCGGTCAAACCATTCGGCATCGGAAAAACAGGCAGCCCTAAACTTAGGTGGTTCGACTATTTGGAAACAGACTTTAGAATTTTAAAAATGACTAACTGGATGTCCATGGCCAAAGATAGAAGAGCTTGTAATTTGACTCTGAGGAAGGCAAGGGCCCATTCTGGGCTGTCGGGCGATTGAAAATGTTTCTAGAATACTTTTGAGTATTTTTTAAAGTGTTCCTCCAGATATGGAACTTTCTAGATTTAAAAGCAACAGGATAATAGCTTCTATCAGAAGCTTGGGTAAATTCAAAACAGCTTAGAGATTTAAAATAAAGTTACGTTGTAAATATTCTATAGGTTGTTTACGAAATTTTCAAAACACTAGATACAGCTATTCAGTTATACATTATATCGTTTTAACGTTTACTTTTAATCAGCCGCCCAACTTGTCTAGTGGTCAGCATGCCTAACTGCGGATAAGGAGGTCCTGGGTTCGAATCACGGTTCGGGCATGGATGTACTTTCTCTATATCTATCCTGTTTTTGTCCTTTCCTTGTATGAATGTGGTGTGAATGGATGTCCACCCTATAAACGGGTATCTATAGCATGTGTGTAGGGCAAAGTAGTACTTTCACCTTCATGGTGCTCTGACTAAAACGAAAGACGCACCCAATTGACTTAAATTCGCATAGCCAAGGCATAGCGAGCTTGGCTTGACCAAGTGACATTAGTAACAACACTTTTAATCAAAAATAAAATTAAGATTGTTACTTTTCTAAAACTGTAGATATTCACTTCAACTGATAGTTTCACTTTTCAATGACTCTAATCACTATAATTTCGTAATTAAAATAAGACTAGCCATTGTATATTGTCCAAGATCCTTACCATTGTGATATATTTCATATTAGAAAAATTAAAAAAGACTACGAGATACTTAACTGGTAAAACTATACGAATGGTTCTAATTTTAAGAAGTTTCTCAAATTAAAGTAACATTGACTACATTGTAACACTAACTGAAAGATTTCAAATAAGATTAGATTCTTTATAAACGTTATTTCCCTTAAAAATTTACTTCAAATACCAAAATATAGATTATATGCAAACGAAGATTCCCATTTTCTGAAAAAAACAACGAGTAATAATATCAAGTATAAAGTTCTTATTTGCGAAAAGTTTTAGAAATAAAAAGAAAAAATTGAAATAAAAGTAAAAAGTAAATTTGACAACCCTTATTGAAACAGAAGCATTTTTTTTAAAATACACAGCATATTGACATGTGGTACAATAGAAGCTTAGAAAATTTCTCACCCACTCAAAGTTTAAGCTCAGATAAGTTTAATTGTTAAAGAGTCTTTTTGCGTTCACAAGGCAAATTAGATCGAGAGCTATAGTTTGAAATAGATTATGAACTACTGCAAACATCCAATACCGAATGTGGGAATCAAATTCCTACCTGTTGGATCGAAGATCAAAGTAGCAATTATTCGACTGTACCTCTACCACACTTTAACAGATGCATTTGAATTTTGGTTCGTTTGTCGCTCAACGGTTGTTTTTTTGAAGAAGAGGTCTAATTAGACTGGCACCTATTGCTTAAAGAGGATTTCGAACCACTAAAAACATCCAAACCCAAGGTGGGATTTGAACCCATGCATTACTGAAAACAGGATGATGTGTTTGCAGAAGATGCATTTTCATTTTTCACAGTGTCCGAGATAAATACTGAAATTATTTTAAAGAGCGCCATTTTGAAAACTTGATATTATTGGGCCGCACTACTTGGTCTCCATTTTACCAATATTTTGCATATAAATGCAGACATTTCTGGCAAAAATGAAGAGAAAAATATCTACACGTCATAACTTTTTTCATTTAGAATACACAGGAAACTATTAATAGAGAATGCTCAGCAAGACTACTATACTACTTAATCCAAACAGGTAATTTGGAATCGTGGATTTACATACTTTTATGGGACTTCTCCAGTCTTCACAATTTAAATTAAATCTGTTTTGAACAAACTGCGAGAGGTTTTTTAGAGTATTGAACAAATTTTAAAAACTCTAAATATAGATTTATTCTTCACAGATAATTAAGACTCATAGCAGTACTTGAGAAAAATCGACATCATAATGCGTAAAACAAAATGAATCTTTAAGATCTAGGCTGTAATTACAGTACAGTTTAGTCAAGAAACTGTAAATTGTATACGAAGTACTTTTTCAGTCTCGTAGCTTCCTTGCGAATACAGTTTTATTACTGGTCGCTCCAGCCATCAACATTTAAAGTAACTCTTTTTGAATGAGACATGAAATAACTTTTCTTACATTTTTTAAATAATAAAGCTAAAAGGCGGGAAAATGTTTACACTTACCTGCTCTACACAGATAATCTGGACAACGAGCAGCACTCATACAAATAAGCGCCGTAACGAGTAAAACAGAACCAAAGTGCATCTCGTTAAAACGAATTAAAATCGAGCAATTTCTTAAAATAATCAAATGGAATCACACCAACCAAACCAGACAGAACAGGATAAAATTTAGCAACATTCTGTGATCGACCGCTCCTTTTATACAACGTTCAGAAACCGTTCATAAAAAAATTGATATGATAAAAAAAATTTTTTTTTTACCTGTTGCTGATTATTGTTGTGTTTCAAGAGTCATACCATGCATGAATGTTTTAAGTGTGGAATGTAATCCATAAAATGAAACATTCGTACATAAAACCTAATCGAGTGAGGAAGCTGGCGTGTGAGCTGGCACTTCCTCAACAAACTATCACAGCACTATAGTGGAAATATATATATCAGATTTACATTAAGCATCCTAATTTGTATACATATATTGGCTGAAGTAGGAGCTCGCCAGTTAGGCATATTTTCGCTCACTCACACCACACACACACACACACACACACACACACACACACATCATATATATATATATGTATATATATATATATATATATATATATATATATATATATATATATATATATATAAAGCGTTAAGTGTACGTATAACACCCCGGCCCCGGCTGCTAGAACTTGTCAGCATTAGGAGAGGTGGAAATGATGGCACCTTATATAGAGGAGGGCATGCTATCTTGACCCGGAAAGTCCTCGTAATTTAGGAGTAGAGGAAATGCAGAAGACTCCAGACTTGACGTTCCACCTCAAGAGATATCATTTCACATGGAGGACATTGCGACAATGATATATTTAATGCGTTCCAGCTATCATTAACGAACACGGCGAATCTTCGATGGAGTCCAGATTCGAACTCACTACCTTCCTGTGAAAATCGGAAGCTCTTTGAGACGACATCCGGGTATTACTTCCTCTACCCCACGACTATTTAATACTGCAGAGGAAAAGAGTAGCACAAAAGCGTAGGTTTTTTTTTAATATTTTTTATAGTTTTTCGTTGAATTCCTGCGAGGATGCAGGACAGATAAAACTTTGACTTGCAACGAGAATTGCTGTTTTTTAGGCTCCCTAAGCCTACTTATATAGCATTATAATGCTTGTGGAGACGCAAGTCTCCTTTTGTCTAAATAACCGTCTAATTAGGCTTCTTAAGCCATTTTATGAATAAGTGTTATATTATTGGAGGCATCACGAAATTAATGATTAATTAATTCTCTGGGCTTCTTAAGCGAGATTTATACGTAATTATTTTAAATGTTTGAGGCAGCAGTCTCTTATGAATATATCTATGGAGTTCACCAGCCATATTTGATTTTCTAATGTGTTTTGTGTCGTGATGTAAATAAAATAAATTAAAATTAGCAGCTGACACTTTGTATCTCATTTTCTCCTCCAGGACACACGCAGTGAAAACTCTCACAAACGGATTACCTTTTCGAAATAGAAGAAGGGAAATTTTTAATTTTCCGATAAAAGAACGACTCCCTAATTAACCAGGCCACCATTACCTCGTTTTCATACATAGCTTTATAATAACCCAGGTTGTTCATCCATTACTGATGCTTGAAATGTCAACATTTGCAAAGCCGTGGAACTTGATGGGAAACTATTCATTTCCTGTTGTAAAGATTACTGGTTTGATACTAGCCAAAGATTGCCAATGCAAATTAAAAATTCAGTATATTCCAATGTTCCTCCGCATATGGAATGTAGAGATTAAAAACTAGTTCATCTCGTCATTTACCCACAATACTAGGCGGTTGGGATCGGTCAGCAAAAGTTGGCCTCAGGAAATATATTGCATTAACCTTACATACCTTAACACTAATTAAAGGACTACTCTACGGTTTAAAGCAGTTGTAAATCATTGTAATATCTACAGACTTCCGACAGATATTCTTATACATGATGATAGTGGGGCGTATGTATGTATCGAAAGACATAAAGCGTGGAAAACTCCCAAGCTCCCACCATGACAGGCATGCATGCAGAAGGCGCAGCATCCTTCTCCCTTATTCAACAGGGGCGAGATCGAATCCAAGACCTTTCGCTCTGTAAAGTGCTGTAATACCAGTATTTCATGGTCATGGTAAACTCAGAGCTAGCCTAGCTTAACTTTTTTATTTGATTATGATTCTCTAGATACAGTCACTCCTTTCTAGTGTGTACCAGGGTGCGACACAGATTATCACTAACAGTGCAATGAATATTTTTTATGTAATGAGAACACACAAAAAAATTTTATTTTGCGAATTCCAAAAGAAGTTTTCATCAGGTTGTGATACAACAAAATATTGTGTTGTTGAGATTAGGTAATATATTATGTTTTCTTCAAATACTCTGAGGAATTTGCATTTAATATTCTTATTAATACATTATATAATTATAAATATTTTAATCAATTATAAGTAATTAAACTTTTTGAACTTTGCCTTGAAAGGCATTTAAATTGCGATCATGAAAATGGTATAAACTGTTAGTTTTCAATCGTATTTCGAAAGATAAATTGAGTTTGCATGAGGTAAGTTTCATTGACCCCGCTGAATATTATTTCGCAAGCATTCGTGAGTTGTTCGTGAAACCGGCTTGTCGAACTCAATAAAACATTAGATGTTGTTTCTGCGTAACCTTGCAAGCTGGTTGAATGTCACTTCTGGCTATCTTTAAAGACCACAGAAGATAATTTCCTTAAAAGGATCCTTAAGTGAGGCAATTTCACTGTATAACTCTGCCAGTGACAGGCTTAAGAACGCAAAGAGACGTAAGCACTCAAATTTTATGGCTTCTTCTTTGAAAAACTTGAAAAAATTTAATGTTTGAAATAATTTTCTCTATTTTGTTGAGTTCCTAAACAAGTTATCCATTACTTTTCCTGGCGAATACAACACTGTACATCAGACATCGGCAACATACGGCAAATGTGCCAAATCTGGCATGAGGTACAATTTTCAATAATACTCACTATATCACTTTACAAAGTTAAATGCTTTTGATGATGCATTATTAACATATAAATCTTTAGATGATGTGCAATTAATACTAAACTCTGTGGCACGAGAGTCCATGTAGGCCAAAGCCTACAGTGCCCATCTCTGTTTTTATAGACGAGGGCCCTGGGGTGCGAATCATAATTCCCGATTAGGTGATCAGCCTAAAGCGAAACCTCCAGTGTTTAGTTCCCAAGCATGCTTGGTACTCAGTTTATTGACCCACTGAAGGGATGAATGTACAATTAATATATTCTTGATATCTTTCCGAACGTTTCTTTTAAAGCCGCATTAATATTCGTGATCGTATACAATATTGTGTAACAAGAGAGTCGACAGCATACAGCACACGTGCGAAATATGGCAGACGGTACGATTTTCAATGGCACTTTCCACATCACTCAACAAAGTTAAATCACTTTAATGATGTAAAATTAATTTATAGATAAATACTTTGAGATAAAAGGCACAATGAATACATAATAAAGTTCTAAATATCTATAGATTTATATATTCTTGAGATCCTTTCATTAAGCCTGCTTGCATTGCCATGCTAATTGAATTGTTTCAAATATTTTCTATTGAGCATCATAGTCATATTGGAAGACTGGTTTGGCACTCCCGCAGCCCCAAAATGGACGATCCTCGATACATACTGCAGACCTTATTCCTAAGCACTGGAAATTCTAAAATTATTTTAGAGAAAAATAATTTCCAGAAAAATCATCCTGATGGATTTAATATCTTAATAACAATATAAAAAAAAATAGTTATTTTTTTCTACTTTTTTTAATGATATTAAATTTCTTGCACAAAAATAATTCATTCAAGATGAAATGGCATACCTCACCATCCATATTTTTTTCAGGCATTCATAATGCAAATACATTAAAAAAAATTTTTTTAATGTATTTGCATTATGACATTTTGCATTGAAACAAATTTTGTATTTGCATTGAAGCAAAATGCTTTTTTTTAAATTTTTGTCAGGAAATAATATAGTGCAATTTTTTCTACTTTTTTTCATGTAATATTACATTTCCAGCATTTCCACCTTAAATGGAACTGATTTTTGTATAAATTCCATTGCACTACATATTACTTTCTAAATAAAACTTTCAAAATGAAGTTCAAAAACTATATTAAATTAAAAAAATTCGTACTTTAATGTAAATTAAAAATTTCTTAAATCTATTTATTTTATGAAGTACAACAGAACATATTAAAATAATGATATATTTATTTATATAAAAAATAGTGCTTAGAAAACTACAAGATATATTATTGTTTAAGAATTTATTAAAAATTAATCTTTTTTTTTTTTTATAAACTTCTTAGATTTATATGGATTTTACTTTTCCCATTTAATCTAAAAAAATTCATTGCCATATAGATAGGTTTAACAAACACAGCATTAAAATAAAATCAGTAATTTGCTTTTAAGTAGTTATGATGTATAAATGAAACGATCAAAATCTTTTCAATTAATTTTGCTGTTTGAAATTTGACGTAAGTACATTTACGTTGTACTGGTGTCTCAAAGAAAAAAACAAGCTTGCAAAAACATTTTCTATCGAATTTTTTTTTTAATTATGACATTGCTATGATATAAGAAGCTGCGTTCCCAATGCCGGAATAGGGCAGGGGCAAACGAGGTCGTTGCTCCAGATCCCTCGTTAGAGGGAACCCCAAATCGAAAGATAATTTATTTTACATTGTAAATCGAATAAAATCGTTTGCAGAATCGGAGCGAAATTTTGTTATTATGAAGCAAAAAAGACCCCCAAAGAAGTTTTTGCCCTGGACCCCAACTGGGCTAAGTTGGATCCTCAATGCTTCTGACGAAAGTTTAACTGATAAAAAAAAATTTAGTTTGTTAAAATAGAAACAAAAGAAATTTATTATTATTACATATTAAAAGCTACTAGCAAAAGTTAATTCCTAAATTATAATTTTTTAATTGATTAGATTTCGAAACAAAACTCAAGCAGCCTCTCTAAATTTTAGTAAACTGAAGCGAATGATATTTCAATAATTAATTTTCCGAAATAATATGCATAAAAATTTAGAATTATGAAAGAATTTCTAAAAAAAAATGAAAATTTATATCATACATTTCGCGTATATGAAATAATAATTTTAAAGTTGAAAATTAGCATGAAGTAAACTGTAGAAAGCCTTGTACTTTGAGAACTGGAGATCAACTAAATCACAAGCGCTCAAAAACAGATCAGATTTATATTTTCCATTAATTTAGAAAGCACTTCTTTTCTATTACCATTGTTCTCTATCTCACTTCCAGAAAAGGAGATCGATACTGTGTTCTTTTCAATGGCTTGAAGTCATAGAAAGTAATCTCCTTCTTCCACTAGGGGGCGGGATGATCGTGTTGACTGCTGGACCAAAGAGAACTGTTTTCTTTGACCAAGCTAAATAACGATTGAAGATTTTATTGCAGAATGTACTATCTCCTCAAAAATATTCCTATTCAAAAAAAAAAAAACTTGTTGAGTTCGCAGTAAAGTAAAAAGTGGCAGCTGTTGCACCAGATAAAATCTGTAATTTTTTGCAAAATACTACTCTAATTTTTACAAAAAGGAATTTATTTTACAAGAAAAGTTATTTCATGCAAAAGAAAACCGTAATTTTTATAGAAAAAAACTTATTTTACAGAAAAATTGTAAATATGTATTAGAAAAATTTATAATTTTTACGGGAAGAAACTATAATTTTAAGTGGTAAGAATTATATTTCTTACAATTAAAATTGACTTTTTACAGTTGAAATATTAACTGGAAAATATTATTCTTACCATATGAAATTATAGTATCTAAAAAATTCTATGCTTTTCTTTTCTGAAAAATATTATTCTTATAAGAAAAATTTGCATTTTTTAAAAAAATGTAATCAACGAAAGATTATCATTATACAAATTTAAATGGTCTGTATGTAGTTAATTCTTAATAGAAAATTCTTACATATTCTAAGATACAATCTTAGATTTAGAAACATTCGAATCCTGTTAAATATGCATTCCATTTAGTGCAACCGATTACGATTCAATATCGAACAAAAATTCAGTGTTGAAACAGAATAGGAGTTTCATATATGTAGACTACGATAAGAAATATTATCATTAAATTTTGATTACAGATGTTTTGTAAGCTATAATCAAAAATATAATTTAATAATGCAGTATTTCTTTGTATTCTTCGATATAATTGTTTTGGCAAAAGTTTCTCGCAAAGAGAAAAAACTAAAATTATTATCACGAAGCATATCTCAAAATATTAAAATGTTTTGAATTTCAATGTTTTTTAAATGGTTTTATCATTGGAAAAATTTTCTCAACATGTACTTGAGTGTGATGAAAAAGAAACTATTTATTACGTAGTAATTATTCTCAAAACTGTATAGCAATTTAATTTAAATTAATAATTTTAAACAATGTGAAAGATATTTTTAAGCTTAAAAGAATGAATTCACATTAGGATATAAAAAATATATAGGCATAAAAAAGGTATTTAAGAAAATGCAAACGCATACACACAGGACAGAAAATAAATGTTTTCTTTCAAGGATACAATTTTTATTTTAATTGATTAAAAATAAAATTTTGTGAGTGTTAAACTTTAAACAACTTTACTCTTTGGGAACTGGCTTTGAATCAAATCATAAATACCCCCCCCCCTAGAAGAAGCCTTCAAGAAGAATTTGAGAAGGGTTGTCACTCCTGGAGTTGCACATGCACACGTCACTGTTTTTAATGTGGAAACGATGTAGGTAACTATTGAATTTTCCATGTCCAGTGAGGAATTGCGTAATTTTGAAGTCAGTGTAGAACCAGTGGTTCTTAATTCTGCAGGAACTGAAGGGAAAAAGGATTTAGTCTACTTACAACTAGGAGAGGAAACAAAAACTGAGTTCCATTCTGTGATGATGTTCTTTTGGGTAATGGTTTTAAAAAATGACTTGGGTGGGCAATATTGAAGATGATTGTCATTCATTTATTTGTCTATTATACATTCCTTTAGAAATAAATTATTCCTAGTTTTCAATTGATCAATATATAGAGCTTGTGATTCTAGAGTTGTTTCAGAGTTTGCCCGATGAGCTCTTTCTTAATTAAATTATATTTAAATACGGCACTGTTATCACTGTTTATGATTTTATTGAAGTATCCTAATTTTCTTCTATTTTTTAAACTATATGCATATTAATAATTAATTATAAGATCCATCTTCAATTTTGCTTAAATAATTAGATGTATTTTTACAAAAAAATGAAAATGAAATTTTTTAAATTTCCACATATCACCAATAAAAGATTAATTTATTTGATTTTCGTTATAAAATGAATTAAAACTATGCATGTTTTTTATTCGCAAAAAATTCATGCTTATTTGTGCAAATTCTTTGTATACTAATTTGTAAATATCCAAGTGAATATATGTATTCCTCATTCGATTATAATTTTATAAAATTTTCCTCTGGGATTACACATATTTATAAAACTTTCCTGTTTAATAATAACTTGTTTGATTGCATTATTGATAGATAAAGTAAGATTAAAATTTCTCGTCTCATTTACAAAAAGATTAAAAAAACAAAGCATTAATAATATTTTTTTTAAAAGTATTATTTCTTGACAAATAAAGTTTCGAGACCTCAAATTTGATGAATTTTAACATTTTATATCTTGGTAATGAATAATTAATAACAATAATGTTGAATTTAGAATCCTCTAAAACAAATTTTATGTGACATTTTGTTTCCAAAACAATAAACCAGACATTTTACTTCATAAGTCATTTAGTAATTTTTTATAAAAATTCAATTTTATTTAGGAAACCATCAAAATAATTAGGGCGTATTAATTAGTATTTCAGGAAAGTGGTATCTGGTATAAAAGATGCAATATTGAATTATATTGAATCATTAAAGAAATATTTTGTTCTGTACTCTAAAATAGTTGAGTTGAGTTGAGTCATTATACACATGAATGACAATTATATTTTAAATCTATACATAAAAGAAATAAATATGAAAGAAATTTTTTAAGGTAGAGCAATCATGCCAGGAATAAAATAAAATTTCGATGGATATTTGCTGCTTATAAAAAATTGCTTGGTCATTAAATGTCAAGAATTGGAAAAATTTAGTTGCTAGTCTGGCTAGAAAGTCTACTTTTGAAGGATTTGGTCCATCACCCTGGGATGTTGTGTACTAGATGCTATTTATCATCATGAACGATGATATATGGTATTACAAATAGTAGTATATTTACGAATAAATATATAATTGCTTATTTCAATGTGTACCACAACAAACCCTATAAAAATAGTGGTTTCAAGAGCTGAGAAATAAGTCGGTGATATCTAAGACAGCTTGGCGTTATTTGGTGCAAGTTTTTGCGACAAAATCTAACTCAACATTTTTGAAGTTACTAGTCGGTTTGGCCATTATGAGCAGAGTTACCACAGGCTTACAACAGGAATATTCTAGAAAGTTCTAAGCCTTATACCAAAGAGGTATAAATTTCGGGTACAGATGAAGTACAATAAAGGATGCCAAATTCTGAATTTTTCTGGCAATGGAGAAATGTTTCCAAAATGATGTATTGTGACGTGCGAGATGACGTAAAAAAAATAAGGTTGCCAAAATAGAATTTCCTGCATAATTCTTATAGGTATTCATATCTATGACGTAATAAAAACCAGATTGCCAGATACATAAGAAAATCCGCCAAAAAATTCATCAAACACAGAATTTGTCATTCTAGATTATACTAAATTTGGGCCTAAATCTTGATCTCAGACAAGCTGTGAATTTGTTGAAAGTGAAGCAAGGAATCAGATACCTGTGTTATTATCTCTGAAAGCTGAAGTGATTAGTTTCTGGATCACAGATACTGTGTATAGGTTTTTAACATATGAAAAAACAAGTTGAAGCGATTTTAGTGAATTGTGTGAGTGAATAAAATCTTCGCTAAGAAGAAAACTAATCTTTATTCCTGAATAATCACATCCTTGTTATTTGGGAGAAAATATCATTAGAATAATAAACTAAAAAAAATATGAGACTTTATAATCTAAAAAATCTGTATGAATATAAAAAAGTTAATTATTCGATATTTTAAATCTCAAATTTATCCCATAATTATAAAAATCCCATAATTCAATAGGTCCCTTAAAATAACTAACCATTTAAATTAAATTTTATCAAAAAGTTTTTGGCAACACCTAAATAAAAATTACTCTTTGGAAATATAATATAAAGCTTCTAATAATGAAATATTAACTGGAATCTAGAACATTCGGATTCGGCAGAATAAAAAAACCTTTATTTGTAAAGTCACTAACACAATTCTTTTCCAATTCATAATTGTGACTCAAAGTTTAATAATTACTTTGTATTAATAAACTTTAAATGTGTATTAAAGTGTATAAAATGATATATATGATTCTCAATTACAGAAATTAATTATAGAAAATAATGAACATTCAGAGGAATAATTTTTTTATGGCAAATCACTGAGCGAATTCAATCAGGAAATTACGACAATCTTTAACGCTTATCACGAAATTAGGAGAAAAGTAACATTCAATTAGGCTTATATTTAATGATGAATTTGTTTCAAAACTTTAATATGTTATACATTATTAAATATTTCTTTCATATAATTTAATTTTTGTATTTATACAGGTCTATTTTATTTGTGCTTCTATTAAGAATTTTCTGTTTCTTTAAGATTTTTTTTCCTACTTCTATTAAAAATTTCACAGTTAATTTCAATATTATTGTTTCTATTAATCTTACGAAGAAAATGCAGAAGATTCGATTTGTTCGTTAAAGCCTTGAACATCGGGATTCAACAAAATTTTAAATTCGTCCTATATTAAATTGTAAAGCCATTTACCATTTCTTTCCCTTAATAATTAAAAGTTGTGTTTTTAATGGTTAATTTTCATCTTTTAATATGCTCAACACATACAGTTTTATTCTATAAAATATATAAAAAGAAAGCACAATAACTCTGGAATAAATTCTTTATTTAGAAAACCTTTTAATAAATTCATTTGGTATTACTAAAAGTTCTATTCTTGTAATTTCTTTTTATATTTACATAGTTTAAAATTTTATCTCAGTTAAGAAGTTTTGAAGTTAATTATAACTATTGTTATAAAATTTTTGCTTTTATTCATAAAGAATTCAGTTGGAACTGTTCGCTGGAATTAAGAACATTCTAATTGGGAAGAATTTAGAGCTAATTTCTTCCTTTACTTATAAACCCACTTCAATTTCCAATCAATAATTGATTTGGAATTTGAAAATTATTATTCAGCTTACATTGATAGAAATCATATTTGTATCAGAATGTAAAATGATTCCTATGGTTCTTACGTATTTTGAGATTATGTAACATTTATTCAACAAACTTCAGAAAACAGTGAAATTATGTTTGGCAAATTTCTAGGATTTTGCTGCGAATTAATTGGAGTAACGATTCATATCGTTTGATTTCTGCACCTGATAAACACCAGGCACGTACGATTGATGAGGCACGCTGGGAAGGATGCCCTGTGGCGTCACTTCCTCTAAGCAGAAGTGATGAACTCCAAGTAGAACACATTTTTTGCTTGATGGGCAGCACTGATATCCTCCATTGCAACAGACGCCATTTTCAATTGGGCAACATCTATAGTGAGACCAAGATTCGCAGCACACTGGAAACATATTTATTTATTAAAATTTTGTGGTGATTAGTAAATAGTATGCACTCTAACTGTTACGCTATTCTTTGGAATTAACAAATAAATAAATTAATAATAATTCATGTTTCCTTTTTTTAAATTGCATTGAGAACCTTTAAACGCAGAGTAACTCCATTTCTAATTTATATTAATCTACTTAGATAGAATGATTTAGTTTATAAACAGGGTATAAATGCTAATCGCAATGTCGTAAATAAAAAGGCCTTAAGAATACATAATTGATTTTTAAAAAATGGTATGACAAAATTCTTCCAACGAATAACAAATACTAATCGTCTATATGTCTAATTCTATCCATATTTATTACGCAGAAATTCTGCTTTTACTATAATATTTACGATGCGATTTTTCGAAATATTTCTAGGCTTGTCAGAAGCAGCTTAAAACTGTTACATTTATAAAAGAAAATTCTGAAAATATGATTTCGATTTTTGAATTTTATTAACAGCCCTACAATTAAGATGCATTTGCGTAATTTCCAATAATCAACTACAGCAATGGTAAATTTTTGAATAATTCTATATTGTTAGTGAATTTTATGACTCAAAATCTCAAACAAATGCAAATATTAACTATAAGAAACTAAAGTTCTTTTAAAACTAAAAAGGTAAGGTTTTTAGAACAATTTCTGTTTTTAAAAATACGTTTATACTTTTATTATAGATTTACTCTGAACAGATGGAAATGTGAAGCATAAAAAATCTTAACTCCTTTTAACCTAAAATGCGCTGTTTTAACCTTTTTTTATTATTTACAATGAAAAAATAATCTGCAAACCTTAATCAAGAAGGGAATTAAAAATTGCAATTATTTTAAATTGCTTTCCTTTTTTTGGCATTATTAATGTGATTTAAAAATATGAAATAGCGAGCAAACATTGGCCCTATTACAGTGATTATAGTTCTTGTTTTTATGAATTATTGATCAAACTTTGAGAGTCGTTTGCTAAATCCAAGTTTAATTAAAATTCAGTAGGCAAAGTAACCAAATAAAAGACTGTCGATTATATTCTAAATAAACGAAGGTCTTTTTATTTTTATGTTTTATTCTCATTGCTTTCATAAAATTCTTCCCTTCTGTAATATTATGCTTGAGACACATTTTTTTCAAATTAGCTGTTCTAAAAATATAATTTTTCTGTCGAATATTTTTTGTAGATGTAAAATAATGAATGAATAAAAAAATGTAGCATAAATTTCTCTATAACTGTCGAGGCAAACATAAATTCTTTTGGTTCTAAACTGAGTGTGGTATTTTGGAATGACTAATATAAAATGCATTTAATTCTTACTTTTTACAAAAAACTAGAAAGAAATATTATTTCTTTTTAAAAAAATTTCTTCATAAATTCCAGTCTGTTTTTATATAGGTTGTTTTTATTGGGCTTTTATTTTTTTCAACTATCCTATCCTAAAAATATACTTTATATTCTAAAATATTTTGCTTGATATAAGAAATCCTATTATGGTATTTTTAATATTAAAAATTCGATTTTGCAATCATTCCTTTTTTATTATTATATTTAATAACACTTTACTCCTTTTAATAAATATGAAACAAAAGATTATTTTATTTACTCTATAGAAAAACTTAAAAAACTTCGAATTTCAAAATTTAAAATCAATTTTTTGATAAACTAAGATTCATGATTAGTTCGAAAAGCCTACTGAGTAGTTAATTTTTCCCAATGTGTTTTTTCTGAGTATTAGTTTTACTTTCACCTACTAAAATTAACTTAAAGGTAAAAATGTATGAATAGATAAAAAAAAACTTCTTATTTATGTTAGAATCTGTATTAAACATTCAAGTAGAAATGATCATGGATAACAAGCTCATTTCATTTCTTTAATAAATAACCTTATTTCTTATCAGAACGTCATAAGACATTAAGGATATTAGAAAACGTTAGAAGATATTTCTTAACATAAAATATTAATTTGATTAAAATATGTAAAGAAAATACAGAAAGATTTTGATACAAAATTAATCCCGTTTTATGTGTCCTCTAAAAATCGAATATTCAATTAAGGGAGTACTATTGCTTACTTTATGCATTAAAAAATGTGATTGCTATACATGATTTGACCTCTAATATACGAACATGAGGCTAGTCTCTACCCTGAAGTCATAGACACAAAAATATTAGGTTGGGGAATAAGTTCGTAGCGTTTTTATCAAAGACTTTTATTTAAACAATAACTATATTAATAAGTTAATCAATTATACATTCGCCTTTGCTGCTTACAACTTCTTGCCACCTCAATTTGTTGATGCCGTTCCAGAAAAAATCACCTGGTCTGGAGTCAAAGAAATTGTTGAGTAAAAACCTCTTTATTATCGAAGGTAACATCCTTCATATGGTTTGACAAGGAGTGGAAAATATGGTAATCGGTCGGTGCAAGGTCCAGAGAATACGGCGGATGCTAAAGGACTCCCATTCAAGCTCTTGGAGTGCGTCTTTGACGACTTATGGAACTTGGGGCCTGGGAGATCTTGTTCTCAAATAAATATAAGAAAAATATTATTTTGGAGAGTGCTGTTTATGGCTTCTGATTCAAGTCATAAAGTAATGAAAAATAAACCAAATCATTATATTTTAAAAAACTTTAAGAGCAATTTCATTCACAACTAGTAGAGAAATTTAAATCACAAAAGTTTGTATGTACTCTGAATGTTTTACTTTTAAATAGGCTGAATGAAACTTTTTGAGGGATTTTTCATATTTCAGTGATAAGTTTAGAAGTTCTGCTACAAAGCTAGTGTAAGTTTTAGCTTTAAGTGCATCAACAATTCACCAATGCCTCCACGTGGAAAAGAATTATCAAAAGATCTAAAGGATGCAATAATAAAGGAAGCCAGTCCCAAAGACAAATCGGTAAAATCATAAGCAAAAGTCGTGCAACAGTGCAAAAAATCATTGAAAAGTTCCAGGCAGTGGGAAATACTCGAAACAAGCCAAGAACAGGACGACCGCCTATTTTCACGGATCGAGAAAGGTGAATTATTGTTAGAAATGTGAAAAAAAATCCGGAGATTAGCGCACCAAAATTGACAACGGATGTGAAAAACAATTTTGCAAAGTCATGCAATCCTGAAACAATTCGCCGTGTGTTACAAAAGGCAGGAAACCATGGTCGAAATATGCGAAGAAAACCATTTGTTAGCAAAGTGAATCGCAAAATGAGAATAGAATTTTGCAAAAGAAAATGAAAAGCAGGATAGAAATTTTTAGAATTCCGTGATTTTTTTCGGATGAAAGTAAATTTAATAACATCCACGGGTCAGATGGACACCAAAAAGTTTGGAGGAAAGCAAATGCAGTTCTAGAACCAAAGAACATGAGAGGAAGTGTAAAACACTGTGGTAATTAGTTCGATTATGGTTTGGGGTTGCATAACAGCAACTGGAGAAGGAAATTTAGTAATAATCGACGGAATAATGAATCAATATAGCTATTTGAATGTTTTAAAGAATAATCTAAGCCAAAGTGCTTCTAAATTGGGACTTTATAGATCCTTCACTTCCTAACAAGATAATAATCCCAAACATACTGCTAGGATTGTTCGGGAATGGCTGCTATATAACGTGTGAAAACAGCTAAAAAACCCACCGCAATCATCTGATCTTAATCCCATTGAACACTTGTGGCATTATCTCGACCGCCAAATTAGAAAGCAAGAGATAAAAACTAAGAATGATCTAAAAAAAAGTCCTTTTGGAGTAGTGGTTTAAATCAAAATTTAATAAAATCAGTGCCATATAGATTGAGAGCTGTTATAAAGGCCAAAGGCTATCTAACAAATTACTAATTTTTTTCAAAAATTGTAAAATTTGCAATATTAATGTCTTTGTTTTTGTTTGCATACTTACTTTTATGATGTAAATTACATCCTATTTTAAGTTAAGCTCATCTTGCTAATTAAAAATTTGTATTTTTTAAATATTTTTCATTTTGTAATTAAGCTCCATTTTGTTGTAATCGAAATAAATTGTTAATTTGAAAACTCTAATATTGTAGGTCTGTTTTTTTTTTTTTTTTTTCGTAGGACATCATCACACACATACACTCTGCATACTTACTTTTCTGACTAAGTGTATACATATATTGCATATATATATGCAAAGGGGCCCATATATGGTATATATATTAACTAACATGTGCTTGTAGAATTTTGAAAATTTAATATTAAATTACTTATTACATAAAATTATTAATTTAAAACAACTTATTTAATGTTTTTATTAGGAGAAATGATTTTTATTTGACTCGTAATTTTGTTGGCTTTACATTAGTACCTTATATAGAAAAATTCTTTTTTCAAATGATAAAAAAAATCTGTAATTGTTTTTTCTCTTTTTAAATGATTTTTTTTTCTTTTCTGTATGCTTGAATATACAGAACATGTTTTTTAATTAACTAGTTCAATTTATATAAAAATAAATCTTTTAACTTGAAAAAATCCTTCATGAAATTTATAAAGAAATCTTACATATTTCTCAGTCTACATTATAAAAATTTAAAAATTATGATCGTCTTCAAATGATATAAATTTATTGAAATAAAAATTTTATGACATTACACGAACAGTACTTCCAAAATGATTATTAATAGAAATAAATTTTGATTTCAATAAAAATTAGTCCTTAATTTAATAATGAAATATATCTCAATATCTTAAGAAAATAGCTTTAGTTAATGCCTTAAAAATTAGATTTTCACTAGTCTGATAACCGATTGAGAAAATTTCTTTAAATAAAACGAGGCGATGTAACAGTTAAAATTAATTTTTTATCTCAGCACTTGTAATTCTTGATAATATAATTTGAATCAATGAAAAACTTGAAAGAACATCATAGAGTGTACCTGTTTTGGGAAAAAATTATTTTTAATAATATATATTGTTTGAGGCTGAAATTTTCTGATTTTATTAAATATGCATAATTTTATTTGAATTTATGGGTGTTTTGAATGAGATTTATTTTGTTTTAAGAAATTTGTAAAATATTTTTGGTGTCTGTATTAGCGTTCCGTTGCTTATCTGAAATTAGCACTGATAATGCTAAGGAATAAGTTTTCTAAACTGAAATCAGAAGACTTATTAACAGATCTTCTAGTTTTGGAATCAGAAAAATTGGTTTTATGGTATAAAAAGAAATATTCTCCTAAATTATCAATATTACATTCTGTGATATAAATTTTTTACAGTAAAAATAATTTTGGTTTACATTAATGGTCTGAATGATATAATTTCAAAAGCTATTTTAAATGCGAAATTTCCCATGAGGTTAAAGTTGCTTTGGACTGGAATTTTTTCGAGATAAAAAAAAATGAAACACAAAATTTTCAATTTAATCTGTGATGAATGAAATGTTGAAAAAGATATCATTGGGAAAAATCACATGAGTCGATCCTAAATTATGAGTGTAAAATCTTGCCCAATTATTAATTAATTTATTTTTTACATTAAATAGCTAAAGTTTGGGAAATTAGTAATATTTTTTTAAAAAATTTTTAAGCTAAGATTCAGCATACGCTTAACACCTTATGATCAACAATTTGTAGAGTTTTTCATAAATAAGATAATACGCAATTAATAAGGAATAAAAATTTTTAATTGCTTTAAAGTAGGATAACAAGATAGAAAAAAAGACATTTAAAATTTTTAAGATATTGGTTATGGAAATGTTAAATCATTAAAATCAATTTTCTTAAAAGTTAAAAATTGATGGATAAATAAATAAATATCCTAACTTCAAAATTGTAATCAGGGTCAAGGATACAGTGCCCATATCTGTTTCCCTAACAGAGGGCCCTGGGGTGCGAATCATAATTCCCGGTTAGGTGGTCAGCACAAAGCGAAATCACTGATGCTTAGTTCCCAAGCATGATTGGCACTCAGTTTATGAATCCACTGAAAAGATGAAAGGTTAAGTCGACCTTGACCGAGGATCGAACCTCTGACCTGTGCCTTGGGAGTGCTAAGTCACATAGAGCTTAATAAATGTAAAAGCTTGGGTGAATTTTATCTCACAGATTTCCATGGAACAGAACTCTGTCGTGATATGTGGGACTGAGAGATGTTATTTTGCAACAGAAAAGAGATTAAACCTAAAACTCCAATAAGAACTTCTAACCTGCCTAATCTCATGCGGAAAAGATAGAGAGAAGAAGAGGTTCCCATTCAAATACTTATAACTATCTCTACATCAATTGCAAGCTGTGAACGTTCATTCAGCAAATTAAAATTAATTTTGACCTATTTATGATCCACCATGAGTCAAAACCTTCTATGTGATTTAACATCTTTAAGTATAGAAAAAAGAAAAATTTGAAATGATCAACTTTGATAAAGTAATTACATCTACTTATATTTATAATATCTAACGAATTATTTCATGTTGTAAAAAATTTTATGTTTTTTAAAATAATTGAATTGATATATAAAATAAATAACATCTTTTTATAATTAATTCTAAATCACATACGAGGGTTACTCTGAAATTTTTGAGATACGCGCAGAGACGAGAATTTAGCGTTAAAATAAAAATAACGAATTAATTTTAAAGTACAAAGTATTTTAACACAGCAGACATTTTATTGACTTACTTCAACTTGTTAGCGTGGAATAAATTTTAAACAGAAGAGAAAGGAGTTGACGCGAGAAATATTGAAAAAGGTTATGATTTTCTACGATTTCAAAGCAGGATTCAATCAAGAAGCACGTATTCAGAATGAAGGCAATTAGCATTTGGTGATGAATCTCAGCTCAAAGCAATTGCATTTAGATGGTTTAGAGAATTTAGAAGAGGTCGCAATTTTCTTCAGGAGGAAGAACACACAGGAAGCCGCCGTCGGCAGTCATCCCGGATAATGTGGGCCCGCTATACGAAAAAATGTTAGCGATATATTCACAAAAATTATCAATGATACAGAAGGAAACTTAACATTGATCCGCCATACACAAAATCATTCATGAAGAATTACCTATGAAAAAGTAGTTTACCGTTGGGTTCCCCATAATCTAATCCGAGCATCAAAAGAGGAGCGTGCCGGAATCATTGCTCTGATATTTGTTGATCATTGCTCTGATATTTGATAGGTTGTGTTATGGTACATTGGAGTTAGAAATTTGAGCTTTAAATGTAATAATTAAATGCTTCGAATTGAATGTTACCTAGTTTAAATAATGAGTGTTTCAAAGTAAGTTTCAAAGAAACTGAATATGCTGAATGATGGTGGTCACCGCATCATTTCTAAAATTGTAACAGGTGATGAAACGTACATACCGTTTTTTGACGTTCCAACACGTCAAGAAAGCAAAGTATGGGTCTTTGAAGATGATCCCACGCCGACGGTGAAAAAACAACTCGCACTGAAAAAAGTGATTTATACCGTTTTCTTCAGAAGTACGGGATTTTGTCAAAGCCATCAAGTTAAAGGACAGAAGACAGTAACAGCAAACTAGTATACCACTAAATGTCTTCCAGAATTACAAGAACTGAATGTTAGGGGACTAATGTTTCACCATGACAATGCATCTTCACGTACAGCTGGATTAACAGTTGAATATGTTTAAATTAAAGTGATCGAACATCCGCCGTATTTACCTGATTCAACTATAAAGCGACTTATTTTAATCTAAAAAAGACCACGTGGAAGTCGTTTTCATTCAGAAGAAGAGATTGATGTGGCTGGTAATGCACTTTTTCATCTATTCGATGAAACAGACGAATATTTTATCTGTGGAAAATTTGTCTGGCCAAAAGTGCATTGATGCTGGAGGAGACTACTTTGAACACATTCAAAATTTTGTAAGTATAACTTTAAAAACCTAGTTGTATCTCAAAAATTTCAGAGTGACCCTCGTACATATAAGTCTGATTATTCTTTTGACATTTCTCCGAATCCAATGTAAATGTTTTTTAAAGAAAACTAGAAGTGAATTTTGATTAAATTTAAATCTTTGCCTGAGACTTTAAATTAATATATTTTCGATTATTTTATAGTAGGTACAATATTCAGTTATTATTTATATTTTATTCTTATAAAAAGTATACTCTATTTAATATAATGTATTATATATAGTTATATTATATTATTATTTAATGCAATTTATTCCCATATTTATATTGTATAACTATTTATTTTTCAAGGGGGCCAAAAAAGATATACTCAGGCGCCAATTATGCTCACCATGCCACTAGTGGCAGAATTTCCCATCCTTGCTCTGCAATTTTTTATAGGCCTCTTTTCTTCGAATGTGATCTTTATATTAGCCAATTACTGACAATACTATTTCAAATTGAGTTTTTCGTTCATAATATAATTGAATTCATAATGCCAATGAACTCTTAAATAGAATATGCCACCATATGCATAACATTCTCTTATTCAGAGTCAAAACCGATTTTCCAGACTCACAATATATGCCCTTTTCTTTATAAATATTTTCTTACAGGTAACTCACTTTACATCCCCAATCAACATCCGGTTCCAGAAGGCCTTGATTTTGTCCTGAGCAAGCAGAAATGAGAATATGAAGACTCGATCATCCGAATTCTTCTGACTTAATTCATGTGGCTCCCATCTTGAATATTTCCACAAACATCCAATCATCTGAATATGGTTTGTTGAGTTAAATTAAGCTTTTCGCCAATATCCGATGTTGTCAGAAAAGTATTTTGTTCTAACATAGTTTTAACAACATCGTCGCCAATCAAAGACAGTAGCTCAGAAAGTGGTTTATCAAAAATGTCGAAATAACCTGTTTCAAATTTTTCAAATCATCTTCTGTGGGTCTTATAAAAAAACTGTATCGTCATCAAACTCTTTCGTTAAATTTCTATCAGCTTCTGCAGCATTTCTTCCTTGTTGGAAATTCGGGTGACATACAGTAACGTATAAAAGCCTTATCGGTAGCATGGGCATACTATTGTTTCTCATTAACGGGAACTATCTTTGTTTTAATTGATTTGCTAGGTCAGTATGTAAACATTAAACAATAAAAACTGAGCCGCACATGCGCCAGATAAACGTGCTTACGTGTCGAAAATTGTTGTCATAGAATACGATAGAACTTTCTGATACACCACACACACACACACAAATCTATTTTCACATACTATAAAATATTCCTCAAATTTAAATGTTGTTCTCAATGCTTTTAATCTTTTAAAAAAATAGATTTTCTGAATCAAAATAGAAATATTTTATTACTCAGAAATAATGATAAAAATTAAGATAAGGAAATAATCAAATGATGTATAAATAAAGAAATAGTTCTGAAATGAAGTATAAATAAGGAAATAACTCTTTTGATAATTTTTTAAGTATTTTGGTACATATTTCATATTAGTCAGAAAACTTGTTCTTATATATATATATATATATATATATATATATATATATATATATATATATATATATATATATATAGAACAAGTTTTCTGACTAATTAAAATATTGGCGGATGTAAAAATATTTTGATGATATCAGGAAGTATTTTTCTTGAATTTTATTAATTAAAAGTACAATTAAAACAATTGAATAAAAAATTGAAACTTTTTTCATTATATGTATTCAGTATATTTTAATATAATTATCTTTATTTTACTTTTCTGTTTGCAAGAATTATCTAAATATTATTCTCAATATTTCTATTTTTAAACTTATAAAGAAAAATTTTGTAAATACTCTCTTTATTTCCTATTCAAATTTTCTTTGTTCTTTTCAGAACAGTTTAACTAAATCTTATTTTTAAAATATTAGAATTTTCAGGAGACAGAGTAAATTTTATAAAATAGATATTGCATAGTAATTTTTTTATAAATAATATAAATAAATTTCATAAAATATTAATATTTATCTCGTACACGTATTTTAAAAATGTATACAAGTCAAAAATTTCAATTTTTCAGAAAATTGGAAGAACTTTACTTCGTAGCATTATGCTTCAGAACAAAAGCGACAAAAATACACATAGGAGGCGGAACTGATGTGGCACACTTCCGATTATTTCAAAATTATTTTTAACCTATAATTACTATTTGTAAATTCTAAACGTAGATTTTTTATATATACTTTTGGAAATACATTCATATTCGTTAGAATATAATTACAGGGAAAAAATCAAAAAAAGAAAAAAAAGAAACCAAAATACAATACTTCTGTTTCGACAATCAGTTCCATCTTTACATTTTTCAGCTGCCACCAAAACCATACTAATAAACAATGCAAGAGCACATGATGCCTTCTTCCTGTTAAATAAAAAGAAAACTATTAGGCAATTCAATTGTGAAATGCACTTTAAAAACTTTCACAATTCCTCAGAATTCAGGTTTTAATTTTTCAACTTCTCATTTGAACTATAAAAATAAACACTTTGACTCTTCGATTGATTGTAGAACTTCAGTTCCAGTATTATTTATGATTTTAAAAATAAATATGTTAAATATTTTTGTTTCGTTACCATAAATAATCATTTAAATAATAATTATTTTTAAGCACATTCGAAATACATGTTCAAAAAGAACAGTAAACATTACTTTACAAATATTACAAATTTGAAATTCGGCTTACACTGAGAATACATTACATTATTTTGGATGATATTTAATCCAAATATTTTAGTACGTTTTTCTCATCGTTTGAGTAATATATTTTGCTCTGGGCTTTACAAAATTCAACATCGACTTATTGTGCCAATTTTTGCAATTCGTCTTTCTAAAAAACGATTAAGAAAATATTCATTACCCAAGCTTTATCTCTTGGAACCACAGTGTCGATGCTGCAAAATTGAAACAATATAGTTATCTGATTACGTATATAATCGATTTAAAATTTTCTTTTCCAAAAATATTTTATGTGGATCATTGTCCAAATAATTAATTATATACTGTAAGCCATATTTGTATTCATTTTTAGGAAAAGGTCTTTTGGTTTTGTATTTACTAATTAGTGTGCATAAACTACATTTAGTACTTTCATTTTAAATTCTCAATATTGGTAAATATTGACACTTTTCAATATCCAACACAAAATAAGGTACATTAATTCCATATAAATGAGTAATATTGCTTTATAATTTGAAAATCAAACATGTAGTAGCAAATTCTATTAAGGGTGTTATTGTAATTTTGTGATAAACTATTAATTGTTCTGCAATTAATTGGAGAAATAATGAGTTCTTCAAAGACATATAAATAATCAAAAATATTTGAGAAAATGTGTAATAAAGAAGTGTGATTTGCAAATGCTCAATCAACTCTTTTAAAACTAATTTAGTACTCGGTGACAGTTATTCACATTTTAGAGTCAATTTTGTAAAAAATAATTTAACGTTAAAAAGAGAAAAGAATAAAGCATAACTATGCACATAAAATCTCTTATGTCACATTATTTAGTGCAATAATTAAAAAAAAAATAGTTCAAAATTGCTGTTTAATAGTACATTATTGTAACAGGAAAAGAATTTTTTCTTACAAGAAAAATTTACAAATTCCCTCCAACACTAAAATCTTAAACTCTATTCTAGCATTCGTTCATGAGTTTTCTCTTTTTTACAGGGAAAAAATTATTTTGAGGTAGTCATTTACACCCATGCTGAAGAATTAAAAATGGGCGTCAAGCCATCGTGGTGATGAAGTAATGTATCTGCTGTATTAAGTTATTTTTACCAGTTTGCAAACAGGTTGAAAGAGGAAGTTGAATTCTTTTAACCTTGACGAGTTCAATCTCACTTGAGAAACCAAATATTCTTCAGTTCCAAACGAGGCTTAACATTCTCTTAGTACAGGGCTTCTTAAACTATGGGTCGCGACCCCATTTGGGGTCGCGTAGCAAAATTCTGGGGTCGCGAGAGATAAAAATACAATTTAACAGAAAATGTTTTTTAACTTGTAAAATTATTATTATAAAGATGAAATAACAATTATCGTAGATAAATATATCATAAAATCTTCTAGTTCGGAAAGATTGTTTGTACCAGCATTTCTATTAAGAGTATTATAATACTCTAAATAGAAATGCAGGTACAAACCGAAATGATCCTGAAAACGAAACCGAAATGATCCTGAGAAATATTATCAACAAAATTTCTAGGTATATATTTCTGCTGAAGAAACTATATCGCTGATATGGCGTTAAATGTACTTCCACCATGCAACACCACATATTTATGTGAAGTTACTTTCTCAGCTTTAACACATATTAAATTCCAATATCGTTCAGCGTTGAAAAATGTTGAAGAGGTCTTATGTCCAGCAGTTTCAAACATTCCACCAAGATTTGATTTGTTATGCAATAAAAAACAGGCACATCCATCTCATTAAATTTTTAACTTATACTTTAATTTAATACTTACCACGCAACTACTTGAATATATTCGAGAGAATTAAGACGGTCAGAATCCACTTTTATTTTTGAAACTATAATAAATACAATTTTATAATTTTTTGTGCAATTTTTAATTTTAGATGTTTCAAAACGAATTCTAAACTTATATATTTTTATATGTATATGTATATTGTTAGCTAATAAATAAATCATCAAAAAATATTAATTTATTTTTCTTTTATATTTGTATGGGGTCGTCAAGAAACTCGCAATCATAAATGGGGTCGTGAGTTACAAATGTTTAAGAAGCCTTGTCTTAGTATATTAATGCTTCGGATTATTCTTGTTATAACATTTCTTTCGTTTTTGAGAAAAAGTGAATTTCGAAAATTTGAAATAAATTACAAAACGTTGAAAATTATTAAAATTTGTATCGAATTTTATTTATCTAAATTAAGTCTATATCTCGATTCTTATGATTGCTAAGTACATCAATACCAACATAATACGAACTGTTAATATTAATGTATTCTAAAAATTCTGGAATTCTAACCAAACCATAAAGAAATTTTAAAATCACAAAAATAAAAATGCAGACAATTTTAAAAAATATCATTCATATAAGATGATTAGTTTTTCTTCTATATCCAATTAGTATGCCTACTTCAAATTAAATGGGAAAGTTGCGTTTTCAAGCGTAAGCTTAAAAGTAAGAATAATTTTGGAGAGTCCCCACAAATTACTATACAATAAATTTCCCGGGTTTTTTTTAATTATAATGAATTAAACTAATTCAAGAATCAAACTTTAATCTTTATTTAGATAAATTACTATTATTATGAACTCATAAAATATCTTTATTTTCGAAAATAACCATTTATCGTTGGTTTTCCGGAAATTCTATCTCAAAAAGTGTTTAAGAATTTTTATTCGAAATATATTTTTGATGTCAATAATGTATTAGAAAAGCACATCAAAATAATTATAACATAGTATATGTCAGCAAGTTTATAGAGAAAATGAAAGCATAAGAGGTCTTTCAACCATTCTTGAGTAATCAAAAATTGTTTTTAAAGTTAAAATAATTTGATAGTTCTTATGATTAAAAGTCTGGAATTCCAATGAACATTCTTATGTTTTCATATCCTCAATTATTTTCTCCAAGAATAATCAAATATGTAACAGATTTAAAATTACGGTAATTATAAAAAGTTGGCTTAAAATATTTATAAAAGAGAGAAAAGAAATATTTTATTTGATTATATCTCTCTTGATTACTTTCGGAGGAACAAAAACGTTCTCTCAAGTTTTTAAACCCCGAAAATAAAATGGAAGCTTGATTCTGTAATAAGGTTCGTTTATGTAATCAACTTGTGATTTATTTGCCTACTTATTAAAATTCCTTTTCTTTCGTGAGTTATTTTTTCTTAACTCTTAAATAACAATTATCGTATTTATTTATTGATAAAGCAATTAAAGCATTTACTTGCTCTAGTAATAAAATTATAACAAAACAATAAAATTTTAATAATAATATTAAAGCTATTACATTTTTAATATTATATTATCAATTGATTACAGAAATTCTTAATAGTTTGGTTATAATTCCAGAATTTTTAAAATTTATTTATATAAAACATAGTAATTTTTAGAACTTATAAAAAAATAACACATTTTTTAACTTCAAATAAAAATGAATTAATTTAAGTTCTGTTATTCCCATGAGAAGTTCTTGAAATTTATTTCCTTTTTGCAGAAATGTGTTCTTTATTCATCTCAGATTTTCAGGAAACTGCAATGTGAAATGGAACAAAAATAACGAACATTTAAAGGAAGATTTATAAATATTCTAGAAAATTCAAGTAGCATATTCTTAGAAGATTTTTGACTGTAAAATATTCTCATAAAATGCTTTTCTGATACTCTTAACTTTCATCGAATGAATTTTGTATGAATCATTTTTTATTCACATTGGAGTTGTGGTGACTTAAAAGTGTTTATAATAATTAAAAAATGAAATTTTTTAAACTGCCAACATGAACAAAAAATTATGACGAATTATGATGAATGTAAAATATTATTTGTAAATTTTTAAGAATAAATATACTGATTTAATTTACACTTTGTTCTTTAAACAGATTTTTTTGTGCTGTGTGATAGTTTTTAAAAAAATAATAACTACAAATTATTTATTTAGTAATTATAAAATTTTTATAACCATAATTTTAAGATTTAATAATTGCTTAGAACTTATACTTTTATGATTATTAATTAAATTGTAATTATAAAATTTAATTAGTAATTATAAAAAATTAATTCTTTATTTTATAAAATTTATATAGAAAGGAAAAATATATTTATAAAGTAAGAAATAAAGGAAAACGTTTTCTCAGAATTTCAGTTAAAAAAAAAATTTCATATTTTAACTGAAATTTTGAAGACATCATAATTCTTTTAATATGATTTTGTATTTGATTAGATTTTTGGCAATTTCTTTCATTTTAGTAGAAATCTGCATACAAAATTATCGAGACTTTTTGTAAGGATTTTTATTAAATTATGTTTTTCTTTTCTATTATAGATCCTCTTTTATTGTAATAAATTCTGCTTAAATATTTTAATAATAAATAGAAATGTATTTTTTATCCAATTATTAAAATTTTCAATTATTTTTTTTATTTTTTTGGTTAGATATGCGCGTTTTCGTGCGAATGTAATTTTTTGATATTTCTGTTCTTTTCTCTTGGTTAGAATTCTTAATATATTGACAGTTTTTTTATATTTTAATTATTATATGCGATTAATTTATTTAGTATCATGTCACTTATAGCAATTATTTTGAAGGAAATTAATGTACAAATATTGTGCAAGAGTATTGCTTAATTACTTGTTTTCCTGTAATGAAATATTTAAGAAAACAAATCATACCAGTTGGAATGCATGACATCTGTTCCAAAATAAAGCACTTTTTATTTTCAAAATTTAAATAGATAACATTTTGGAGATAATGATACCGAAACAATCAGTGCTTCTTGTTCATAATTAGAAATTTTTTTTTTTTTTTTTTTTTTTTCAATTTTCAAAAATTTGGTTGAATTTGCAATGAAACAATAGTCTTAAGAATTTATATTTAAACGGAAAATAACCAACTCGTGATCTTTTATCATTCAAGTAGTACTTCCCAAGTGAATATTCAATCAAAATTTCAATAAAAGAATTAGGTAAATTATTTTTTATGTAATGTTAAATAATTTAAAATAAAATTATTCCAAAAGTCAACATAAAAATTGAGTAATATTGTTTGTAATGAATGCCTTTCAATTCCTTTTAAATTTATGCCTTTCAGTTCTTACTCTTGAAAGGCAAAGTGTAAGAACTGAAAAGCATTAAAATTATACATTGTTTCATGTACATTTTTTCAGGTGTTTTTAAACATTTGGTATGACGAAAGAATTCCATTATTATATATATAAGCAATAAACAGCTTAAATTCATGTATCTTTTATGTCTTTGAATATCATTAAATTTTATAATATATATGATTATTAAAAAAGATTAAAATAGAAATTATAATTTATAATATAAATTAAATTAGAACCATAATCTCATTTTATAAAACTTTAGAGTCATTTCATAGGATAATAAATATTTACTTAATTTCTCATTTTTTGTAATTCTTAACTCCTGAAGAATAAAAATTCTAGTTACATTCACCCAAAATATATATTTCTAGTAAACAATAATGCAATGTATTGTTCCAATATTTTATTAATAAAAATAGCCTGATTTTCGAAAAATTTACGGATTTAAATTATCTCAAAATTTTTTCGCACTCCTGAATGAAAATTCGCTTTTCGTATTACATATTATAGTTTAGTTGTAAAAATTTATGAAAATATTCCAACTATGTTCGATTAGATATAGAATTCTAATCGAACATAGTTGGAATAGTCATAGAAATTCATGAAAATATTCGAATTATGTTCGATTAGACAGAAAATCGTTTCACGGTTCTATTTATCTAATATTTTCCATCAAGATAAAAATGGAAAATTATATTGCTCTAGAATTGGAACATTCTAGAGGTTTCTGAGAATTCAGGAACCGGTTCTATCCAATAGTTTCTTTAAAATTTGGGTTTGTTCTTCACAGCCCAAAGAAACGATAGAAGAGAAACACAAGAATTCGAAATTTTACAGTGAATTTCTAATTCGAAATATTAATCAATACTCGTGTGTTGAAATCGTAGTTATATGTATGCAAATGCATTATCAGAACTGACTTATATTCTATTGAATTGACTGTAGAATCATTTAAAGTTTTCCAATTATTTTATACGTGGTAAAGTGCTTCAACGATAATACATTAATGTTTCATAAATAAGAATATAAAATGAAGATGTTTTACAGCTTTGTAAATGTTTTATGTAATCTTCTATCTTTATAATATTACTTTCTGCATTTCCGTATATACCTGTACTCTTACGGAGGAAGGCTTCTAACCTAATGATGTCAATATATATATATATATATATATATATATATATATATATATATATATATATATATATATATATATATATATATATGTATATATATATAATAGTTTTTTTACATCTGTCTAACATGTTAGTAAGCGTGTTTAGCATGACACTATTGTTTAATAATGTAATTCACTGTAGAGTAAAATAAAATATTGGGATTTGTTGATTTTTAAAATGCATTTATTAAATTCAAAAATAAAAGTACTTATTTTTAAATTTAATATTAAGATTTTTATATAAATTTCAAATATATATATTGATTTAAGTTGAATAAATGAGTAGTTTAAAACCATTTTGCATATGAAACATCATCGGTTATGTGTATATGAAAATATAAAATTTACTTACATTTTCTAATCAATGGATACGAATTGTAAACCTGTCAATATGTGATTGCGCGATCAGAATACTTCTGAAAACAGATCTGCATTCAAAAAGTATTTAAAAAAATCAATTGCATATATTATCAGTTATAGAGATATGAATGAAAATCGTTACGTTTATGATAAAATGTCAATCTGCTCAACAATAAGTTATTGTGTCGCTATCGTTCGTCTTATTGCCGTAAAAGCCGTTACTTTTTTATAATCGAAAATTCAAGAAATTTTGGTTTTGCTATTTGTCTTATTTTCAACCAATATTTTGCCATTTGAATTAAGTTTATTCTAGAAAAAATATTCTATATAAAATAGTGATTTTTATACACTCTTCAAGTAACAAACGTCATGGAATTGCAAAGGTAGTAAAATTAGAAAATTTGAAATTTCCGCCATAACTTTTTTTTACTTGAATAATGTGAATATGTATAGTAAAATTAATTTGGGACTTAAAATACTTTAATAGTTAATTTTTTGATTTACAACTCTTCATTAATAGGTATCGCCTCAACTTTTTGCTTAGATTTAACCCAAATTCTCATGCAAACCTCATAGCTAATACAAATAAAATTGAATTTCCTTGTTATTTAACCTAAAAAATCTTGCAATTTTGATATCTACATATAAGTGTGTGTGTGTGATTTTCTGCTACTTTTTATTATATTTCTATTTTAATTTTTAATTATTTACTAATATTCTTTATAAGCTTCTTTTTAATTTCTAATTTAATATCACAAAATTGTAATTTTAATCTTTATTTCATTTAACTTTAAAATCGTTTCTCAACTTAAATTGTAATCTGAATTCTTACCTCTTAAAATAATTCAAACAATCATTAATGAATTTAGTTTTAGCTGTTTAATTCATCTTAACTCCAAATCTCATAAAAGTGTAAGAAATCATACTATTCCAGAAAAGGGTTGATGATCACGCTGTTCCGGAAGAGGGTAGAGGATACTTGTTCCCTAATGTATTTGAAGACATACTCTTAAACTAGATGTAAACGATAGACAAGTTTTTTTTTTTTTTTTTTTTTTTTTATGAAAAAGTGTTTGAAATGATTCTTTTTTGCGGTAGTATGAAACCTGAATATTGAGAATTCTTTTAACAGAGATTTTTTGCATTTTTTATTTTCACAATTTCATAGCTTTTTCTCACAAAATCATACAAATCAATCAGATTAATATTAGCTTGCTTGCTTTTACAAAATAAATTCGATAAAAATGTCTAATATCAAATGTAATCAACTTGCTTACGTAGGCGATACGTGGTCGAAGGGTGCAATATAATTATCGTGGTTGAAGAGTACAGTTTATTATAAAACATTTAATGTTTTTGAAAGTTGAATCTCATTAATAAGTTTTGGCAAAATTTTGGCTGCCCTTTAAAGTAAAAAAAAAAAATAAGTATATAATAAATCTGTGTTAATTCAGTAACATTTGGTTCACAATGATGCTCGAAAATTGGACTTTCTAAGATTCATGAGAAGGTGGGTTCTATAACCTTAAATTGCTTGTAAAATTTTAAATTTAAGTGAAAATCATTTATACTCAAAAATAATTTTTATCTCCAATTAAAGTATATGTTATTGTATAAAAATTCCTATGTTGTGTCACGCACAGTTTTTTGAATAAAATTTAAAAAAAATATTTAATTCATGAATCTGTACACAAGCTTATTTTTTCTATTGTACTCTATACCTAATTTAAATATTATTTTAACTTTTAAATTAAGTTAAAAATAGGCCTTAAATTTAAAAAAATGTTTATTTACTTCTTAAAAAAATTTAATTACATGGTATTAAACTATATTATCATATAAGTTTTACAAGAATGACTTTTTGCATTAGAATAAATTATTTCCCCGACAAATAAATTCCTATATTCGTCAAATATCAATCAAATATTACACTACGATATACAATGTTGTAGGGCTACGGAAAATCTTCAACCTCAGTATAATTTTATTTACTCCAACGACACCAAATGTTTCTACATTTAAGAATTAGTATAAATATGTACATATGAACATTTCGTACGAAAATGTAAATTTGTTGTTTTTATTTATTTTGAAAGATGTGAATCTCAACATTAAATTTAAAATACTGTCTTCGGATAACATTGAAAGATAACGCATTTTTAACCACCAGCTATAAATTATAATAATATTTATTAAAATATAATTCGTTTATATCTTATATTTAATAAATAATCTTTCAAATAAAAAATTTTCATTTGAATCGACTGGTTCCAAAAATTGTTTGTCAGAACAGTACTTTAGAACAAGTTCGCGTTTTTAACTGCCCACTCTGATAATGCACTAAGGACTGAGGAATTGTTTCGTATTCTTATGTTCTCTTGATTCTAGTTCTTGATTCTTATTTACCAAATGTATAATATTAGCTTAAAAGAAAAGGAGATATAATTTTTTTTTAAATTTCAGATTACAATAAAATCTTATCATAGGTGATTTATAGAAAAAATAAATTTTTTTATTAGTTTCTCCTTGAAAAACTTGAATTTTCGTTTCTACAGAAAAACTGTAAACTTAAAATTATATTTTTGGTCAATTTTATTGTTTATGTTTTGTTACTTAAAAAAGTTCACCATGACTAGTTTAAGCTATAAAAAAATAATTTAAATTTATACTTTTTTCAGCGACAGACAAGCAAAATATTAAGATTATCACAAAAATTTTTTAAATTGAAAGGCAAATCATACAGGATCATTGCTCCACATAGAGTTAATGGGCTAGAAAGTAAACATTTAACGGAAAAATATTTATTACTCGACAAATGAATTCATGTTTTATCTAACAGTAAATACATTCCAAATTTTCCGTATCAAAAAGAATAATTTAGGGGAAAAAATGGAAGAATTATATAAATAATTATAGAGTTTTCTGCCATATTTATTAAAACGTTGATTGTACCAGTGAACCAATAGGTGATTTTTTTAAAGTCACGAGTTATAAATTTTTTTTTTTATCTCATTATCATTTAAATAATGGTAAAAACAGTATATTTATGGTATTTTATGTTGTTTATAACAGTTATCAATTGACGAGAAAAATATAATAATGGGAAAACAAAGTTTTAGCAACGAAACCATTAAAACAATCGAATTTCGATTCCGAACTATAAAGCTTTGATTTTGTGTCATTTATTTTAAAATTTAACTGTTTAACAATTATAATCGGTTATATATATGCATATATGTACAGCAGACATTTTTACGAATCTTCAATTTACAAATGCTCACATTTTCACGAACTACTGTATGATCTCAACACATGGTCTTATAAACAGGATATAATAATTTTAATCACCATTTACGAATTACTGTTTCGATAATTTTTTTTTTTTAACGAACTCGCTTTCGTATATTGTTTATTTTTCATCATTCGATTCTTTTCATTTTTTTTTTTTTCATTATTGGCTGAGGAACTTAAAATGACTTTTTTTTTTGAGAGTCGTAAGTCTTTTGAACTGCGAATAACTGCTAATGTTGAAATTCCGGAATTCTTTTTAAACAGTTTGAAAGAAAATTCTCAAACTTAATCTAATTTCCGACTTCGAATATTGCTGGACAATTTCTAAGGACGGATCACAAATTGCAATGTAGCATAACATTAAGCGAGACACATGAGGCCTAGTAGGATAAAATATAGTTGCCACACTGTTCAGACATTAGAATATTTGTTCTGTGGAAAGTACAAAAGCTGTGACACAACTGAAAGAAAAAAAATTTCATTTGATGCTGCATATGGAAAAATGGAACAATGCATCTAAAAGTCAGCAGGCACCTTGAAGAAAGGTATCAGTACGGGATATGTCCACCGTGGAGTCTGATGCAACATTCCACACGTAGTATCATACTTTGCCCAACATTATCCAGCTGCTGTTGAGGCAATTTATCCCATTCCTCTGGGAGTGCACGGATGATAGTGTTCTTGTTTGTCGGAGGATAGTTTTGATCAGCAACTTGCCTCCCCAAAGCATCCCACACATTTTCCATGGGGTTTAGATCTGGAGAAACGTGATGGCCATACGAGACGTTGAATACCCTCACTGTCTAGACAATCCTGAACAGCGAGTGTTCGAGGACATGTTGCGTTGTCGTCCATAAAAACAAATTTATCACCGACAGCACCACAGAAAAGACGAATATGAGGAAGTAGAACTTCATTAATGTATCGTTGGCCCGTCATAGTCCCATTCGCAACCACATGTAGGGGCGTGTGGCCATTGATCATGATGCCGGCCCACACTATGACACTGCATGTCGGATATCGGTCCCTTTCCTGGATATTTCTTGAACGATAAGCAGTACCACTCTCGTGCCAGATCAGTTGGCGTCTATATTTCGATGACAGACTGAACCTACTCTCATCTGAGAATAGTAAGCATGCCCAGTCCTGTTCAGTCCAATTGCGATGCTCACGACACCATTGAAAACGGGCAGAACGGTGCTGTCTGGTGAATGGGACACACACAACAGGTCTGCGGGCGTATAGTCCTCCCCTCAAACGTCTGGCAACAGTTTTTCGGGAAATCTGATTTCCTGAGGCAGCAAGAAACTGATTTGCCACCTGCTGAACTGTGGTGCACCTGCTCCTTTTTATTGATAGGACGATATATCTGTTTTCTGCAGGCGTTGTACTTCTAACACGATCACCCCAGTGCCGCCTCCTACTCATTCCAGTAGTTTTAAATGACTTCCACAGCCATGAAACAACGATGGGAGGGATGTCGAACTTCCTGGCACATCTGTTATTTTTCACCCTTCTTCGATCTTTCCAATAATTCGGCCACGCATAAAAGTATCTAAGTGATGTCGGGAAGACATGCCAAAAATTTCAAGTTCGTCTATTAAATCTTTCCTGTAAAATTTTGACTTGAAACAACAACTGTCCACACGAGTCGAAACCTGTGAAGCTCTTATGAACGCTATCACGTGATGAACAGACGTGGAAAAAGTATTTGCATACGCATACTTCTTCTTACTATATCCCGCACTTATTCTAATTTTCCACATTTTGCTTCCTTTCATTTTGTGGTTGCTATTGATGATAGTGTTATCCGTCCTTAGCAATTATCCAGCAGTGTAATTCTCCACTTACAGCCTTTTGCTTCTGGGTGTAATCAGTAGCTTCAAGAGCGAATATCCTAGAGAACTTCAGCAAAAAGTGATCTTGATTTTGAATTACAGTATGAAATCGACATTCTTGATCATTATGCACTTGTCAGTGAATATTTTTAATAATATTGTAGAGAAAATGATACGTAGGTCGTCTTGATGTGTTTGTTTATTTTAGAATACTGTAATTCAAGAAAGCCAAGCAAATTTATCTAACGACATGAGTGAAAATGAGTTACTCATCCATGAATTTAGGTAATGAAACCTCAAGATTTTTTAATCTGGATTCAGATGCAATTTGGTCGTGAGAAACATTTATTTAAATGAATCAGAACATAATGAATGCGATTGAATAACTACTTTCAGTAGTTGAATCAGTGAAACATTCATTTTTGCTACAATCGTCTGCAAAACAATATGGCTAAGAAGATTGACGTGTTTAAAAAAAATTATAATAATAATAAAAATTAATATAAACAGGGAAATGTTATCTTACATAGAAAAAAATATTAATGTTCTTTGGAAATAAATAAAAATAAGTGATATATATATATATATGTATATATATATATATTTTTTTGCTTAAATTTCTTCAATAAAATAAAAGTAAAAGTGAAATTCGCTTCCTTTTTAAGATCACGAAGAACTGGTGGGAGATCAAAAACACATATACGGATTATCGATGAAGAGAACAAAATCATGATGATGAAAGATGTAATTAAGTATCATGGCTTCACCTATCTCATCCAACAACAAGCAAAGTAACATCAGTTGCCATAATCAGCCAGAAAATAATTTAAAAGAAGCGAAAATAATTCTCGCATTCACTTCCAATATATTTACTTAATTTTATCAGTAACTTTATGTTTGTTGCAATTGCCAATCGTACGAATTTTAAAATTCCTGCTAGAAATTGGCGCCTCTTTAAACTAGCTGCCCTTTGCTGTGGTTTAGGCAGCCTACCATTGATACCACCTATGCTTTATATGTAATGAGAAAAAAAGGAACAGACACGATTACATTAAGTAATCAATTATTGCAAGTCGAACAACTAATCTATTAAAACATTTTCATGAAAAAGGATGATACGCTAGATTTTTTATTAAAACTCCATCAAGGAAAATAATTTGACAAGCTAACTTCTAGATGTCTCTTCTAAAGAACAATTGGATTCGTCTTTTCTCACTTAAACCTGACGTTTACGGCTTTTCCAACAGACACGATTTACTTGAACAAGTATTGTTGAAGCTATATAAGAAATTTTATTTTAAACTAGAAATATTCAAATTTAGTACGCATCAATGAAAGGATTAATTAATGATGTCTTTTAAAAAACGATATTTATGTAACTCTCTACCATAGAAAAAACAAATTCTTTCACTTTTAAAAAATAAAAAAAAACAATAAAGAAAATGGAAAATAATTAATATTTTCTCAGATTTATCTCAAACCACCTAATATTTCCTCGTACATAAAGTAAACAGTGAGACAATTTTTAACCCTTCTAACTCCTCAGAATTAATCAGTTCGCTTAGTTTATCATCTCAATTGTCTATAAGACCTTAAAATTTGTTGCAAAATACTACTTTTCTATAAACACTTTCTTGAAAATATAAACATATATGTTATATAGCTAAAAGATAATTATATTATAAATATTGATTAAAATTCTGAATTAAAAATCTAAAATATAAACATGCATAGTATTAAAGAAATGAAAAAAACTCGAGAGCATTGATTCCACTACTTTTTGTTATAATATACACGCATATTCTGGGAAAATTCTATATCTAAAATAAAAAGTAAAAAACTTTATTCACTTAGTTGATCGTGTAGCTTTTTATGCAAAATTTAAAAATTTTTCAGATGAAAGTAAAAAATTATTTCTTTGGCTATAAATTGTAAATTGGATATAAATTTAAGAAAAAAGTAAATAAATTAATTATTGCCCTTGCATAATATCAAGAACAGAAAAAGTATTCACACGTGTTTTATTTTTAAGGAAGTTGTATAACTTATATAAACAAAAAATAACTCCAGCGAAGAAGTTTAATAACACTGATTAAATTATGTACTATAAAATATTATTGCTATTAGTTTACATTTTTAATAAATTTAAGAACAAAATAGAAAAAAACTCTTCTTATTCCTTGATTTATCCTCTTTTTTTAATAATAATTCTATAATTAGAATCTATCGATCTTCCAGAAGAAATGACATTCTCACGATTGCTCTTAAAATTAAATTATTTTTTATTGATACAAACTAATATACTACGTCATTAACTTAATTTCAATACATGCTCAATCAAACAAAACAAGAAGGATGAATAAATGATGCAGTGTGAATATTCCATCTACCAGGTGTAACAAAATACTAAATGTAAAAATAATTAAAAAGTCAAAATAAAAAATGTCATAAAAACCCTTCTATCGCACTTTGAATGCAGTAATTTAAGTCCATGTATTTCAAAATTAAAAGTTTTAAATGGCTTCTCAGGTCAGAAATAATTTTAAAAAAAACAATTTAAAATACAAGTTTAATCAAAAAACACAATTTGGTTGGATTTACTAACAATTATTTCCTAAATTTTGGCATACTACATACTATCTATAGAGTTTTGAAAATGCAAGCGCACACAATATGAACTTTTTCAAAATTTTTACATTCAGAAATTCTATCATATCCTCTCAAGAGTAATTCCTTTTTGCCCTTCCAAGCAAATTTTATCCCTTTATTTTTGAGCAAAATCCCTTTTCTTTTTGCTATTTCCCTAACTTTATTGCAGAAACAAGTTATATTCCCTATTATTATTAGAGTAGGGAAAAAGATTCAAGATAAACTTCAACTTTCATTGGTTTATAGCTTTTTTATGTAGTGCCGTAAAAAAAAAGTAATATAAAATATTAAAATAACCAGTGAAAAAAACTTAAAATGGAATTATAAATACTATAAATGGAGACTTTTAGGTCATAAGTGGCAAATTTTACCTGTTATTGTTTATTGCCGCAGCCTAAAAAAAAAAAGGCTCTGCTGCGATCAACTCGCGAAACCTTATTTGCTGTGAAACATCATTGCAGAAAGGTTGTGGAACTGAAACTTACGTTACTTTCGGTTTTCTAAGGAGTTCGTAGTAACTTCAAAAGTTCATAGTAAGTTATTCTTTGCGACTTAATAAATTTTTCTTTTGATTGGATAAGTATAATATTTTAATTTAGATTATTTTTGGCTTTTATATATTGCAACAATTTTTCTTGTACACATGCACATGAAATTTTATCATAATTTTTTATTTTTGGATTACGTAGCAGTGCATCTATAAATTGAAAGTTTATTAGATTCTTCTGCTAATAAAATTGCTGAAAATGATATGTAATAAAATATCAATTATTTACCTATAATTTTATTCGCTTTTATATATTCTAAGAATAATAATTTTTTTCATGAAACGTATATAACTTGTATCGGTAAATGTGTTCTTTGAAAAGAAACATTCTTTTTATTCATTAATGTTTTAAATGCTTCCATGCTCTTTGAGGCATGCATGCAGCATCTGAACCTTTGGCATTAAATTTAAATATAATGAATAACTAATAGTTTTCTGAAATTGAATTTTTATATGTGTATGGAATTAACATATGCGTGCATATATTGAAACCATGTATAATTAGGAACAATTTCTTTTACTTACTGGTTCTTTGACGATTTAAGTAATCGTTAATTTATTATCATTTAGAAATTGAAAATTTACTTTTATCTGTAACTTTTCGTAAAAATTCAGATTTTCTCATAAGTTGATGTCTTGAATTTATTTTATCAAAGAAAAAGGATTTTAATAATTCTCATTTAAAGTTTATTTATAAAACATTTTAATATTCAAATAAACTTTCTGTTTAAGGAATGTAGTGTTACGTTATCGTTTTACATATTCACTAAATATTACTATAATTTTCTTAGTTTCAATTTACCTTTTTTTATTAAAGAGTAAAATTGCTTACATTAAAGATTGCACTTTTGCTTGTTTTTGCATTCAAGTTCCTAATTTCTACAAATTCTTTTGCCTTCTAGTTTTCAGATTTGTTGTGCAAATTGTTTAACATTGTAAATTTAATAAAAGAACTTGTCGTGTAATTTTTTCTAGTGACTTTTTTACTACCGAATATTTTCCTGTTGTCAAATTATTTTGATCATTCTCGATTATTTATTTCCTGTTGACTGCTCTCAAGGAATTGATGTATTAAAGTAGTGTTTTGTCATTTCATTTAATATCATAATTTTTTAACATTAATGAAATATTCAACCTCCTAGGATTTCAACTTTTACTTTCAATGAGTTTATTTTTAACTCATTTTAATAGTTGATAATTTTTTATGAAGTTTTCCTTATTAAAAGGGATTAAGAGTAACTTATTTTGTTCTGAGCTTTTAAGTAAGCAACAGTGGAATTGTCATTGGTTCCTGGTACTGCAAGTATGCCAAAAGTTAAATTTAATGAAATATTAGCTGCGAGATAACTGATTGAAATGTTTCATTTGAGACAGGTGTTTGAATTTTTAAATATCAATATCATCTCTAAAGTCTATAGTACTTGTGAAGGCAAACAATGAAACAAGTAAGTTTATTTTGTGACTAAGTTTTCTATAGATATATGTGTGCCATTATTCTTTCATGCTGTGCAATATATTTGGATCATCTAAAAAAAATTCTCTCTTGGTTTATAATTTTGATTGTTTATTTGTATTTATAATGATGCTTTTTATTTGCATATGAAACTAAAGAAGAAACTAAGTCAGTTTAGCTCTTTCTCCTGTAAATTAGAGATGTTTTATAAATGAAATTATAAAAACTTGTTTTATAGACTATTTTAAACAAAACTCTCTTATCATTAAGAGTTTAAGGTAAATGTTAGAATTCTAGTGCTCTTTTAACATTATTTTTTTCTGTTTATATAATTATAAAATGTCTTCTAAAAGAAATATACTGTTTGGTTCATTTACTTCATTAATCATTGGAATATTTGGTCAGTCTGATGGTTGTAAATATTTTATGCTAATAAATATATGAATTTTCTTTGTAGATATAGCCAAGATTTATATGTGTGAAAACTGTAAAAATCTTATTATATACTTGATGTCTTGTTTGGTTAAACTGAGTATAACCGTTATACTGAAGTCTTACTGTTGGTTCCTCTATTTTCTTACATAATTAAATTTGCGTAAATCTACAAACTTATTTTTTAACAATACTTATGTGAAAACATGCATATTATTCAAATGTCATATACTTACTGTATTAGTGATGTGTGATTATGGCTCTTAAAACTGCTCTGACTGGACTTAATCTAAGTGACCACTTAATATCGTTATTTGATATTGACAGGAAAACCACTCTACTTTATAAACGTGAGTTTTCTGCTTTATTGGATCACATTGTGGATTGTTTTAAAGCGTATATAACATTCAGTCTCATTATAGATTTTTTGGCAGTTATTCTTCTGGAGCTAATCTAACATGTGCCAGATCTTATGAGGATAAGCCAAACAAATTTTAGATATTGCTCTGTTTAATGTGGTATATCATTGACAACTCAAAATTGTTTCTGTTCTTCAAAGGCTTTTAAAATAGAATCTGCTTACATATCCTAATTATATTATATGTTAAAAATTTAAGAAACTTTTAGAAATTGTGGTGGCATACCTATATTTAACTGCTAAACTATATTATAAAATTCATGTTTTTTAATGTTTCTTGTTTCTGTTATGCTTATTTTTGAAATTTTTTATTCCTAGAAAATGTCTTCCAAGAAATCTAAAAAGGATGTCCAGGAAGAGGAATATACTGTTGAGAGAATCATTGATAAGCGAATGAATGGCAATAAAGTAGAATATTTCTTGAAGTGGAAAGGCTATTCAGAGTAAATTTTAAATTTTTAATATTTTCTAGTTTGAAAAATTCCAGCTCTAGAGAATCTGGTATTCTTAATTAAAATTGTAAGTAGAAATTAAGAATAAGAAGTTATGCTTAGTGGTTATGTTTCCTTTGTGCTGTAATGTCCCTTAAATTTGAAAATTTTATTATGTGTTTCTAAATGGATATCGCGCGGTTTTAACTTTTGTAGTGTTTATTATTTAAAACTTAAGATTATATAATACATAGATTAAAAATGTAAGTCGGTTTAATGTACGAACTTACTAGTATTCAATATCAACATCTTTTGGCAAGTATCAAGTCGATGGTCCCATTCTTTCTAAACGTTGTTTGTTGCTGTAGCAGTCTCAATCCTGCCTCTTGATCTCTGATAGATCAACTGGTAGTGGATACACATACTCATAATCTTTTATAAACCCCCACTGATCAAAATCAAATGGTTTGAACATGAAGGTGATGCAAAACAGCCTGTTTAGTGAAACAGAACCCTTTGCAGCCCATTTAGTAGTCAAATGCAATAACATTAATGGAATCTCATTTGTTATGCTAGTAAAGTGATGCACCATATGTCTGCCAGATAGTATCTGTTTTGTCTTCTATCAATAAGGGAAATCATCTAGTTGTTGATTATCAGGAAATACTACAACTTACAGTTGCTTTTCTGAAATAAAGACCCATAAACTTAGTCAAGATAACGGCAAAATGCATTCTATTTAGATTAGTCTCATCGAAATTGTTCCATCTTGTGAAGATTATCTGACTTCTAACTGTGCATTATTAGTGTTCACTGATGTGAAATGTCAATTCATCACTAAAGACAACATGATCCAGATAATTGAACTATGTTTCATGTACACGAAGTTTGTAGGTAAACCATCATGGTCTATAGGCTTTTGAGTTTGTATTGTCAATGATAAAGACATAGTTATAACCATTTCCATAAAATTAAACAGTTGTAAACTGAGTTACTAATTCACAACTAGCCTTAATGCAGGAAGTCTCCCCTAACTCTTCAGAAACTTTATAAACATGATTGGTAATTTGAACTGATAATACCATCAACTGGTGTAACATCACTTGGGGTATCACATCTGAACTTAATCTGGAATGCTTCTTCTGCACTTACTATAGATTCGGTCATTGCAAACTTCAAGACAGAGGCCTTTTTCACATTAAACGACTTATCATGTATAAAATCTCTCAATATTTTATCGTGACAATATTTCACATTGAACATCTTATATTGTGGATGATAAAAAGTTGTCCAATATTTTATTAATTCTCACGGAGCAATTTTTCGGCCGCTTCAGTTGCATCATGATATGTAAAAGTATCATTTCTTTGTAGTTAATGTACTGTTGGTTATAAAACCAAAAAAATTGGTTAGGATTTATTGGGTACATCCAATAAACCAAAAAGATGAAGTAGGTGTTTTTTCATGTCTTTTCAGAGAGTTGCAAGCTCATGAAAATAAATTATCAAAAATATAAATTCCTATTTCTGTTTTAAACGTACAATGAACTTTTCATTTTGATTATGAAATGTAAAGTAGTATTACCTCCAAAAAAGCAGATTGTTAATGAAAAAAATTTTTAACATTTTGTTCAAGCTTTCAATAGGTGATGTGTATCTTCTTTAGGAGCTTAATTATATTTATGATGTAAAATACTATTTAATTTAAATATTTTACATTTTTAACTTGAATCTTTCTTTAGCCAAAAAGAAGAGTTACAAATTGGAGATTCATTATCACCTGTTATAGCCTATATTTTTATGGATCATATCTGTAATGAAATATCAATATTATATTTTATTAGTTATAAAATAGGTACTGTCTTAATTCAGTATGTGCCCACAGAGAATAAATCTAGAATATAATAAAAGTAACGCCCAATAACTAGAATAAGTAAAACTAAGCAAATAAACTATATTTTACATCATAATATTGTCCACTTCTACATTAGTGGTACTTTACTATTGCTTTTTCTTTTATAAATATTAAGTATAGTAATCATGAATATATAACTTTTGTCTTATAATGCAAAAAATCTATTGATTTATTTTTTCAGTTTTAGAATATTTTTCAATTTCTCCTGAATAATGTTAGCGAAAATGTTAAGAATTCTAATCTCCCCTAATAGAAATTTCTAGCATACACACCAAGTTTACACAAAGAAATGTCTACCCTTGGGTATCGCGTTTCGAACGCCTGGACAACTTCAGCTTTTTTAGCATGAAAATACAATATCATTATATATATATATATATATATATATATATATATATATATATATATATATATATATATGCAATAAATAAAATTTCAAATCTATAAATTATAATTTTATATTAAAAAATAAACATTAGATAATGTAAAACTTATCTACTATTTTCTTTTATTTATCATCAAATCCACTGAAATCTTTTTTGATTCAACAAATACTCTCTCTCGCGCATTTTTGTGGCATTCCTGTCTTTATAAATTTCTTTAGATCTGTCCCATAAGACAAGTCTTACTTCTACAAGAGAAATTAGCATGTCAATGTCTAGATCATCACTCATTATGGTCTTAAAATTACAACACAATCGTTTTTCTCTTTAAGTATTCAAATCTATTTACTAACCTATTTACTAAAAAAGAGAAAAACATAAAACCCTTTGGCAATCTGAGACACAACAGACGACTAAATATCATTTAATGTGAAGATGTCCATTATAGAACACCTGCTTCGGTGCAAAGTGTAAATGACACGATATTGTTATTTTCCAGTGGTTTGAACAACAACAACTATAACACTGTATTCTGATGGAAAATAGTTTCCTGTTCAGTGTGAAAGAGACCATTCTACTGTGTGGATTTTTAATAACTTCTCATGATTAAATATCAGACAATTTTTTTATCATCCGATAAAAGCTGTCTAGTGTGAAAGAGGCCAGATTCTCTTCTATTTACCATTTTATGTACTAGTGCATGTGTGTACTAGTAAGCAGAACTGGTTGAGTTGTTCTTGTTGTATGTTGTGTATTAATTACTATAATAGTACAAGGCATTAGAACCAAAATATTAATTTAGAAACACTCAATATTTTAACTGCTAAGGAACCTTTGATATATATTTTTTATTTTATTCACTAGAGTTGTCGGTTTTCTTTTGCAAGAAACTTTACTTGTGTATTATCCTGTCAACCTTTCTTGCCATTAAAGTATGTAGTCAAATTTTGCGAATTTTTTGTAAATGTAACTTTATTGTAACAAATTGATAAAAACTTAATTTGCAATTTTAATGATGCTGAATTATGTCATTTAGCAGCTTATATTTTTCGCATATATGGTCAACAGGATAATTTACACGTACCGAGGAAGTATACATTTGAGTTTACTTAAAATATTTACTTAGCTTGATGATATGTAGTTATTACATATGTCATGTAATTTAAATTTTTGTACATGTGTAAAATTCTGTCAACCAGAAAAGTTGGAAATAATGATAAATTTCTACCTAATCTATTTGTATTATAAGTATTTGTTTTTCTTTAAAGCAATATTTTCTAAATTAAATCAAAAGAACACAAATTTCCAAAAATATATTAATTTAAATTATGTTAGAACAAGATAAAGATTGAAACTAATAAGTGACATATTCATTATTAAAATGGATGAAAATGGTGAATTCTTAGTGAGGATATCAGATTCTTCAGTAAATTAAAGTTAGTCTCTAGAGTTTTTAAATATTTGTGCATAAGTGTAATATATACACATATAATTAATCTTAGTATACATATAAATAATCCTGATCTTTTGATTGGAAAGTTTCTATTGCATGCTTAATTTAAATGTGATCCTCTTTTTAAAATTTAAACATTCAAAATAATTTTTCTTTGAAAAGGAGTAAGCTTGTGCAACTTAAGTGAAAAGTCCTTAGATTCATATGTCTTGAATGTAGGTGTAATCTTAGATTTATGAAATGTTATAAAAATTTATTTGGTTAAGCATGGATGCCGTACAGTCCAAGATTCCAAATTCTGGATTTTTTTTTCTTTGATAAAGAAATGTTGCCAAGATGAAGTATTGCCAAGAAATGATATATTGTGGACGTAAGAGAGCGATGGCGTAATTACTAGGGTTGCCAAAATAGAATTTTTTGCATAATTTTTATATATCTCTATAGCGAAATAAAAACCCTATTGCATGATACATAAGGAAATCTGCCAAAAAAATCACCTACTCAGAATTTGGCATACTGGATTATATGGCATCTGTGCCTTTTTGTTATCTTTATCAATTACTTACAAGTGTATTAAATTTGTTATTAGTGCAGATAACACTTGGGAACCTGAAGAAAACTTGGATTGCCCAGCAATGATTAAAGAATTTGAAGAAAACTTGCAAAAGGAAAAGGCTGACAGAAAAAGGAAATTGAATGGATCTGATTCTGAAGTTCCTGCCAAAAAGAAACCTGAGGTTATTTTTCATTTTAAAATTCAACTGTTAAATTTCAGGAATGTGCTTTTTATTCCATAACATGAATACTGAAGAAAAAAAATTGTCAAGATATTATATTCAGTCATGTTGTGAAAATTGCGTACTGTTTTGAAGACATTTGTAGCTGGGTGTTATATACTTTTCTATTTTAAGCTATACAGTAAGAAAATTATATTGCTGCTTATAAATATGAAAGAATTAATCCATTTCTGAAACAAATGATAATGTAACATGAAATGGTTTTTGTATTTGATTTTTAGTTAAGTAATTGCTGCATTTTAAGAAAATATTAGGCATAAACTGTGCATAAATCATCTACTGGCTGTTACCACATTAGATGAAAGGGAAAATTCAGGTATATAAGAAAATGTTTAAGTTTAATTTAAAGATAAGAAACCTTAAAATGGATATCTTCTTGGTGTAATGATTTGGAAATGACTTGCTGTTGTACAGATTTCATTGTAGAATTAGTCAAACATTATTTTATACATGTGCTTTATAAAGTTTGATATTTTAGTTACTGTTAGAAAGTTATCTTTGAAACACTTAGGATTCATTTATATTGACTTGAATATATGGTGTTACTGGCCCTTGAAAACTGGTAATTTTGATTTATAATCAGAATTTTAAAAAGCTTTAACTTTAAACCATTGAATCTTATATTTATTATTTCTTTCTGTTACTAAATTTTTATTTATTTTTTTTTAAATTTTAGGCTTCAAAACTAGAGGAGTCTCCTAAGAAGGTTAGTTTTTGGTTTGGAGTTTTTTCATTTTATTTTTTATATCAAAGTAACACCAAATGTTTTTTCATTTGAAATTGTTTTTATTATTTTTAAATGTCATGCCTAGTTTTCTTTCTTTTATAATTTTTAAAGTATTAGATTATGTTGCCTACTTTTTGTTTTAAGGAATGGTATTTCTATTTTGAACTCATAATTTCTTGTGTGTATAAAAAATTGAACAGCTAATTTTAGATATTGAAGTTACTTTATTAAAAGGATACATATTTTACCTCTGCTGTATACGTATTAACATTAACAAAGTATACATATTAACATTTGAGAGAGAGTATACATTTTCTATTAAGATTATGAAGATTTTATAAAATAGAATCATCATACTTAATTTCAACAAATTTGTTAAAGTATTTATATAAATTTGACTACATATTCAGATGCAATTAGTTTTATTGAATATTTCACAAGATTTTTTCTATTAGGAAGATCGTAAACGAGGATTTGATCGTGGATTTGATCCAGATAGAATTATTGGAGCTACTGATTCAGGTGGAGAACTGATGTTTCTTATTAAATGGTAAGTTTTTAAATTTTGGTTTTAAGGTTTTACTTTTATTCCTCATTCTTTAAAATGAAACTCAATATTTAATAAAATTTATTTTCTTAACATTAGTTTTTTGCAAATAGTTTAAATTTTAAGAGACTTCAAAAGCATTATATTTTGTTAAAAATTATTTTTAACTGAAATTCATGCATCATGTCCCCTGATGGGATTTGCCTTTAGGTGAGTACGGGTGTCCTGATTCCAAGGTACCTAAGGGTTTATATTCTCTCTGTTCTTCCTCTCTTCTCATAATCTTTTCTTTATCCTTTCCATACCTTGATGACAAGTGAGGGAGCTGTTGCCATTGTTTTCTTGTTTCGCATGGACAGTATAGATCACATGTTGGCCATGGTTGGTATACAGTGTGGTTTCCAGTGTATCAATTGGCTGGTACCTAGCTACAATTGTGGTCTAGTCTGCTAGGTATCAAACAAAGCAGTCACATCCTTAGGCCTGTTGATAAGTTGTCACTGTCTCCAGGGGTGACTCCCAGTTTATGGGTGTCACAGCTAGTCTTATTTTTGGACCTTACTCCATAAAACCCAATCAACCCAGTTTATAGGTGTCGACTTGCACTATGATAAGTGGCGAGGCTGGAAATGACTAGGGCCTATGTCTGCAATCTCCTCTGTGGTGTGATGTCATCTACACTCCGTTACATGTTAAATATTCTGAACATCTTTCATGCAGTATTGCCTTTTCTAGTACAATAACTACTCACATCATCTATTGGTAACATACGAAATGTTAAAAAAAATTACAATCCAGAAATCGTGTTTTAGCTGATTAACTAGCTTTGATTATCAGTAATTTAAAAAACTTGGTTTCATTTCCAGTCAAAACATCATTGCATAAAACTGAGTCTTGTGGTGTACTTTCAAACCCAGATTTCATATTCAATTAATTCTTATCCAATGATTTACTCAAGTACTTAACTTTATCAAAAATTTTGTTTTAAATCACAAATCATGCTTGATTATAAGCTTGAAACTAAAGTTAGATGCAATCCTATTATATGAAATTATAATCTTAATGTAAATGTCTTTTAATTTTGTATAATTTTTAAATATAATAAATTTAAAAAATGATACTAAATTCCCATAGTGAAATCATTTATTTAAATATAGATGCAAAGGAAAAAAGCTGTTTTTCATGTCTGAGAACCTGGAAAATGCTGAACTTTGCTGCAGCAAATCCCAGGTTCTGTCCTTGTTTCCTGAAATTTATTTTCATTGTTATCTCTTAAAACTTTCGTGCAAGTTTCTTTTCTTTTTTTGTTTCATTTTTACGTCTAGAAGTTTTTGATTATATGAGCGATTTCTTTGTTGAAAAATCCTATCTTAAACTTAGTTTCTTAATTTTTTTCTCTATATAAGCAAATATATTTATTTACATAAACAAATGCTTATTCACTTTCAATCAATTGAAAATGAGTTCTTCATAAGTTAAGGTATGCCTTTCAAAAGTATAAAGGAACTTTTATATTAAATGTTTTCTTTATGATTCAAAACGATGTACTACCTATTGTTTTGTTGCCAAAATAAGTAGAGTAATCTTCAATCATAAATCCAAAGAATACTATTTAATGTTAGTTATTTAGGCTCTTCATGTACTTTGTATGTAATGGGACTGAGAAATGATTAAATATATAATTTAATTAATCAATTCTTAGTCTCTTATTTATAGTTAGACCCAAATTTTTGTTTTAGTAATAAAAGTATATAATTTTACGAATCTTTTTGGACATGTTAGTTTAAAGAATCCTTACTTTCTTAAGAGTAGTGTAGTTTCTTCAAATGCTCATTTCTTCTAACAGGAAAGGATGTGATGAAGCAGATCTTGTGTCTTCTAAAATTGCAAATGTTCGGTGCCCTCAAGTTGTAATAAAGTTCTATGAAGATAGATTAACTTGGCACTCTGGAAATAGTTGTGATGATGATGATGATAAAGAAGGAAAGGAGAAAAAATCTTCTCCATAAATTGACGATTTTGTAAATTTTATTGTGCTGTTTCTCTTGTAAATATGTCATTTGTGTAAATCCTTTAAAATCCATATAAACCATTACTTGTACAATTTAAAGTCCTAAACGAATTCTCATTTTTAAAGTTTGATATCTCACAACTGTACTTTTTTAATTCATGAAAAGTAGTTTCTTTGAAACAGCATTTGTATATATCTGGAACAGGATTTTCATTAGGTTATGTTTTCTCAATTTCCATAACTAAGTGCATTGTAAATGAACTATATCATTGTTATCGAAATTTATAATATCCATTCATAAATGTGACGTTTTGGGATTTGTATTGTTTAACAAGTTCATCTGAATTCGGTTTTCCGTATCAAATTTCATTGTATTGTATGTATGTGTCAATAAAATATTACTATAAAATACTTTATGCATATTTTTTATTTCTTTGACATTTTTTATTTAAACATGATCTTTTAAATATCAAGATATTAATAAAACATACCAAAAAATTAATTTTAACATTAGAGTGCATATTCTTTAGTTAATTTAAAGATAGTGAACATAATTACAAGAGCCTTTTTTTTTTTGAGCAAAGGATATTAAAATATGAACCTTATTAATGTGACTTTTTTAACATTATTTTGTGTTTATGCTTTAAGGGATACATTTACATGTTAATATTTAACCAAAAAAAATTTTTTTTAACACATGAAAATATTTATTGTAGGTAATGCAGTAAGTTTAAACCATGAATGTTCATGAGAAAAAAATTTCCTCCAGAAATACTTTTTCAAATTTAACTTGAAATTTCATAAATAGCTGCCCACATATTCAGATTAAAGTAACATTTCTTGAACTAGGATCCTTGGACCTGCAATAGGGGTTGTGAAGAGTTTTAGAAATGTTGACATATTTCTGTATGTATATAACTATTTCTGAAATTGCCATAAGCGTTTTTACAACATGGCAATTAAGACAAAATTGCCACATAAACATGAAATAAAATGTTGATCAGATTAAAAAAAATCAAGAAAAATCTTTATCCTACAGTATCTACGTTAAGACAACTAGAAAATGCTGGGACATCTTTCTCATTAAAAGAAAATAGGTTTTCTTTAGTCCATAAATGGGTGTTATTAATTTACTCAATATTTGAATTTCTTAATATCTTTGTTACTTATTTAAAATTTTTATTGCTTCATGCGTTAGCAATTATTTAAAACCTTAATAGTATGTTACTGTACAAGTGAAATTATAATTATTGGGGATTTGAACAAATTATATGATCTCCAGACTAAAATGTTTTTAATAAAATTCTTTGTCTTGTATAGAAATTTCGTTATTTCTGTGTAAGACGATGCCTTGAAAAGTAAGCTTTTCTTTTCCACTGTAATTATACTGCATAATTGATTGGTGCTGAGAAGAAATTTAACAAAATCCCATTAATAAGTTGGAATGTGTTGCAAGAGTAGATATCCATTATGGTAGGAAAATATATATTTTAGGTAAATGTTTAACTGAAAAAAAGTCAATGATTTTGTACTGTGCTTTTTTATCTATATATATTGAAATCTTTGACTAAGTTACATAACAATTGCCTTTTGGTGACTAAAAAGAATTTCTTACAAATAATAAATGTGATAGTAAGCATGCTTTTTTATTTTATTAATAATGTTGATGAGATGTGATCTGTTTTTTTCCCCTCCAGTTATTGCATATATTTCAAAATTTTTTGGCAGATACTTTGATTTCTGAAATGTTTGGAAGCAAATGCATAAACAAAGTTATATCATATTAAGGCTGCTATACTATGACTTAATTGATTGATAAGAAAAAAAAAAAGAAAGCAAATGGGTAATTTTGAATTTTAAAGTGTTGAATGTTTTTCAAATGAAATATTTTATTTATTTTAACTCAGTTTTTTATTCATTAATTTGATCTTGGGAGCTTTCATATTGATTTCTAATTTAATATTTTTATTTCTTCCCGAATATTAGCGCTTTTCTTTTGTGTACAAATGTTAAAAATCTGTTCAAATATATATATTGTTGAAATTTTGCATATGAAAGAAATTAAAGTTTTCATAATTACAAAGATAACTGAATTATTAACAAAACAAATTAGTTTCCAGAACCAAAAAACTTTTGTAGAAATTAGTTTTTATGTCCCAATATTTTATAAGAAATGCCTATTAAATGATTACATTTAATATCAATATTAAGTTGACAACTCTCGATAGTCCCAACTTTCTCAGAAATCCCTCCTACACTCTAAAAAAAGCACTGTAATTTTACAGCAAAATGTGCTGGCGTTTTGGGCGCCAGTACAATATGCTGTAAATTTTACAGCATATTCGTAAAACTTTTACAGTTCTTTTTACTGTAATTTTTACAGCAGTTTTCACTGTAATTTTACAGCCCTTTTCACTGTAATTTTACAGCACTTTTAACTGTAATTTTTACAGCCCTTTTTACTGTAATTTTTACAGCACTTTTTATTGTTATTTTTACAGCACTTTTTATTGTTATTTTTATAGCACATTTTATTGTTATTTTTATAGCACATTTTACTATGCATTTTGCTGCATATTCTACAAAACCTACTGCAATAGTTATTTACAGCTATCATCATGTTTTGTAAAGATAACAGTAGAGTATAAATCAATTTTGAAAACACATTAGCTAATTTCCTAATTATGGGCCAACTATTATTAAGCAATTTTTTATATAATATACAAAGTACAAAAACATAACTAATGTTATATTGCAGAAGATGTCATTTTTCAGAACATTTTGAGATCAATAGTTTAACTTTCAATACCTAACGAGATTGTTTAACTTTCTTACCTCAAAATCTTGGATCAAATCGTAACTTAATTGAATAGTTAAGAAGGTTGAATTTTTTTATTACATATTTTTTTAAAAAAATTAAGAAATAGCAGTTATATTGAATAAGATACAAAGCTTAGCATAAAATTGATTTTTGATATATCTGTGATTCTACAGATTTAGGATAAAAAGAAACCTTACAAAACATTCCATTTTACTAAAAATACCAAAGGGGAATTAGTTAATGATGTAGTATTTTAATTATACTGTAAAGACAATAAAAGTTTTCTTTTTGATATTGCTTAAAGTAATTGATTTTTTTCTATTATAATGTAAGCAAATAAAGATTCTGAGAAAAAAGCAATATAGTTGACAATACACAAATAATTGTAAGGAATTTTTTTATTTACATTTTAATAATTATAGCCATTTAAAGTTGTATAAAGTATTTAAAAGTGACAAAAACACGTGCTTGGATTCCTTCCTTGACATATTTTTTAGATTTCGTTCCCCGCGAGGGATTAAAGTTGAACAAGCAAGCACCTAAAAAACAAAAAATAGACACATGAATAACTAATTTGAAATATCAAGAGCTGAATATTTCAGAGGAAAAGTTGTTTAATAGTTCAATAAAATATTTAGAAATTTTTAATGTTTTATACAATTCATTGAATTTCCCTAAAATATACTTCTCTTAATGGTTAACAAGTGGTTGTTACATTTATGCAATCACAAACATTTTGATGATAAAAATTATTTCAAGGGATTTTAGCAATTTCATGAATAATAAGAATTTTTGGTAATGAAGGTCTCACTTTTTATGAAAATGATAAAACCTTTACTTCAATTAAATCTTTCTAACTGATGTTTTCTATCTCGAGAAACTAATTTGTAATTGATTTAATTAAAAGAGAATATAGAATTGGTTTCATATGGATTCATTTATGTTATTGAAAATTATATTCTCTGAAAAGCAAATCATAACACTTCCAATTGTGAATTACAAATTTTTAGAAATAAAGTGCGAAATATGAACTTTATGCCCACATTTTAAAAATAACATACAAAAACCGATTTTCAGTTTAAAAAAATAATTTTGTAGAGAATATGGAAATATTTCTTTTACATGCATATATATACAATTTAAAAATATTTCCATCGAAAATAAACAGAAAAATTAAAATGCTATAATGTGTCAAAGTAACAATAATTTATGAAATGACATTTTATAAAACATTTGCTTAAAATTGAATTTATTTAATTCGTAAATAGTTACCTCAAAAGTGAAATCTAAGTTGTCTTAGAGTGAGATCAAAGCTGTATTTCCCGCTAAGAAAACTTTAATTTCAATAAAAAATTACATGAAATAGTGCAAAATTAGGAAATATAAAAAAAATTTGCTGTTCAAATTATGTCTGCATATTTACGTCATTATATACGTACTTAGAGATAAATAAAGAATACAATTGAAGTTGTATAAAAAAAGATATATTTAACTAAAACAATTTATTTAGATTTTCTTAGAATTTTATATATTCATATGATTTATTTTAAATAGAATGTAAGCAGAGTAAGCAATTTTTGATGAGGTCAATAAATGTAACAACAAATTTTTGCTTTTGAGTTAAAACTTTTCAAACCTTATGAAATATATAAATAATACATACCACAAATTATAAGACATGGTGTGCAAGGTAAGTCTGTAATATCTACTGCATCCTGAGAAGATGCGGAAATCTAAAACCAATAAACAAATTCCTGATTAATTTATTTATGATTAACTTTTATATTCATTTCTAAATTTCTTATTTATAATTTACTAAGCAGTAATTTTTTTTAAATAAAATTTTGAGTACTTTACTGCAGTACTTCTAAATATTTTTTCAAGTCTTCTCCAAAATCTGCTGATAGAAGAATAATAAATGCTCCAATATCCTCTTTTCCATCCAATTCCTCAATGGTTGAAAATTGTATTTTACAACCTCCAGAGGAGAATTTTTTAAGAAATTAACAATGCTTTTAATTTTGTTAGCTGATGCAAACTTAAGTCTTTCATTTAAATCTACAGCAGTTAAACACTTAAAATTGTTCAAAATGCTTTGCTTTAAAAAATAAGCAAGGCCATCTTTTTTTAATGTGGAAATATCAATAGGTGTGTTAATATCTTCTCTTTGAAATGGAGAATTCTCATATTAATTTTACAGCCTCTTCAATCATAACATCAAAAAACATACTGCATTTTGGCCTCTTGTTGGACATCACATTGAAGGATAAATAGAAAACTTTTAGAAATACACATGCTTACAAAAACACTCTCACTCTCCCAATACCTATTCTATCCTTCAAATATGGCTGAAGTCGGTAAGAAGAGACTTTACTCTGAATAGTCTTACTACTAAAAGTTATTTGTGATTATTCTATTTTTAAAACTTCCTTTATAAATCAAACATTTTCTTCATAAATTCTTATGTTCTCTAAACATAAGTATATTTAAAAAATTTTTTAAAAAGTGGGACTATATTAGAAGGTAGTATTTAATGTGCACAGTAATATTAGAAAAATCATGAGCACAATATGTTTTAAATATGTTAAGGAAGAACAAATTACAAAGTTTTCACTCATGTATTTGTTTCTTAATTATAATTTTAAATTAGCTTTTCTTTTTATGAATTTCAGATTTCTTCACTAACATGTAAATAAATCATAAATAGCACTACAAATTTTGCAATTTTTTAATAAAATAAAGTTAAATTTACAGTAATAATGTAATTTTTTTCAAAAAAAATGTGTTGTCAGAAATTTTGTTTTATAAATATCAAACTACCAACAAGATTTCCCAAACAGGTTTTTAATTAATATTCTAATTAGTAATATAAATTTAAAAAATTAATCATGGTTATAAAATAATAAACTTTACATTTTCTAAATAAATCACCTTAATTCGAATAGTACTTCTTAATATGTATTTAAAAATGTTTCTTTTATATTTGTTATAAAATAATGATTTTAAAAAATAAATATTTTAAAAAACATAAAATTTTCCATTGAAATGAATTTTTACATTTCATGCAAATTCTAAACACAAGACCATTTATTCTAATAAATATCATTAATTGTAATATTATTTTATTGAAAGAATTTACAAACATTTGGGCTAAAAAAATTATTATTTTAATGCCTGTTACAAAATGGAATTGAATTAATGATAAAAATTAGAATGCAATTTAACAATCTGAATTAAAAATTAAACATTTTTTAATAAAATTCTAATCAAAAAATTATTAAAAATATAAAAATTATATTTAGTTAATATACAATAAATTATATCATTATACAATGACAGAAAAATCAGGAATTTTCCACAACGAAATATAATAGAAATTCCGTTAATATGTTTAATAATATATGTCAAAAAGAATATAACAATAGTTGATTATTCACTTTTAGTTTCGAAAGAAATATAGCTAAGCAATTTTGTAACAATGGAAGCACTTTAATACAATTCTAATTTCATCAAAAAATTGATAATTTAAATACTAATCAATTATGTTACCAAACTACCATAAAATAATTTAAATATTAATTAAAAGTAAGTAAAAAAATATTGACACTAAATTAATACTAATAAATATGATCGTTTGTAAATTCTTAGAATTTTTTGAAATGTTCAGTCAAATTTATAAGAATTTATATATATCAAAGTTAGCTAACAACTTGCATAATAAGCAATATGAAAAGCATACGTTACCTTATATTTGGTGGTTAAACTTCAATAGAAATTCAACTAAAGGAATAATTATTCTCAAAATATCACCAACTTCACTAATCGGAAACAAGTGCAAATAAATGGCGAAATTAATTTGATTCATTTGTCACAGGAACAGAAGAAACTTTTATCCCGTCAATTCAATGCGCATGCTCAATAGCAAACGATTTTCTGCGGCTGAATTTTACAGTAAAATTTACTGTAATCATTAGTGTTCCTATGATAGCTATTTAAATAACAGTGATTTTTACTGTATTTCTTCCGTTTTTTTACAGTGTAGACCAATCTTTCCAGAAATTGGATTTCCAATTCTCTGTCTTGGGAGAGAAAATTTTAATCCATGCAATCCTCTTATTTTGTCCACTTTATGGTCTACAAGGTTTTATGGATTCAATGAATTTCTTTTTGTACAAAGAGATTTGTTTCTAACTCTATTATTTTCTAAAATGGCCCTTGGACTGATATAAAAAAACCTAAACATACATGCCCTTTTTCCGCCATAATCACGGACTACCTTCTGAAATTTTTTGAAGTTGCGGTTTCAATTTAAATATATTGTACCGAGCTTCGTGATTTGTGTTGATTGAGAGTTGATGAAATAAACTCTGAACAATCACAGGAATTTTATTTGTATAACTTTATACAAGATGCTGGAAAAAATCCAGCAGTTACGAATCACAATTATACAAAAGTAAATTCAACTGTAAACACCTCTCAAAAACAGGTCTTCAAATACTCAAACAGCTCATATCCACTCACTTGTCACTGCCGCTGGGAACTCAGAAAACTGACTCGGTCCAAGGAACGGTGCTATTTATAGCTTGGCGTGAAAGCCTAGGTCTTTCTCAAAGATTCTGGAAGCTTCCAAGCCATCTCGCTCAATGATGGCCCTAGAACTTAGGTGGTAGAAGTTTCCAGAACTATCCTTTCTTGCCAAGTGGTTGTTAAGCCACCAAATCACTGGATAAGTTGTTCTTAACGATTATCCAGTGATACCTGTATCTCTCGATTTTTGTCCCCGAATTTGAGCTCGGATCTGTCTGCGAAATCTGAAGACGAATACAAAAAATTATTTACAAACTTTGTAACATTGCCCCCCTCTTAAGGACTGCACGTCCCGGGCAGTTCAATCCCCTGAAGAAGAGGCGAAATATAAAGTACAAAATTCATATTCCAAGTGATATAAAACACATAGATAACAATTAAACATACTACAAAAATACAAACAAAAAATATAGCAAATATTGAATCAAAAAATTATTTACACTAATTACAAAGAGACCATGGTCCACTAAGTTTATTTACCCCACGAGAAGGGGCTAGCCTGTTATATGTTCTACCTTCGGTTTTGAAGAAAGTGACTTCCTTATACGGACTAAAACGTCGTTCAGTCTTTTTCAGGACTGTGTATGGGCCGTTCCAGTTGGCTTGCAACTTTGGAGAAAATCCTTTACGTCAAACCGGGTTCCACAACCAAACTTTGTCATCTTCCTGAAATTCATGTGTCATACCTCGTCTCCATTTTCTCGGTTGCAAGGTTGATTTTGTCCCGGGCAAGGTTATCGATATTTTCAAGAAGTGTTTGGAGATCTCGAAGGTATTCCTCTGACTGTGAAGATGCGTTCGGTGGACGATTGAATCGAAGGTCACAAGGGAGACGAAGTTCACGACGGAAGAGCATCTGCGATGACGTATATCCGGTAGTCTCATGAACAGCACTGCGATATGCAAGCAAGAACAGCTGTAGTTTCAAATCCCAATCTTGCTGATTCCTCGAAATCATAAGTGAGTTATTCAAAATAGTCCGGTTAAACCATGCCGTCCGATTGCGGGTGTAAGGGCGTTGTCTACGTCTTGTCTATTCCAAGAATTTGGCACATTCTTTAAACACAGCAGAGGTAAAATTCGCTCCTTGATTTGAATGAATTTGCAAGGGCGTGCCAAATCTAGAAACCCATTGCTGAACTAAAACCTCCGTTACTGTAGTAGCTTCTTGATCAGAAATTGGAAACGCCTCCGTGCACTTAGTGAAGTAGTCCATGATAACTAGAACGTATTTGTTGTCATTTGATGACTGTGGTAAGGAACCCAAGAAGTGCAATGCAATCCGCTCGAAAAGTGCTCCTACGTTGTACCGGTGCAATCTTCCCTGACTACGTTTCAGTGGTCCTTTACGAACCACGCAGTCATCACAAGATCAGCATTACCTCTCAACATCTTGTCTGGACTTGCCCCAATAGAAGCGCTCGTGAACTCATTCTGCAGGGTCTTCGTCAATCTGAAGTGGCTTCTAGTAGGACTACTATGCAGTTCTTTTAAAACATCGGAAATTCTTGATTTTGGCAGTACAAGCTGCCATTTAATGGTACGGCTATCATCAGATTCTCATTTCCTGTATAGCACGCCATTTTTAATATGGAGTGAGTCCCATAGGGCCCAGCACTGTTTAGCCGTAGAACTGTAAGTGGAGATGTCCTGCCAACTAGGTCTCATACTGGAAGATTCCTTAAATTCCAAAATCGTATTTATATCTCGATCTTCTTTTTGGGCTTTTCTAAGTCCTTCATCACTCCATGGGTCTGGTTCCGATCTTGGTGAAACTGTGACTTGGCATACTGAAGGATTTATTAGCTGATATTTCTTCTCGACTCTAGAGCAATATCGGCTACTTTCATTACAAGGATTCCTCGATAGTGCATCTGCATTTCCATGAAGATTTCCTTTACGATGGTGTATTTCAAAGTCTAACTCTTGGAGTCGTTGGATCCACCTGGCTACCTGACCTTCTGGAATTCGAAAATTTAAAAGCCAGGTTAGGGATGTGTGATCTGTCCGTAGCATGAATTTTCTTCCATAGAGGTAATGGTGGAAATGTTCTATGGCTTTAACAATTGCCAGCAATTCTTTCCTAGTTGTACAATAATTCCGCTCTAGTTTCGATAGACATTTACTCCAGTAAGTGATAACGTATTCTTAATGGTAAATTTTTTGCGATAGTACAGATCCGACACTTTTATTGCTGGCAACTGTGTTCAAGATGAATAATTTGTTGGGCTGAGGATATGCAAGAACAGGAGAGGATATCAACGCCTCCTTCGATTGCTTAAAAGCCTTCTCGCATTCGTCTGTCCACAGGAATTTCTGTTTAGCCCTCTGTCAACTTGTGAAGGGGTCTAGCAATACTTGAAAAACTCTTGACAAATTTCCTGTAGTATGTGCATAGCACAAGAAAACATCGCAATTGGTGGACATCTTCCGGACGACCCCAATCTTTAACTGCGGAGATCTTTTCAGGATCTGTTCTTACACCTTCAGCAGAGATAATGTTTATCAGATAACTTATTTCACGACAAAATAAATTACACTTGGATGGGTTCAGCTTCAGGTTTGCTATTTTTAACTTCTCCAGCACCTTCCGGTTGTTTCTTAAGTGGTCTTCAAATGTGCGGCCTACGATGATGATATCATCTAAGTATACTAGACAGGCCTCATAGAAAAGTCCTCACAATACTGTCTCCATCAATCGCTCAAAAGTTGCTGGTGCATTTCAAATTTCAAATGGCATAACCTTGAACTACCAGAGTCCTTTTCCTGTGGTGAATGCAGTCTTTTCTCCATCGTCAGGATGTATCTCTACTTGCCAATAACCCCTCTTGAGATCCAGAGTTGAAAATCATTGATTTCCAGATAAAATGTGAAGTGTGTCGTCAATCCTAGGAAGAGGGTAACTATATTTCCTAGTGATGTCTTTCAATCGACGATTGTCAACGCAGAATCGTGTGGAACCATCTTTCTTCACGGACTACGGCGATAGGCGAAGCCCAAGGACTCTTTGATGGCTCAATGATATCATTCTGCTGCATTTCTATCAGAAGATTATCCACTCCTTCCAGCTTAGAAAATGATAGTCTTCTTGGATGTTGTTTAATGGAAGGATGATTTTCTATATCAATTCGGTGCTGCATCATTTTAGTCCGCCCGACATCATCTAGTTTTCTGGAAAAGAGCTCTTGAAATTCTAGTAACAACTTTTCTGCAGCACACCTCTGTTTATCATTTAACACCGCACTCTGTAGGAGTTCGGTAAGTAGAGTATCAGAAGGCTCTGATAGTGTGGCTTGACAGTTTTGGTAAACACAGGTCACTAGACAGGCAATGGAAAATACATGTGTTTCGAATAATGTAAAAAGAACCATCTAAATTTATGTTTGTGTCTATAATTAATGTTGTGTTTGTTAATGTAAAATAAATTTATCGTAAAAATGAAGATATTTTGGTATTACTGAACGATTTTGGAAACGACACGTTCGTGGAACCATCACATTGGCGCTGGCTCCAGGATGTGTTCCGGATTAATACAAAATGATGGGTTGCTAATGATGGAAAAGTGTCTACAAAGTAGTGAGTCTGTATATTTTGATTGCTTCTCATTCCATTAAGAGCCAATATTTGTTTTAATTATATATGTGTGTGTGATTTAAGGGAACTCTCTTTGTTTTAGAATTTTCTTAAATTTCTTTGTAGGGTTTTGTTTAAGAATTAAATGTTATAAATTAATAAAATTGTTTAAATATATGAAATGTCAAGATAAAAATAAATATGTATAATGTTTTATTTGTGATTGAGAAAGTATTTAAGGTTCGATATTGGTTTCGAAATATTATTGTTTATTGATATTTGTTCACTAATATTCAGAAAAGTTTTTTCTCTAACTGGTGATATTACTAAATATATATATATATAAATTTCGTGTCACGATGTATGTTCCCGATAAACTCCGAAACTACTGAACGGATTTTGATAAAATTTTGTAACCATTTATAATAAAGTCCAACTTAAAAGATAGAATAGTTTTTATCTCTTAATTATTATTTTCAATATTTATTATATGACATTAATGTTTATTTATTGTTTAGTTCTGTAAGTTCCTAATAGATGGCGGTTTAGCATCTATGTTGCACAGGTATTCGGCAGATGGCGACGTGTTTATTTTTCTAGATTATACATCTTCGAGAAAATTAACGTGCGCGCGCAATCGCGTGGTTAAATATAGAATTTACATATATTTTTATTATTATATTTTCATGATGTACATATATTTTCATATATTTTCATGATGTATAATCATATTATAACAATTTTTTGTCAATCACTTTCATAATTATACTTTGTATTGTGTTATTATTGTGCATGTTCAGTTTGAATATTTTTAATATTATAAATAGTAAAATAAAATTTTATTTATTGCTGTTTTTCTCTACTAATTTTCATACCACCTCCAAAACATGTAAGTATTTCTTGACAGCCTTTTATTTTTTTATTTTTATTTTATAATTTGATAATTATTAATTTATTCAGTAGAACATTTTGATCTAATTTATTTATTCAAATGATAAATTCTTTTAATTTTTTTATTTCAGTATAATACCGCGGAAAAATTTTTTAGTTTTAATAAATATTTTCATGATGTATGATCATATTATAACAATTTTTTGTGAATCACTTTCATAATTATACTTTGTATTGTGTTATTATTGTGCATGTTCATTTTGAATATTTTTAATATTATAAATAGTAAAATAAAATTTTATTTATTGCTGTTTTTCTCTACTAATTTTCATACCACCTCCAAAACATGTAAGTATTTCTTGACAGCCTTTTATTTTTTTTATTTTTATTTTATAATTATTAATTTATTCAGTAGAACATTTTGATCTAATTTATTTATTCAAATGATAAATTCTTTTAGTTTTTTTTTTATTTCAGTATAATACCGCGGAAAAATTTTTTAGTTTTAATAATTAAAAATTGAAAAAATAATAAATCGATGTCAATGTTATCTACCTCTTTTATAACAATTTATTTTTAGATGTTTTTAATTTATATAGTATATTTTATAAGTAAGTCACTGATTACTAACTATAATTTAATATAAGATGAATAAAATGTAAATTCAGAAAGTATATGTTGATTTGTGCTTAATTTCAAAATTTTGATACTTTACCTATTACTTTTAAATTTTTGCGAAACGTTTTATTTTTAATCTCATATGAATGAACCTATTTTAAATTTTTTTAGAAAATATTAATTTGATTGTACCCAAGAATTAGTAAAAAATTGATTCAATGTATTATAAAAACTCAGCCATTGCAACGCGTGGCTGGGTCAGCTGTATATATATATATATATATATATATATATATATATATATATATATATATATATATATATATATATATATATATATATATCGTTTATTTGCATATAACTTAATATACATAAAGTTTTCAGTTATTATTTTTGAAACCTCTTTTACTTTTGAATTGTTTTGAATAAATATATATAAGTCTACAGCAAGGAAAAATTTTAGTAAAATCCAAAAAATTTAGACTACTCTAAAAAGAATCAAAATATGAGTGAGGTTTATTTTTAAATTTCCATCAAGAAATTAACATTTCGTCAACAATTCAGGGAAATAAACTTCTTATTTGGAATAGAAAAAGTTTTTACTTTCAAAGGTTTATATTAAAATTATGTTCTTTAATTTAAAAAATATTTACTGTTAGTTGGTTTCTTGTTTTTCAAATTCTATGGGCATGTTTTACTTGTTTCACATTCAAAACCACAAATGTATTCAAATTAATGGCCAAGAAACGGAAAGAAGTTAATAATTTAATATAGGGAAAATGAATTTGATTTGGATAGCAATTTAATGTGGAAAATAATAGCTTTGAAAAAACAGAATTATCAGTAATTTATAAAGAGGAAATCATATGACTTTTTAAGGGGATTATACAATTCAGTTCTTTTAATTTTTCAATTACTCGGTAAACTTTGCATCTTTTATTAAGAGTACATTCATTGCATTAGTAACCACAGAAGTTGAAATAAATTTTTATTAAGTTAAACAATACAGAGTCTAATTTATATCATTTATTTTTAAGAATCTTGATACATTTTGAGTACTTGAAAATTTTTTTAAATATATTGTTAGCTTTATAGGATCACAAATATAAGGTCAATTTTGAAGAAAGTAATCTTAAAAGCGATTGGTAATTCTAATGACTTATATAAGCAAATAAAATATTAAATTAATCTTCATTTCTTCCATGATTGGAATTGAATCCCTTTCAACGTTAGGAAATTATATGTTTAAAGATAGTCAAAAGAATATTAGTAAATGATTGATATATTTCACAGTAGTACTCTTCAAATAGAGTAGAAATATCATGAAGTATTCTCTGTATCTCGATTATTTTTATAAACCATTCGTATATATGATTTAAGAAATAAGTAATGATTTTAAAATAATGCGCAGAACTTAAATAGAGTAAGACTACTCAGTTGTTAAATTGTAATCAAGACTTTTTTCAGCAGTTAACAGAGCTCCAAGGAATATTTTGTGTAATTCTTAAGCCTGATTAATTTTAAATTTAATTTTGTAAAGACAATAAATTTTTTATTACATTTGAAATAAAAATTAGGCTTCATTTATAGAAAAATATTTATGATATAGAGGTAATATTAAAAGTTTACAGAGTTTTAGAGTATAAAATATTGTGTTATAATTTGTATTTAATGTGACACAACCTATAGCATCAGCATGAATTGGATGGCATTCCTGCATCTAATAATTATTGCGTGAACTATTGCCATGACAGCTAAAAAAGTAACGGGTATTTATTGCACTTAGTTTACCATATCCTCTTTTAGTTACCACTTAAGATGCTTTTTACAAGTATTTCCAATGTAATTGTTGAATTAAATATCATTTTTGATTATAAAAACTCAAATATTCCCTTTAAAAATTTATTCTAAAAAATATGGGATCAGAGCTTTGGTATTCATTAAAATAAAGAATGGTATTTATTTATCAAGGATAATTATCCTTTCGTAATAAGGACAAATATAACCAACTAATTATACTAAATGTATCATGATAATTTATACACGACCACGAATTATGAATGATAATTTGAGGTATTTCTGTATTTTCTCAAATATAATGTGTCATAGTGTAAAACGACACAATCAAACTCTGAGAAAACAAAGATTTATATTTTTATTGTTACCTTAAATTTAAGAGATTTTCCTTTCAAACAATGATGTTAGAAAGTAAAGGAAATGATTTAATTAAAGTTAGGCCTCAAGAACGTTTGCGTTTTATAATATCTTTTATATGTAAATCAAGCCAGTCGGGATTGAGGGGTAGAGATTTCTGACCTATCCCACATAGATAGAGGTTCTATAGAACCTTAGAGAACCAATGGTGTAAAGAAGAGTAGCCAAGATGAGAATCAGGAAGAATTGAAAACTGCATCTAAAAAAGAAGTTACCGGAAAAAGGTGGTCCACGATAGCAGATTGGATCTTCCTTGAGAAGAATGAACGATTTAAGTAGTAAACGGAGTACAACTCCCCTGTCCAATCAAAGTCCTATCTCGACTTTGCTGATTGCAACCAAATAGATGAGGGTAAAAGATAAGTAATTATTGAGAGAAAGACAGCAAAATTCTGATGAGAGATAAAAAGGAAAAAAAGAAAGCACATGAGGAATGAGTAAGCCAAGGGATTGTGGAAAGGAGCAGAAAGCCAAGCAAGATGTTCAAATATCAGCGGATGGAAATGGAAAGCGAAGATGACGAGTAGAGGACGAGAAATTAATGAAAGAAGAGAATCATCGACACTGGAAAACGGTGAAGCCATTGATGATAGAAGACAACGCAACCATAATACTACTAATAGGGTGAGTCTGATCTGTCGTTCTTATTCCGTCTGGTCTAACTTAGTTATGATATATTATTTTGTAACTGTCACAAAATAATTTACTGATCAGAATTTCATCAATTATAAGGATTTAATTTGTAAATGTGATCTTTTCTTGTCACTAAACTGCTAAAATAAATTATTCAGTTTTATTAAATTTGTTTTGAATTTTTGTCTCTGCCACTCAATTGTTAAAAACGAATCGTTTCCTCGGAGTTTTTTCTGAAATTACCGAATTTCACCACAACATAATGAGGGCAACTTAGTATGTTATATTTTAAAATATTAAAAAACACTTTAAAATTTTATTTACCTCTTCAATGATGGTATATTTGGTCATTTAGCAAAAAATGGAAAAAGTAGATATTTTGAAAACGTATTTTTAATATAGCTTTTGATACATTTTATTATTGCATGTAAATTTTCTTTCAAAAATAATCACCTTTCCTACAAATACACTTATTTAACTGCTTTCAGAGAATTTTCGTTACTAAGTAAGCAATTTTACGTGAATGTTATTGTCATCTGTGGTGAATATCGGTCCATTTCTGTGTGCTCATTATTCTCTTATTACCTAAGGAAAGTAATTTAAAGGAAACTAATTATATGAAATTTCTTACAAAAGTAATTCTATAATCTAAATATTTTTCAATCTGGGATGCCTCTATTCAAACTAAACAACTTGTAATTACTACATACCTATGTGAGGTAGAATATTTCAGTAAGAATTATTATATAAATTTGTTATTAATTTCTTCTCTGTTAATAGTGATTTCTAATATTTTCTCTAAGATAGTATATTACATCTCATGTAATGATCTTTTAATATATTTTTATATATTGTTGAATGAATCGATAGCATTTAACTGCTGATGAAAAATCTTATAAAAATTAAAATTAAATACTGAATTAAGTATAATTAGCTGATTATAATATTTTATTTTAAACTCTGATAATATAATTGGTTATCTTAGTAATATCTTATCTGATATTTTATTTATAATCTATACAATTTTTATTAATATCGTATCTGATTGTTTACTTTTGAAGAATTGTTGCTTTTCTTATCCCCAAATCATCGAGTTGTTCAAATTTAGAGATTATTTTCAAAGAAAATATTGTAATAAGAAAATGAATTTCCAAATTTAATTAATGGAATTCAAAACATTCTGAAGCATATATAAAATGCTATTTTCACAGTCTACATGTAAACATTTTCGCATTTATGTCTTACATAATATTTGAATAACTATCCAAACAAATTATTTCAAAATTATATTCATATATATTTTCATATATTTTCATGATGTATAATCATACTATAACAATTTTTTGTGAATCACTTTCATAATTATACTTTGTATTCTGTTATTATTGTGCGTGTTCAGTTTGAATATTTTTAATATTATAAATAGTAAAATAAAATTTTATTTATTGCTGTTTTTCTCTACTAATTTTCATACCACCTCCAAAACATGTAAGTATTTCTTGACAGCCTTTTATTTTTTTATTTTTATTTTATAATTTGATAATTATTAATTTATTCAGTAGAACATTTTGATCTAATTTATTTATTCAAATGATAAATTCTTTTAATTATTTTTATTTCAGTATAATACCGCGGAAAAATTTTTTAGTTTTAATAATTAAAAATTGAAAAAATAATAGTTCGATGTCAATGTTATCGACCTCATTTATAACAATTTATTTTTAGATGTTTTTAATTTATATAGTATATTTTATAAGTAAGTCACTGATTACTAACTATAATTTAACATAAGATGAATAAAATGTAAATTCAGAAAATATATGTTGATTTGTGCTTAATTTCAAAATTTCGATACTTTACCTATTACTTTTAAATTTTTGCGAAACGTTTTATTTTTAATCTCATATGAATGAACCTATTTTAAATTTTTTTAGAAAATATTAATTTGATTGTACCCAAGAATTAGTAAAAAATTGATTCAATGTATTATAAAAACTCAGCCACTGCAACGCGTGGCTGGGTCAGCTTGTATATATATATATATATATATATATATATATATATATATATATATATATATATATATATATATATATATACGTATATATATATATATATATATATATATATATATATATATATATATATATATATATATATATATATATATATATATATATATAATTTTGATTTATTAAGAAAAAAAGGAACTAGTTGGGTATCCCCATCTATTCGCGATCATTGCGACTTTTTTCGTCGCCAAGTAGTGACAAAAAAGTAGCAACCCAGAATGGGTACCAATCGGCATAAGAAACCGGGGTTTTCCCCGATTTCGAATTGCTAGGCCTAACACTGCATAAGAAATAAATAACAACCCTGTAAATAAAGAGGGGTGTCTCCCCCCCCCCCGATTTCAAATTGCTCAACATAACAATATATAAGAAAACAGTAATCGTAATGAGAATTAAAGATACGATTTAAAATTATTTCAGAATTAAAATTAAAGGAAATAAAGCAACAAAAATAATTACATTTAATAACATCTAGTAATAAATAAATAAAATAATGAATTTCAGTGATTTAAGATAGAACGTTACAAATCATTACTACATAAAAGTAGACAAATCTAGAATAATTCCCAAAAATTAGAACGATTCTCTAATTTCGTTTACAATTCGAAATTTAAATACTTGAAATACTATTCTCGGAATTCTATGCCTGCAGAAAATAATTAAAATAAAAGTCTTACTTTCATTTTTATTCCGGCGCTGTATGCATTCACAGCAAAATACAAAATGAATATAAAAATCAGAGTTTAATTTCTGGCACGATATCCATAGTGAAATACAAAACGAATATAAAAGACAGGATTGAAATTCCGGCACTATATCCACAGTTAAAGGCAAAACGAATATGAAGAACAGTATTGAAATTCCAGCACTATATCCACAGAGAAATAAAAATTGTGAATTTAAAAGACAATATTTATATTCCGCGCTACATCCGAAATAAAAAATGTATATATAATTGAAAAAACAAACAGGATTTAAATTGCCGTGCTTTACATCCGATAAAAAAAAAAACGGACTAAACAAAAATACAAATTGTGCTAAAAATGCAAAGTGAAACTAAAAATGCTGTTGCCACTGAAAAGCATATATATGTCGTAAAAATGATGTAAAACACGAGAAAAAAATCTACTAACTAAAAAAATCTGAGAAGTAGCAAAAACTAAATTTAGCAACACTATAATAAAAACAAAGGGCCCTAGATTTGGCGAGAAATCATATAGATGGGGATGCCAAACTTATACCGATAAAAATATTTTTTGGAATTTGTTTATTAAAACAAATTTATGTCGAATAATAATGTTGTTGCCAATTGGGTAGAAGTTTTGTATCCCCATCTATGGGATTTCTCGACAAATCTGGCGCCTTTTGTTTTGATCGTAGTGTTGCCAATATCAATTTTTGTTTTTATTGTAGTGTTGTCAAATTCAGTTTTTGTTAATTTTCTTATTTTTTAGTAGCCAGATTTTGTTTTTCTCGTGTTTTATGTAATTTTTACGTTACATATGTGCTTTTTTAGTGGCAACAGCTTTTTTAGTTTCACTTCGAGTTTCTTTGTTCTAACTTTCTTCGTTCTTTGTTCTACGTTTCAATTGGAAACCATTTGACTGCTGTTTGCTGTTGTGGGAACAAGTAGGGGATTCTCCTCAGTTGTTTCATTGTCGCCAGCGTACAAACATCGTAATTTTTTTTACAATTCCAATTATTTTATTTATTAATTATATCTATCTTTTTATTTAGTTTATTTATTATATATATACATATTTCAATTTATTTGTATATTTTTATATTTTTAACATCGTAAACTGTTTCTTTCCCCATTTCGTTTTGTTAATTTATATACAAATCTTATATATTTTTGTTAATTTATCATTATCTTTTTCTTATATATTTTTACATATTTTTATTTAGTTTATTTATTATATATATATATTTTAATTTATTTGTTTATTTATTTACATTTTTAACATCGTAAACTGTTTTTTTTCCTTCCCAATTTCGTTTTGTTAATTTATACATATCTTAAATATTTTTGTTTATTTATTATTATATTTTTCTTATATACTTTTCCTTAATGTCTCATGTGCATAATGTTGTTGACAAACAAATGCTTATTTTTCGAACTTCGGAAAAATACCCGTATTAAAAAACGCACGCTTAGCTTGGCGACGAAAAAAATTCACCTTGTTCGCCAATAGATAAGGATATCTTACTAGTTCCGCTAATTGTCAATTTCTTGAGTTATGTTATTAATTTAAAAGATGCTGTGTATTATTGAATAGTAGATTGTTGAAACGTATGTTTGGTTTAATGTGATATAATAGGATATAAATGATTTTGCTTAGAATTTTCATTATCATTCTGTTGTTTATTATCTGAATGGTATAATTTTATAAAATAAGAAACTATTTCAAGAAAGTTTAAATGCTTTTTAATTGTTTATTGGTTTGCATTATTAAATTACATGTTCAAAATTATTCACTGTTATAAGGTATATTAAGTATTTACTATGATTGTATTTAATATTTATGTAAAGTAATTGAGTTTAGATTTCAAATTTGGATTCAAAACTGAAAGTGTGAAACATTTTTGAGAGGGGGAAATTTTGAATTATTTTATATGTATTTCGAAAGTAATTGTGCTTGCAATGGTGAATAACAGTTTTTGGTTGTTTCGATAGCTCTGATTCATAATATTTTTAAGGTAAAATAATATATATAAATAGTGTTGAACATATATATAAATGCATATTACAAAAAATTATTTTATCATTTTATTGACTTAACTTGTTATGCTTAATGGTCTTCTGTGATAAGGATTTATTTAATTTGAAATGCTTAAACTGGAATTATGATTCGTATATGTATATTTTTTTAGCTTGTTTTGAATTATTTTCATTTATTAATGTGTATTATATAATTGAAGTTTAATAGTGTGTTGAAATGAAAATCGAAACTATAAATTTTTCAATTTAGCATTTGAATAAATTCTTTTTTTTTTTTTTTTTTTTGGTGCACTGAGTAAACGAAAGTGTTTTTATTGATTCAACAAATGAAAGGTGATTTGTTTGATTTTAAATGTTTTATTTTTAATAATTGATAATTTAAGGTTTAGTAATTTGCGATAACATTAGTTGTTAAAATGGCCTTCGCATTCTTGGGTAAAGCTTGAAAGGAGGATCTGTTAAAATTGGCTAGTGAGTTAGGAGAACAGATTCCTCCGGACGCAAAAATAATAGATTGAAAAAATGTGATTACACAATCCAAACATTATGAAGAGTCATTTGTTTGAGAATTATAAAATACTATAATTTCAAATAGGATAGAGAGAGAGAGAGAGAGAGAAAGCCAAAGCTGCAGAAAGGCAACGTGAATTAAAAGAAAGTCAACATGAATTAGAACGAGAAGAAAGGCAACGTGTATTAGAACGAGAAGAAAGGCAACGTGAATTAGAACGAAATGAAAGGTAACGCGAATTAGAACGAGAAAAAAGGCAACGTGAGAATGAAATTAAAATGCGTGAATTAGAATTAAAAGAAAGAGAAGATGAGAGCAATTCAGAAAGCACTGTCGAATATGGGCGAGATAAGTAAGGAAACACATTTCTAGGTTATTTAAATATAATGAAAGGGGTGATTTTTTTAGATCCCCCAGAAGAGGCAGAAGAATGGCCCTTCTTTTTCCAGCATGCAAAAAGGATGTTCAAGCTTTATGAAGTACCTGAACAGTATGAAAGGAAAATTATTTTACAGTGTTTAGAGGGTCATGCTAAATGAATAAATGCTATGTTGTCTGAAGAAGATTTAGATCAGTATGACAAAATCAAAAATTTCATTTTAAGGGAGCATAGAAAAACTCCTTTACAATACAAAAAGAATTTTGATTCTTGTTATAAATTACACAATGAAAGTTATGCTCAGTATGCGTCCCGGGTGAAAACTGCATTAGAGCTGTATTTAAAATCAAGAGATGTAGAAACAATAGCTAAACTTAAAGAGCTTATTGTAGCTGTCAAAATAAAAGAGACTTTGCCTACTCATGTAAGGTCCCAAATATTTTTGAAAGAAGCTAAAAATTTGCTTCCAGTCCCTGAATTGGTGAGGGAAATTGATAATTTCTTAGTTTCTCTCTCGATACCAAAAAGTTTTGCAAATAATTCCCACAACTATACCAAATTTATTCCCGGCCCACATGGTACAAAACAGAACGAAACTGTAAGGAAACCTTTTCCAGCTTAAGTTAGAAATAAAAGTTTTTTTGAATAGAAAGTATATTATAATTATCAAAAGAACCCAGATCCATGACCACAGAATCGTTTCAGAAATAATACCGCGAGTTGCGCTCCATGTAAAAAGGTATTAAAGTGTTACAAATGTCAAGAAGAGGATCATTTGAAGAAATTTTGCCCGCAAGTGAATACAGTATCTCAAGTTTCTAATAGAAGTGAAACTTAAGAAGTAAGCAAGAAAGGGGTAAATGAATTTTGAATTAAATAGGTAATGCAAGTTTCGATTGGGAAATTCCAATCAGTTGATTTAAATATAGGAGATATAATAAGTTTCAAGGAATCATTGATAGTGGTGCGGAAATTGCAGTACTGCGGAAGTCAGTGGTGTCAGAAGAAATGTTGCAGTTAAGTGGGAAAATTTACTTGAGGCCTGCAATTGGATCTCCGGTTGAAGGAAAGCTTGTTTTTGTTTCTCTTAGTCTTTGGTCAGCAGATGATGATATCAGGCCGTATATCATGGTGCAGGCTGCGGTTGTGGGAGGATTGCATAAGCAAGCTTTGATCACTCCTAGAGTTTTCAGTTTGTTCAAAGAACAAAGCAGAAACTCTCGGAGAAGAAATAAAAAATGTCCACGGGAAAGAAATACTGTCGAATACTTTCAATGTGAAAGGAAGGAAAATAGAAGTTCACAAGGAAATAAAGAAGCAAATCAAGAAACACTTGATTTAGAAAATTCTGAAGTTGAGGTTTCAACTACTCCAATGGAAAGTAACTTGTTAAACGAAGAAATAATCGCTATTAAGAGAAAAATAGATTCTTTAGCTTCCACAACAACAACCAATGAAGTGAAAGATAAATCTAATGTTGAAGAATTAGATCCAGTCCTCCTTCTGAGGCTGATGCTGCTGTAGAAAATGAAAAAAATAACAAACGAATAATCTGCGAAGGAGAAGCTAAAGCAGTATTAGCAGAAAAACGTAGATTAGCTAGAGAGCAATCAGAACTTGAAACTGAATTGGGAAGACAGTGACAAGAAGAATTTAGAAGAATAGAAGATGAGCATCTACGCCAGGAAGAGGAAGAAGAAATAAAAAAGAAGAGCATTTACGATTACTTGAAGAACATCGTCGTGAAGAAAAAGAATAATCGAGAAAAGCTATTGAAGATCAAGAGCATAGAGAGGAAGATGAGAGATCAAAACGAGATGAAGAGCTGCGTTTGAAAGCTGAACAAGAAAGGAAAGCTAAAGAATAATCTGAAAATTTAAGGTTTAGAAGAAAAACTTAGCAAGGAGGAGGAAGAATGATCAGAAAGAAAAAAGCGATTGGAAAAAATTATGGGCTGTACTCAAGGCAAACCATGTAGAACATCACCCTCTGGTAATGTCAGTGGAAGTGATCATTTGGATTCTGGTGAGAATCATTAAGAAAATTTCTCAACTGGTGCGAATTCTTTGGAGAGTATTGAGGCAGCAGAACCATCTTCGGCAGAAATTGTTTATCCTCTTGTATGCGTCCCAAAGAAAGATGGGACGATTCGACTATATGTTGATTATCGGGGACTAAATTCTGAGTCTAAAATATCTCCATTTCCAATGCAAAATTGAGAAGAATTACGATTCAAAGCTGGTGCGGCAAAGTACCTATCAACTCTAAGACATCCTTAAAGGTTATTGGGAAATTCCATTGGATCAAGATAGTCGAGAACTAACAAGTTTCATTTCACCTAAGAGGCAGTATCAATGGAAAGTAATGCCATTTGGACTTGCAGGTGCTCCAGCTTCAGAAAATTATGAATCAGATCTTAAGGCCTCATAATGATTTTGTTGAAAGTTTCTGTATGATATCATAATTTATTCATCTAGTTAAAAAGAATATTTGAACCAGCTAGGAACGATCTTGGAAACATTAAAACAATGCAATTTTACCGCAAATTTAGCAAAATGTACCTTTGCTCGATCGAAGGTAAAATACTTGGGTTATGTAGTTGGATCAGGAGAACATGGGCCCGATCTGGATAAAATTGCAGCTATTAAAAACTTAAAGTCGCCAAGAACAAAGAAAGCCTTAAGATCGATATTAGGACTGTTTCACTATTATAGGAAATATGTGCCTCATTATGCGAACATTGCTGAGCCATTAACAGACCTGACCAGAAAATCTGTACCAAATGATATCCCTTGGTCTGAAGAGACAGAAAAGGCTTTCATCTCATTGAAAGATAGTATATGTGCTGTCATTTCATTGTCAACTCCTGATTTAAATAAGCAATTTGAACTCCACACAGATGATTTGGTTACTGTCATTGGAGCATGTTTAATGCAGAGAGACACGGATGGAAATTCTAGGCCTATAACCTTCGCCTGTCAGAAATTAACTACAGCGCAGACTAAATGGAGTACCATTGAGAGAGAAGCATATGCTGTGATATGGACTCTTGGTAAGCTTGAAGCATGGACTAACGGAACTTCCATAAATTTATTCACAGATCACAATCCTCTGAAATATCTTACAGAAAACATCCCGAAGAATGCCAGATTACAGAGATGGTCATTGGCTCTCTCTCGCTATCAGGTCACAATAGTTCATAAGCCCGGTGCTAATAATGTTATCGCAGATGCCTTATCAAGGTTCTATGTGGATGATTAATTTTTTCTTTCATTATGAATCTAGTAAGACGTAGAAAATAATTTCTGATATATTATGATATTTATATTTCATTTTATATAATATAATGTAGCTATTTTTTTTTCGTTGTTAATTTTCATTAGGTTTCTGTGAATAATATTTGCGTAATTATATATTTTTTATGTTAATATTGATTCTTATTTTCTTACATTATAATATTGTGTTGTAATAAATATAATGGATATAGCAGTAGTAAAAGCTAGTTTTTCTTTAAAGAGAATATGAAAGAAAAGTGTAAGCTGAAGCATGTCAGCAAACAGGTTAAGCATTAAGTTAGATTTAGAATTTTGGTATTATTTGGCTCTTGATGGAATGGTGATATAGAAAAACATTACAGAAAAAAGTATTAAAAAATTAGAAAAATAGAACATTTCTGTAGTTTCATTTATTGAAAATATAAATACTTGAAAAATATAATTCTAGGACTTCTATGTCTGTAAAAGATGATTAGAATAAAATTCTTACCTTCATTTTTCTTCTGTGACTGCTTTATGATTGGGAGGAGAATATATTTAAATTATCGATGTAATAAAAACTTTTTTTAAAAATAGTAAAATTAAAAATTATAAAATCTTTGGCTAAAGTAAGCATTACGGTCATAGCTCGTCCAGCGCATAAAATTGTCAAATGTGGTAAGATTTGGTGACTTTTCTAGCCAAATTAATTAGCCAAAAGCAATTAATCACCAGATGTAGTGATGAAATGCCCCCTCGAGTTCTGCACGTCGGCGAGAGGGTGTACCTGGGCGGAACGGGCAAAGTACATCGAGAGAGAATTCTCCTTGAAGGGTCACCCATCACGTGAAGGCCGTTGCATTACGCTCAGCTAAGACCTGCAGGTGATGAAGCATATACAGACTTCTACCTTTGGATTTATCCATGGGTGCTTCAAACCTCAGTCCAACAGAAGCTGCACATTACTTCTTCCATATGACTTTGTTGACAAATGTAAATGATGATGCATCGCCCGTCACGCAGAATAAACAGGGACGCGTTCGGGGCTTAGGCAGAGGGCCCAGCACGAAAAGTGGACTACAGTCTCCAGGAAACTTAAAAACCTTGAAAATCCTACAGTGCAAAATAAATGGACTCTCAACCACAGCTACAAGAGTTAAACTTGACCAGATTTTAGATATAATATCTATCGACTTGATCGACCCTCCAGAAGAGGAGACGGTTTGGCGTTATTGATTAAGAGTATCAACTACAAAAGCATTGACTTTGTGAACCCAAATCCTGACCTTGAAATTCAGGGTATTGTTGTCAACTGAAGAGGAACACCATTTCATATCTAAAATGTTTACTACCCTCCGAATCAATCTCGATTTCCTGACAGCCTCTCGTTGGCTCTGAATGATAGCACGATTATCGTTGGTGACCTTAATGCCAAACATCCTTCTTGGGGATGCTTTTCAAGCAACACCACAGGAGAGCAACTACTTCACTTATTAGATGACACTAGTTTTATGATAATTAACGACGGTACTCCCACCCATGCTGCTTATAGCTGTAATACTACAGAGGCACTTGACATTGCATTTGTCAGTTCAAACATCCATCATTTGATTAATTTTATTAATTACATCATGTAATTGGACTGTAATGAATACAATTAGGAGTGATCACCTCCCTATCTTAATAGATATACAGCAAAAACAGCGTATTTACACCACCAGAGAATCCTACTGGAACTTTGCTAATGCTGACGGGACTCTTTCTAGCAATTCATCGACAGCCACCTCAATACTAATTGTTTGAGCGATGATATAAATGCAAACTGGATCAAATTCAAGATTACTATACTAAATAGCCCAAAATTATTTATTCCCAGGGGAAACATAAAACACCATGTGCCATTCTTCACCTATAAAGATTCACTTCTGGAACCACTTCTAATGGAGAGAAAGCAACTATTGCAAGGAACAGCCAACATAATTGATATCAGCTCTCGGGCCCAGCTAAATAAAATTAACGCTAAAATAAAGATTGCCTACGCAAACTTAAAGTGGATTAAATGGACTAATATATGCAACAAGCTTGATGCTAGAACGTCGGATAGTAAGCTCTAGAAAATCATCAAGGGAATAAATAGGGAACAACCACAATCTGAAACTTGCAATACAATTAGAGACTTTTCTGGCCAAATCACTCCCAATAATAAATCTACAACCAATGTACTGGGCTCATTTTATCAGAAGGTCAGCAGACTAAGTTTCTCCGTTGAAGACAGACATGTTAAGGAAAAGGCAGAGAATATAATCAATGGTTGTCGCAGTACAGATGTTGGTACCTCCCAACTGTCACGGATGTACTCCTCTCAAGAACTACTTTCAGCTATCGCATTAATGCTGTCCTTAGGTGTTGCTCAGAATAGTTTTTCAGCTATTTTATTATAGTCATATCCAAGAATTCTTGGATATGACTAAGTCCCCTGGTCCAGATGGAATACACGGCCAAATGATGGAAAACGTTGGCCTCATTGGCAAACAAAGATTATTGGACATTATCAACCTTTCCTGGTCCAGCGAAAAAGTACCTGTTGACTGGAAAAGAGCCTGTTGGAAATCTTGGCGATCATCAAGAAAGTAATGTAACCCTCTTTACCAACTGAGCACTTGATGACGTAATGTTACGATCCCATACTCCCACGCGAAAAAATGTAAAAAGAATACTTTTATGCTTTGAGCCGTAGGGAATGCATATGCGTGCGCTGCGAAATAACTTGTTTGTAAATATCTGTATGTCCTCCTATAATGATTTTTAATAATAAATAGATTATAGAAATTAGAGAATGTTTTCTTTGATTATGTGTCTAAATGGAATGGCACCTGAACAAGAATCCCGGGTACGAATTAAGGTAAGAGTAAATTTTCGCTTACCACTTTGAATTCTTTTGGTAATTTATTGTTAACGAAATTTGGCATCCCTGCCGGGATCCGATTATTATTATTTGAATTATTTAAGAATTACATAAGAATTTAGAATTAGTTATGGATGTTGATAGCATTCGTAAATTAAGAACACCGTTGAGAACTAATTTCTCTAAAGCATTAAATAAAGCTTTGAAAATATTAGAAAATAAGGAGGAGGACATAGATATAATAGAAACACAAATTGTTCTTTTCGAATAGAAGTATGATAATTTAAAAGAATTAGATAGAAAGATTTTAATGATTTTACAAGATGATAAAAGTTGCACGCAAGATAGTTTCGATACTGAATTTAAAGCAATAACTGCTTATGAAGATAGGTTCTTAGAAACCACTACGAAACTAAAGAGACGATTGAATATTTTGAATAAACCGAAAGCAGAAAATTTGACACTAAAGAATTCTTTCGAAAATGTTTATTCCCCCCGGAAATTTAAATTGCCAGAATTAGAATTAAAACAGTTTAACGGTAATATTAAAGATTGCCCCGAATGGTGGGGTCAGTTCAAAATGATACACGAAGATTTAGTTATTGAGGATGATGATAAATTACAATATTTAATTCAATCAACAGTTAAAAATTCCCCTGCCAGACAATTTGTAGAATCCTTTCCCCCTTCGGGATAGAATTATGAAGAAGTCGTAAAGTGTTTGAAGCAGCGCTTTGGAAGAGAAGATTTGTTGATTGAAGTCTACATAAGAGAGCTACTTGCTCCAGTAATAAGTAATTCGAATCCTCAGGGTCAAAAATATTCACTTGTTAGACTGTATCACACTCTAGAAGGCCAATTGAGATCACTTAGATCCTTAGGTGTTGCTCAGGATAGTTTTTCAGCTATTTTATTATATCTTCTTATTGAGTCTTGCTTGCCTAGAGATTTATTAAAAATATATGAACGCACTCATAGTGAAATTAGTCACCACCGAAATTGCTGGTAACGATAGACTGACCCACCTCTAAAGTTTCCTTAAGAGGAATCCTTCCTCAAAATAAATCTAGAAATGAGCTTCAGTGCCACCTAGCGCAGTTGTTTGGGGGCAGTCCTTCTTACAAAGACTGAAGGAACTGATTGGTGAATTTAAACTCATAAGCCACACCAAAGCATTTGTTTACACAGAAAAAATAGTTCCTATCTCAATGGGGGGGGCGAATTTTAAGTAGGGTATGGGAAGACCACTTAACCGCAATAGGGGTAAAGTGGACAATATAACCCCCGGCATTCAGCATGTTCTGACGCAGATTTTCTTCGCATATGTGGTCAGTTTGTTTGTCCCCTCTCGCCTCAGGGTATTCCTTCCTGGAACTGTATGTCTGTAAATCTCATGGGTGAGGAAAACTAGTGCTGGCTCAAATGCTTCTCAAATTTGACACCGGAAATATCCGTTGTGAGCTTAGTCAAACAATGAGAGAGAAAAGGCTCTGCTCGGAGATAAATTGAGTGGAAGCAGAAACTGAGAATTGCGCGCTTCCCTTTTAGTTTCGAAAATATAAGCAAAAAATCGTTGCCCCCTTCCACCGCTGATTTATTGAATAACGCTCGACGAAACAAGTGGTGGGTCGACTCGGAGGTCAGTGAGTGTGCGTTTTGTAGTAAAACTCTCATATGAGTCAGGATTGTAGATATGCTTTGAGTCTGCCGTATGAAACAAAAAAGAAATACTTTTAAAAAAGGGCATTTATTTTCGATATTTAACATTTAAACCCAGACATATTGCGCGTAATTGTAAAAATAAAATTAGTTGCGCTAAATGCCATGGACAGCATTTATTTGTAATGTGTAAAATGAATGAAGAATTTAATGAAAATAAAAATAATGAAAAGGCGTTAGAAGAAAATATTGCTGCGGAAAGTTCTTTAACTAATGCTACTCGTATGCGACAAGTTTATTTACAAACTTTAGTGGTTCGAATTCGCAGTAACAATAAAAATAATTTTTTTTGGGTTCTCATTGATACAAGTTCGCAGCGATCTTATATTTCGAAATATGCTGCAAAATTTATGAAATATGATGTTATTAATGAAGAATCTATTTTACATTGTTTATTTGGAGGAATTGAAACAACTGAAAAACATAAAAAGTATTTGGTTCACTTAAGTAATGTTGATAATAGCTATCATTGTAATTTTGAGGTACTGGATCAAGAAATAATTTGTTCTAATATTTCTAGAGTAATATTGTCTCCTTATTTACAAGAACTTAACTCTCATAAAATATTTTTAACTGATACTATGCACATGTTTGATGATCAATTATTATACCAATATTCTCCCTTAGAAATTCATTTGTTGATTGGGGCTGATATCGCTGGCAAGCTGCTCAGTGGGGGGATAAAAGAACTTAGGTCAGGATTGGCTTGTGTAGAAACTAGATTAGGTTGGACTTTGATGGGAAAGAGCAGAGAAATAGAAAATCAGGACAGTACAAATTCTGTTTTATCTTGTCATGTTACTGATGCTAATATCTCAGATTTATGGAAGTTAGATACGCTTGGTATAAAAGATCCAACCGAGAGAAAAACTAGAGAAGAGTTAGAACAATCGGCAAAAGAGTATTTTTTCTGAACAGTCACTAGGGACTCAGATGGAAGGTACAAAGTCCGATTACCCTGGTTAGAGGAACATCCCTCTTTGACAAATTGTAAGGACATTTCTGAGAAAAGACTTGTAAATTGTGTCAAGTCCTTAAAGAAGTTAGACAAGATTCCAGAATACGAAAGTATTTTTAAGGGCTGGTTGGAACAAGGTATTATAGAAGAAGTGGGTAGCTCGGATCCTGAACACTATTTGCCCCATAGGCCTGTTTTCAAAGAAAACGCAACGACGAAAGTTAGGCCAATATTCGATGGCTCTGCTAGAGATAAAAATTCGCCTTCAATCAATGATTGTTTAGAAAAAGGTCCCAATTTGGTGGAATTAATACCTTCTGTCATAAATAGATTTATAATAGGAAAATATGGAGTTGTTGCTGATACTGAAAAGGCGTTTTTACAGATTGGGCTTCATGAGCATGACAGACCATATTCAAAGTTTTTGTGGTGGAAAAATGGAAAGAAAGAACAGTTACGAATTTTTCAGCGTCGAAGGGTAGTTTTTGGGATTTCTTCAAGTCCTTTTTTGTTAGACTTTACTACTTTAGAATTTCATTTGAATAATGTTCCTATTGAATACAAAGAAACTGCTCAAAAACTTTTGAAATCCTTTTATGTGTACAATCGTGCTCATAGTTTGAATAGTGAAAAGGAATTAGTGAAATTTATTCAGGAATCCCAAGAAATTCTTAGAACAGCAAAATTTAATTTATGAGGGTGGGAGCATACCCTTTTCGAAACAAGTGAATCTGACTTAATAGAAAATAAAACTGTTCCAGTTTTGGGTTTAAAATGGGAAAACAGAAATGATGCCTTGTGCTTTCCTGGTATAGCAATTTTAATGGACAGTAGTGTATATATATATATACATAAGAAGGATCGGTTTAAGCTTCAATAGTAAGCTAGCAGCGACCATATTCACAAGTTATGTCAGAGCACGAAGAACGATAAAGTGTTATCATATGTAGTCACGAGGGAAGGATTCATATAAGCTACTTCATGTTCTACTAGCCCTCTGAAGCAAATGATACCATGAGAAGAACACTCAAAAATACTGAGTTCAAAATGCTGAAGACACGTTTTCGACCGCAATGTTTTACACTACCAAGAAAAATAGCGGCATGCAGTGACGATTACATGTCATTTAAAATCTCAGTTATCTCTTTTCGAACTAAACAGCGGACCTCGCTGATTGAGAAAATCAAGAAACCAGTTGAAGCATTCACCAAGTGTACATACAAATTTGTTCTACTCAATATATATCGTGATGGAAAAGACCACATTGGACCTCATAAGGAGAAATGAGGTGTCTTAGAAGAAATCGACTCTCATAACTGCACTGAGCTTTGGTGCTACTAGGAAGATGATATTTAGTAGGAGCGAAGAAGCATTCGAACTTGAATTGAAAATGAATATCTATTTGTAATGTCCCACTAGTCCATCGGTACTATTACCTCGAAATCCCACAGCAACCATACGTTAAGGAAATGAGACTAAATGTCTTCATTACGTCTTCACGTTCAGGGTGTTGAATACCATGTATAACTATCGTATGTATTATTAAAATTTTTTTTTAAATATTTTCACTTTCTCTCGGTTTCCTTATAAAAGCTTCCTCTGACTTTAGCTTCTCAAACCACATTCTTATATCACGACCTGTTTGCTAATTCAATCGTCTCTAAAGAGAAGAAAAAGTTCAGGATTCAATTGAAGCCGAATTCATGGTTCTTTACAGCCATCGACGGAGTCAATAGTGAACCTTACTTCTTGCCTAGAGATGTTAGCAACATTCTAATTATTTTCCACTGGGATATTTTCTCCAAAGCTTGATTCGATTCCTTATACAGCCCATTGTACCGGGTAAGAGACGTTTTGCCTCAAGGAACGAATTACGTCTTCAAGTATCAGCTGTTCTTCACATTTTCACAGCGAGTATCCTATGAAAACTGCATTATATTTGTGCCATCACTTATCTTTAGCAATTTTTTCAATAAACAATAAAGGACAACGTTTGTTTCCACAGCGTCCTTGAAAACTTCCTGTCACAATCGTAATCTTAGTTGCGCAGCACTTTTTCAAAAGGAAGTGACTGACAAATTCCACCTTCGAGAATATTCCAGATCACTTTACTAGAAATCTGTTCTATTCAACATCCGCCCAAAAGCATATATAAGGAGAGAACAAGCTACCATTGCCATTCCCTAGCTCATCACTTGCAGTATCTCTCTTCGTTAGCCAGATATCCGACTCCAACAACAAATCATATTACTATCGACCCTCCTCCAGACCATCCGACATTCTGCCATCGCACCAACCAGCCAATTACAGAGATATCTTTCCAAGCCTAGAGACTCAAAAGGAATCCCAGTCACTGGTGATTGAAGTACCACCATCTTCTGAAGAGATTCTCAGTTTCATTAATGTCGTAAAAGGACTTCGAATATTCTTGCAAGATGTTCTATCTGACACTGCCACTGCTGGGTTTACAGACATTTTGCAGAATCACAGAATTGTAATGTCATCGAGCAAAGCAAACTGGACTGGACGATGATTGAGTAAAGATTGAATGAGGATATCTTAATCGGTAGAAGACTAATTGACGAAGATCTTTGACTCGGGTTCTGGTGGGATAACATTTCTTGGTTAAAGCGTACTTCACGTTTGGATCTCGAACTGTCGTGAAAGGAACAACGCATTTGATTCAAACTTCGACTGCACCAATAATTTTCTACGAATTTGATGAGACGAAGAGAACCTACACTGATGATTACGATACAGGAAAGTGGTCAAATAATATGAGAACTTCAAGGTCAACAGAAGGTTCTCTGCGTATGATCAGCAAGTCATCGAAAAATATGTATTACAGCCGTATTCAGCTTTTATAATCAGGCCAGAAACTTCGTACGTTCTATTAACCTGCTAGAAACTTCGTACACCCTGCTAACCTGCCAGAAGTCATTATTTAGATTGGATGTTCTACCGACTGAATGGCTGATCTTCTTCTTCTTCTTAAGGTTGGATTTTTATGTCATTGGCACCTCTGCTTTAATCAGCATTTTGTACCATTAACTCCAAATCCAATGTTTCCTAGTTCTAGTTACTCGGGTCACCCACTTTATTAATAAAGTCCGATAACCCTTTAATGGAATCTAGGTGTAACTCTCTAGTATCGATGATGCCTAAAGAAGTTAATCTAGGAAGGGCAAGAGCCTCGCATTCATAAATGATATGCTTTGCCGTTTCCTCTTGCGTATGACATTTCCTGCAGATAGGGTCTTGCTGAAACAGTCTCATTTTATGGAGGTGTTTTCTGAAATAGTAGAGCCCAGTTATGAAGCCTACGATTAAACGTATCTTCTGCCTAGAGCATCTAAGAATTTCAGAGGCAGTCCTCGCTGATGATCCACTGATCATTCTTTTAGCATGGGTTTGACCAGGAGTGTTGAGCCAAGCTTCATACATCTTCCGTTTTTCCCATCTAAGAACATTGGTTTTTACGGTCTTCAAATTGATCCCACAGAAAGGTTCTGCAACAATGGGAACAAAAGACGATCCTTGTTTAAAAAGCTCATCAGCCCTTTCATTACCTTCGATACCTTTGTGCCTTGGCACCCATACAAGGATAACCTTGTTTCTAGTTGCCAGTTCTGTAAGAAAGTTTCTACATTCCAAAATCCTTTTAGATTTGATTTCGAAAGAATTAAACACTTTTAAAGCGGCTTGACTGTCACTAAAAATGAGAATTAGCTTAGTAGCCTTCCTCATATTTAGTCGTAGACAGTGGATAATGGCCAAAACTTCTGCCTGGAAGACCGTAGCGTATCATCCAAGGCTTACAGACAGGCTGGTTCTTGGTGACACGCCACATACTCCCAGTCCTGAGAGGCTGTTTTTCAGTGATCTATCTGTGTACCAGATTAGATCTCCTGTTTTAGTTTCAAACATGTTGTTATCCCATTCGTCTCTAGTTGGAGAAACAATTTCAAATGTCCTATTAAACATGTATGATTTTTCCATGATGTCCGAGGGCATCAGGAAAGTAGGATCTTGAATTTTCCTGGTAATGTCCCTTTGCCCTTTGGCAACAGGCTGGTCGTACTAGTGGTTTTGCAGCTTCATTCTGTATGCAGTTATTTTGGCAGTGCTGCAGATAAAGATGTCTAAGGGAGTCAGATCCAACATAACCTCCAATGCTCTGGTTGGCGCGGTGGACATTACTCCTGTGATGCAGAGACAGGCCGGTCTTTGTAGACCTCCCAGTCTGTCAATCACAGTCTTCTGTTCCACCTTACACCACCAGATCACACAGGCATATGTGAGAATGGGCCTGACAATAGCTGTGTACATCCATAACATCAGTTTTGGATGTGAACACCAGTTTTTACCAAGCATTCGCCTGCAAATCATAATGCTTTTCTTTGCTCGGTTAATCCTATCATCAATGTGCTTATTCCAGGTGAATTTCTGGTCTAAATAAATACCGAGGTACTTACCTCTGAAGCCACATTGATTTCAACATCAAAAAGTCTTGGTGTGAAAAAACCCTTCCATTTCTTTTGGCGTGTAAAAGGTTCAAGGTAGGTTTTCTGGGGATTAACCATCAGGTTCCTATCCATGCACCAATGACCTTCATAACTTAGAGCATCCTTCATGAGATGACAAGTTATGTCAAAATCTTTGCCAAGGATAAGGATGACAATGTCATCAGCATATCCTTGCGTATAATAGCCCCTATCATTTAGATGTTTTATAAAGCTATTTACAACTAGGTTCCAAAGTAATGGTGACAGAACACCTCCTTGAGGACAACCTCTAGTAGTCTTTTTTTCAAATGATTCACCGAAGATGTTTATTTGTATACATCTATCCGAAATTAAGGCCTCAATCTAATTACACAGGGTCTGATTAATCCCTGCCTCTCTAAGTACATTGAGGATGGATGGATGGGAAGTGTTATCAAAGGCACCATGGATGTCGAGGAAAGTTGCCAAGGCAATATCTTTTTGATCCAGAGTGGTTTCTATCTTGGAAACTTGCTGATGTAGAGCGGTTTCTTCAGATTTGCCGGGTTAATAGGCAAATTGAAGAGCATGCAAGGAACTATTACTACCCAAGTAATCTCTAATATGCCGATCAATGATTTTCTCCATAATTTTAAGAAAGAATGAAGAAAGACTGATTGGTCTGTAAGACTTGGCCTGGTCATAGGGGTTCTTGCCAGGTTTAGGAATGAAAACAAGCCTAGTCTTTTGCCATATCTTTGGCATGTAACCCAGTGCTAAGCTAGTTGTGTAAATTCTAGTTAGCACTGGTATGATAACCTCCTCTGCCTTCTGGATCATGATGGGCATAATTCTTTCAGGTCCTGGGCTTTTTAGAGGTTTAAAGGCAAAGATTGCCCATTTAACAATGTTGTAGTTTACGATATTTTTAGCGATGGTCCATTGATTGCTATTGACTCTTTGCAAAGAGCCAATGCAGTGCTCCCTTTCGGTGCTATAAATATCTCTAGCTCCTGGAAAGTAGGTTTTGGTCATAATTTCCATAACCTCTTTCTCGGTAGCAGCAAAATTACCCTCCTCGTCCTTTAGGGTGCCAACCAAAATTGGCTCATCCCTTTTAAGGAGTTTTTAGAGACTAGCTCCTTCAGAAATAGAATCTATCTCTTCACAGAACTTCCTCCAGGAGTTAATTTTGCTTTTCCTAACAAGTTTGTTATAATTAGTGAGGGCCGTTTTATAGTTGTCCCATTCACCATTTTTCTTGGCTTTATTAAAATGTTTTCTAACATTTGCTCTTTCGGCTGCTAGAGAGTCATTCCACCAAGGACATTGGAGTTTAGCTCTCCTAGTGCGAATAGGGCAATTGTTATGATAAGAATCTAGAATACTACTGTGCAGAAGGTCTGCTGTAACTTCTAGATCGTAATTGTCATCAGTTTCTCCTGGAATTTCTTCCAGTCCGTCCTAACTGGGTCTCTGAATATGCGATCCAGACACACATTAGAGTCAATTTCAAAATGGATGTTTTAATTATCTGAGCCAGAAGCTCTGCCATCTACTTTCCAATTTTTGATATTTTTACTAATCAGCGTTGTCGCTATAGTAATGTCAATTACTTCAGATCGATTGGAAGTAATGAAAGTTGGTTCGTTGTTCTCATTTAGAATATCTAACCCGTAGTTTAGAATGAATTCTAAAAGGTATTCACCTCTTTTATTTGTGTCCGTACTTCCCCAGACAACATGGTGAGCATTACAGTCTAGTCCTAGGACTACCTGTAAGTTGTTATCTCTGCAAAAGTTCATGAGCTTGTGCAGAGAATGGTCAGGTGGACCTTCTCTTCATAGGGCAGGTACCCAGAGCCAAAAACAATTTCTCTGTCCCTACCCTCTATGTTGAGTCTGACATTCACAGCTGTCAGGTCTCAAAGGATAAATTTAGAGAGGGGTAAAACTTCAGTGTTTTTATGTAAGAGTATACAAGGTCTAGCGTTGCTATTGGTACAATAGATAAGCTTACCTTTAGTTCCTTAAGGAACTAAAGGTAAGCCTCAAATTTGAGGCCACTGATTCTCCCCCTAATCAACCAGGGTTCCTGAATCAGGGCCAGGTGTCCCCAGCAAGAAACTTCTTACTGAGGTTAGTAGTACCACTTCTACTGTGGTGAAGGTTGGCTTGAACTACCTTCACCCCCATAAGCAGGAGCAGGTTTGTCAAGTACTTTAGCCTGCACTTGGTAAAGTCCAATATGAAACTTATATCCCCTTACATCAAGTGTGGCAGCATCTAGTTCAGGCACACTAAGAACGATGGCCCGCTCAGATGGGTCGTTCTTAATGTTAAGAACGTTCCACTCCATAGGAGTGACCCCACCGTTCTGTGCCTCGATTTTTCTCAGGAGCTCTTTAGGCTCCAGTTTACTACAGATTTTCGGCAGTTTTACAATTATCTTGGTAGTTCTGACAAGTTTCCTTGCCTCACCCACCAAGAGTTCTTGCTCCTGCCAGGGGCTTATGTCATTGATATTCTGTTCCAGTCACTTTTGGTCACTTTTCCAGTCACTTTTCACCAGCTCTCCAGATCTGCACAGTTGACAATAAGTGCCCCATTCTCAAGTTTACAGGATAGGAAGGTTGGGGCAAAACCCTCCTCATCCCACCAAAACCTCGGTGCCAAATAACCCTAGGCACAGGTCGCATAACACCAGGGTTTACGGGAATCGGTTCGCGGCCTCTGATTCTATATTCAAGGCTATCCTGTCATTCCTACAGGAAATTCGGCTATCCACCACCTGCCGACGCGCCTGGTGGCTGCTCAAGCCCCAGGAAGGTACGCGTACCCCCTGGTTCCAGGGAGGTGGCGGAGTAAAACTGATAGAGTGTACTGGTTTCTTAACCGAAGGCCGACAGAACATTTCGCTTTAAGCAAAACAAGCCAGATGCTACTCCAATCTGGAAGCCCACTTACGACAATCAAGATCCAATCATATGCTACAAGGAACAGAGAAGCTCCCGTTGAGTATTGACGAGATTCACTGGGCCCACTATGGTCGAGGAAAGAAAATTGATAGATGAACTCTTTAAAGATTTAGAATCATCTGAGTCAAAAACAATTCTGGTCCACACAGATAAATCGTCTGTGCCAGAAGCATTTATTTTCGATCAAAACTCTCTAAAACCGCAGTACACAAATCATGAATTTATCCCATTTATACTGCACAAGCCAATGGAAAAGAAAGATGAAGAGACAAAAACTGTTCAAAAATTGTATTGCCAGTTTTGTCAGGTAAAGCCAGTGAGTGTAGGACTTGGAATAACTAAGAAAAATATGATTCTTCCCTATCCAATTGCCAGCAAACGTAAAAAGATGGACAATCCACTCGATATGTGTAATTCTACAATTGGCAATATGTATCTGCATCGAATACCCATGAAGGCAAAATGTTTGCCTCCTGCAAAGGCATTTGAGGAACCGAATGTTATCTGTGCTGAGTAGGAACGAAGAAGACCAGATATCTGAGGTCCAAGTAGCAGTAGAACTTATCTTAGACACTGATTATTTATATGAATATTTGTTGTAAATTATTCTGTAAATAGAATTATTTATATGAGGGTCATCAACTTGGACTTTGATTCATGTAAATATTGTATCAACTTTTAAAAAATAAATTTTATATTTAAAAGAATATTTGTGTAATGTGTGCCTGAGTTATTTTACAAAAAAGGGTACTCCAAACAATGATCTCAGACGGCTTGGGATCATTGCTGGAATCCTTTTTTTCTATCACTTTGATCACCAATCTTAGAATTTTATTTTATCAAGAGCTTGTAATCTTAGTTTCACATTAGCAATAATCTCTCGCTCTGTAAGCTTAAGATATCAAATCAAACTTATAAATTCCATTTCATTAAAATTTTACACACATCTTCTTAATAACTCAAAGCAATCTTATAAACCATCATATCCTTCACATTTAATTCCAAAGTTTGACCCATCCTCTTAATATCTCATAGGAATCACACCCTCCTTCAGATCTCATTCCAATGTTGGATTTATAGTCTTTATATCTCAGATTAACCCCATCTCCTCTTTCATATCTCATTCCAACATTGTACTTCTTTGCATTCCATTCCAACATTGAAGTCCTTTGCATCCCATTCCAACATTGGACACCTATACATTCCAATGTTATCAAAAGACCAAGCCATTCTCTTCCAACATTGATTCCTCACATCTCCTTATTCTAGAACACGTGGACCAACCATGGTTAATGCTCTTCACCAATCTTAGAATGCAGGATTACTAATGTTGGTGACTGCAAAAGCTCATTAAGTTAAAAACTGAATAGGGTCCGGGATGCTCATATATTTTTTCGCAGACTGTACTTTCTAAGAAAAACAGGAAAATGTTATCTCATATGGAAAAGCAATAATTTTGTAATTAATTATTAATTAAGGAAAAGTTTGACAAAATAATCATTTATTTTTTTATCTAAGTTTGAAAATAGATAAAAATAAGTGATTATTTTGTCTAACTTTTCCTTAATAAAATAAAAGCAAAAGTGAAATTCATTTCATTTTTAAGATCATGAAGAACTTTAGCGATTTCAACACATTTTGGGATTATCGATAGAGTTAAAAAACCATGATGGTGAAATAAATTTAACATCATAGTATCGCCTTTCTTATCTGAGAACAAGTAAATGATATCAGTTTTCATAATGAGCCGGAAAATGAATTAAAAGAAGTGAGAATAATTCTCGCATTCACTTCTAATGTTTTTCTTAACTTTATTAGTGACTTTATGTTTGGTGCAACGAATTTTAAAATTCCTGTTAGAAATTGGCACCCGAATATATTGGTGGCCCTGTGCCGTGTTTTAAGCAGCACATCATTGTTAACAATTATGTTTTATATATAAAGAGAAAGAAAGAACAGACACGATTAAATTAATTAATCAATTATTGCTTGTCAACGTTTTGACTATTTGAATATCACAAAAGGTAATTTTAAAGTGGAATTAATTTTTAAAGAACATATAATTAGGATTTACCACTTTTCCAAAAGAAAAGTCCTCAAAATTGCTCTTGATGTTAAATTGTTTTATTGATATGAACTTTCAAAACACTTCTATCTCATTCTGAATGCATTAATTTTAATCCATGTATTTCAAAATTAAAAGTTTTAAATAGCTTCTCAGGGCAGAAATAATTTTTAAAAAACAATTGAAAATACAAGTAAAAACCAAGAGAAGTACAATTTGTTTGGATTTATTAGTAATTATTTCTTAAACCTTGACTTACTACATACTATCCATAGATTTTTTAAAATGCAAACGGAGTATGAGCTTTTTTCAAAATTAATTAAATTTTCAAATACTTAATTCCTTTTCTCCCCTTCCGACCAAATTTTATTCCCTTTATTTTTTAGCAAAATCCCTTTTTATTCTGTAATTTTCCTAACTTCATTGCAAAAACAAGTGATATTCCCTATTATTATTAGAGTAGGGAAAAAGAATCAAGATAAACTTCAACTTTCAAATGCGCATAGCTTTTTTTTTTAGTGCCGTAAATAAAAACTGAAATAAAAGATTAAAATAATTAACAAAATACATTTAAAACTAAATTCTAAATATTTTAAATAGAAATTTTTATGTTATAACTAAAACGTTTTGTCAATTGTTAGTTATTGCTGCAACTGATAGCTGCCTCTGCAGCTATCTACCCGCGAAACTTCATTCATTGTGAAACATTGCTTTTGGTAAGTTGTGAATCTGATTTTTGGATTACTTTAGGTTATACTTTCGACGCTAAGAAGTTTATAGTAATTTCATTAATTTAGTAAGTTATAATTTACATCTTAGTATAAAAAAAATTTCTGATTCGATAAGTGTAGTTTTATAATTTAATTTAGACTCTTTCTTTTATATATTGCAACAATTTCTCCTGTACACATGCACACGAAATTTTATTATAATTTCTCATTTTTGGATTGCGTAGCAGTACATCTATAAATTGAAAGTTTATTAGATTCTTCTGTTAATAAAATTTCTGAAAATGATATGTAATAAAATTTTAATAATGCTCGTATAACTCATACTGGCAAATGCTGTTCTTTGAAAAGGAACATTCTTTTTATTCTTTAATGTGTTAAGTTCCATGCTCTTTGAGGCATGCATGCAGCATCTGAACCTTTGGCATTAAGTTTAAATATGATGAACAATCATTAATTTACAGAAACTGAGTTTATTTATAAGTATGACACATGTATCAATATATTAACCATATGTGTATAATTAGGAACAATTTCATTTTATTACTGGTTCTTGGTTGATTGAAGTCATGGTCAATTTACTATCGTTTAGAACTTTATTTAGATCTGTTACTTCGGAGTTTTTCATAAAGCAAATATGTTTTTGGATTCATTTTATAAAAATTTTATTTTGTCAAAGAAAAAAGATTTTAATTATTCTCATTAAAACTTAATACATTTTAATATTGCAATGAACTTTCTGTTTAAGGAATGTAATGTTACATTATTCTTTTTATTTTTGCATTCACTGTATGTTGCTACACTTTCTTTAATTTCGATTTATTTTTATTTATTTCTTAAAGATTAAAATTGATCACACTAAGCATTGCATGTATGCTTGTTTTTTCATTCAAGTTTCTGATTTCTTCAAATTCTGTTGACTAGTTTACAGAATAGTTATACAAATTGTCGAACCATAAATTGTAATATAAGACAATCTAATTTTTTGTAATTACTTTTTTGCATAAACCAGAGTTTTGTTGCCAAAAATTATATCATTCTTGATTATATGTTTCCTGTTGATTACTTTCAAGGAATTGATGTATTATAATTGTTTTCTCATTTAATTTAGTTTCAACATTTTACACAAATAATGTATTCAACTTATCCTTGGATTTTAAAATTAACTTTCATTGAAGATGAATTTTTTCAACTCATTTTAATAGTTATCCTTATTAAAAAGTGTTAAATAACTATGTGTTCCAAGCTCTTAAGTAGCCATCTGCAGAATTGTCATTGGTTCTTGGTACTGCAAGTATGCCAAAATTGTACATGTATTAAAATATTAGTTGCAAGGTAACTGATTGAAATGTTTCATTTGAGACAGGTGTTTGAATTTTTAAAATATCAACATCATCTTTAAAGTATAGTACTTCTGAAGAAAAACAATGAAGCAAGTAAGTTTATTTTGTGACTAAGTTTACTATAAAAATATGGGTGCCATTATTCTTTCATGTTGTGCGGTATATTTAGATCATTTAGAAAACTTTCTCTTGGTTTATAATTTTGATTTTTGTGTTCATTTGTATTAATATTTAACCATATTTTTATTTGCATATGAAACAAAGAAGGAACTAAATTTAGCTTTCTCCTGTAAATCAGATATTTCAAATTCTAAAAAATTATATTTTAACAATACTGTTACAAAAGCATGCATTTATATGAATTTAAATATACAAAACATATTTATGACGCATGACCATGGATCTGAAAACTACTCTGACTAGAATTAACTAGTTGCCACTTAGGTGCAGGTGCTGTATAATCAGGGATTTATTATTCTAAATTTTTTTGACAATGAAATGTTGCCAAGGTGATGTATTGTGGCGTGTGCGATGAAGTAAATACTAGGCCAACAGAAATAGAATTTTCTGCATAATTCTTATAGGTCTCCATATCTATGATATAATAAAAATGAGGTTGCTTAATACATAAAATATGCCAAAAATATTGCTGAACTCAGAATTTGTTATCCTGGATTATATGCCACCTGTTATACTGCTTAGCATGTTTCCTTTGATATTTACAGAAAAACCAACCAATTATATAAAAATGTTACTTTCTGGATTCATTAGATCACACTCGGGATTGATTTGAACTTAATGGTATATTATAGATATTTTATCAATACCTTCTGGAGTTATCTGGCATGTGTCAGATCTTTCGAGGATTAGCAAAGCAAACTTAAGATGTGACTCTGATTAATGTGATATATATTTGACATCTCAATATGTTTCTTCAATGAATTTTAAAATTTTTAGTCTTTTTATTTTTTAAAACAGAATCTGCTTACACCTAATAATGTTATATGTTTAAAATCTTAGAAACTTTTAGAAATTGAGGTGGCATACCTATATTTAATTGCTAAAATATATTATGAAAGGCATGTTTTTTAATGTTACTTGTTTCTGTTATGCTTATTTTTGTAATTATTTATTTGTAGAAAATGTCTTCTAAGAAATCTAAAAAGGATGTCCTCCAGGAAGAGGAATATACTGTTGAGAGAATCATTGATAAGCGAATGAATGGCGATAAAGTAGAATATTTCTTGAAGTGGAAAGGCTATTCAGAGTAAATTTTATATTTTTAATATTTTCTAGTTTCAAAATTTCTAGCTCTACAGAATCTGATATTTTTAGTTAAAGTTGTAAGTAGAAGTTAAGAAAGCGAAATTATGCTTAGTGGTTGTTTTCTTTGTGCTGTAATGTCACTTAAATTTGAAAATTTTAGGTAAAACTGAGTATTACGGTCTCACCTTGGCGAGTTTGGTGAAAAACGTTTTGCGAAGTGGAAGAGACGTGTATTAGAAATTAATTGGCATCTCAGATGGGTGCCAGGCGTAAGAAATTGGGGATTCTCCCTTCCCCTCTAACACTAAATAAGAAAATAATAACCATGTGAATAAAGTGTCGTTTCCCCCAGATTTCAAATTTCTATGCCTAACCGCATGCAAGAAAACAGTAATCGTAATAAGAATTGATTCAAGATTCTATTTAAAAATATTTCAGAATTAAAATTAAAGGAAATAGCAAAAATAATTACTTTTAACAACATCCAGATAAAAATAAATAAAATAATGTATTTCAGTTATTAAAGGTAGAATGTTATATATCATTACTACATAAAAATAGACAAATCTAGATTTATTTTTTAAAAAATAGGTTCTGTAATTTCGTATATTATTGAAAATTAATATACTTATAAAATAAGATTCTTACCTTCATTTTTCATCTGGTGCTCTACATGCACAGTAAAATCCAAATTGAATATAAAAAACAGGATTGAAATTCCGGCACTATATCCACCCCGAAATAAAAAATGTGCATATAAAAGAGAATATTTATATTCCGCTCTACATCCAAAGTGAAATGTGTAAATATGAAAAACAGGATTTAAATTACTGCGCTTTATGTCCGATAAAAAAATAATGGCAAGCATTTCCAAGATGTGCGGCAGTGACGCTGTATCTGGTGACATTTGGCGATTAATCATTTTTAATGTTTTGTCAAATAAATTGGGCGAGGAAAAAAATCATCAAATTTTACCACATTTGGCGACTTTCGTGCTTTGCGAGCTGATACCATAATACTCAGTTTAGCAACTGACATCTAACAAACGTCTGAAGTTAATCTGAAATGCTTCTTCCACAGTTACTATGGATTTCAAACTGCAAGACAAATTCTCTTGTTACCATATTATGTACTAGTGCATGTGTGTACATACCAGTAAACAAGACTGCTTCAGTTGTTCTCATTTGAGCTATGTTATGAAATAAATACTACAATAAAACTAAACATTAGAACCTAAATATTAATTTAGAAACACCCTGTATTTTGACTGCTATGTTTCTTTTTATTCACTGGTTTTACCAGTTTTCTTTTGCAAGAAACTGTCATCCTTTCTTGCCATAAATGTATGTTAAGTCAAGTTTTGCATTTTTTTTTTTTTTTTTTTTTTTTTTTTTTGTAAATGTGAAGGAATTAAAATCTTCATGGTAACAAATTGTTGAAAACTTTATTTTATTTTTATATGGTGCTGAATTATATCACTATGCAATTCATTTATTTTTGTTTTTTGTTTATATGGTCGACAGGATAATGTCCAGGCAGTATACATTTGACTTTGCATAAGATATTTAGTTAGCTTGATCATATGTAATTATAACATATGTCCTGTAATTAAATTTTTTTTTATTACAGGACATAAGTAGCAAAAGTTTGAACATACAATTAAGAAAAACTGTAATTCAATTTATTTTCAAAATTAGTTAACTATCGGTGGCTTAGTGGCAGCATTTCACGCTTCCATGACACAGGTCCGAGGTTCAATCCTTGTGAGGGGCAAGGTTGACTTAGCCTTTCATCCCTTCAATGGGTTAATTAACTGAGTACCAAGCATGCTTGGGGTCTTACGTTAGGCTGACTGCCTAACTGGGACATTTGCTTCGCACCCCAGGGCGAGGCCTTGGTTATGAAAACAGTTAGGAGCTCTGTAGGTCTTGCCACACATGGGCTGTCGTGCCATAGAGTTTAGTTTTTATAAAAATTCATTTGATTATCTATATAAATTGCTTACATGTGTATTAATTTTGTTATTAGTGCGGATAACACTTGGGAACCTGAGGAAAACTTAGATTGTCCTGAAATGATTAAAGAATTTGAAGAGAACTTGCAAAAGGAAAAGGCTGAAAAGAAAAGGAAGGTTAATGGTTCTGAACCTGAAATTGCTACTAAAAAGAAACCTGAGGTAATTTTCATTTTATAATTCAACTGTTAAATACCAGGAGTTTTTATTTTACAGCTGGTGCTATGTGTGATGCACTTTTCTGTTTTAATGCACAGTAAGGAAATTATATTGCTGCTGATAAATATGGAAAAAAAAAACTAAGCTATCTTTGAAAGAAATGATAACATAATGTGAAATTGTTTTTTGTAATTGTATTTTAATTAAGTAATTGTTATATTAAGAGAATATTAGGCTACACTGTCCATAAATATCCCACTGATAGTTACCACATTAGATGAAGCCGAGCTGGCAGCCGAATGTTTAGCGCTCTTGCCTTCGGTTCAACAGTTCATGTGTTCGAATCCTACCTTGGACATGGATGTTTGTAGTGGTTCGGAATCCACTTCAAACCGTAGGTCCCGGTCTAATTAGCCCTCATGTGCAAAAAATGAAAGTTGAGCGACAAACAAACCAAACCACATTAGATGAAGGGGAAAATTCAAATTTACTATATGTATCAGATTAGAAGTGCTTTTTTGTTTTGTTTTTTTCCCCTTATTGTATTTCATTACTCCAAACTAAACAATTTTCTTCATTTAAAGTAATTTATATAAATCAGATTTAAGGTTTTGTTTGTTTCCTGTTTTAATTATATTTAGGTTGATAGATATTTTACCGTAAAACTCTGAATAACTAGAAATTGTGATAAGGTTTTATCAAATAGAAAAGTTGATAATGAAAATGAAATTGTATGTAGCATGTTGGTTTAGCTATTAGATAAGCAAGCTACTTTTCCAAAACAAGTTTAAAGAGAAATCCTATTATGCATACCTGCTTCTCTTAGTGTAATGTTTCGGAAATGACAGTTTGACTAATTCTGTAATGAAAATTTGCAACATTTTATGCTTTTTCTTCATAAAGTTTGTTATTTTAATGTTAGTATTTGGAAGTTACTTTTGAAACACTTTTGATTCATTTATACATTTAAACTTATGTTACTTATGATTCTTATATTATTTTCTTCTTAAAAACTGGTAATTTGATTTCTAATTTCAGAATTTTTAAAGAATTAAAACTTTAAACCACTGATATCTATATGCAATTCTTTAGTTAAAAATTCTTTATTTATTGAATTTTTTTAATTTTAGCCTTCAAATGTGGATGAGATTCCAAAAAAGGTTAGTTTTTTATTTAGTTTTATTTTTTATCAAAGTAACATTAAATTTGTTTTAACTTAAAATTGCTTTTTTATTTTCATGCTTGGTTTGCTTTGTTTTATAACTTTTACAAAATTATAAAACTTATTTTTTGTTTTAAAGAATGATATTTCTATCTTAAAAACTGATAATTCCTTTTATTAATAAATTGAATAGACTAATTTTTTAGATATTAAAGCAATTTTATTAAAAGGATCGATATAAGTTTAGTATCCCCATCTATATGATTTCTCCCCAAATCTGGTGCCCTTTGTTTTGATCGAAGTGTTACTGATTTCATTTGTAGTTTCTATTGTGTTGCCAAATTCAGTTTTTGTCACTATTCTATCTTTTTATTTTGTTTATTTCTTATATATATATTTTTTTAATTACTCATATATTTATATGTTTTTAAAATCGTAAACTGTTCTTTTTTCCAAATTTCGTTTTGTTAATTTATTATCTTATGCATTTCTGTTAATTTATTGTTATATTTCCATAATGTCTCATGTTCATAGTGTTGAGAAATTTCAACAAATTTATTGAAATAGTTTCGGGGAATTAAGGTGAGTACTAAATTTCGGAGAAGGTGTAATTATTTTATTTAAATTATATTGCTTACATGTATTTTTTTTATTGTATTCAGGTTTCATTTTTATTTACATTAAAAGTGTATACATTTAAAAAATATATTTTTTTAAATTTTATAATGTATATATATATTTGAAAAAATAAATTTTGCATGCTTTTTTAAATTTTTTAAAGTATATATTTAGAGAAATATTTTTGCATGCTTTTTTGTAAAATTTGATAATTATGTTTACTGAAATGTGACACTGATGACAAATGAGCAAAATGTCGAAATAAATATACCAATCGGCATATCAGCTTCACTTCATATCAAGTAAGTCCATTATTTATATTTCCCTTTTTTAAATTTTATAAAATACTTATTTTTCTATTGAACTTCAAGAAATTTCCTGTGTTAATAGACACGCACTTAGCTTGGCAACAAAAAAATTTTCCGCTTTCACCAATAGATGGGGATACTGAACTAGTTCCAAAGGATCTAAGTATTTATGTTAACATTTGATAGTATAAATTTTCTATTAAGAGCTAAAATTAAATAATTGTATTTAGTTTAAATACATTTGTCACTTTATAACTGTTTGTTAATTACTTCATTTATGTAATATTATAGCATATATAGCTTAATATTTAATTAAAATTAGTATTATATTAAATGCTTCTCGTTTTTTTCTTATTAGGAAGATCGTCTACGAGGATTTGATCGTGGATTATTACCTGATAGAATTATTGGAGCTACTGATTCAGGTGGAGAATTGATGTTCCTTATTAAATGGTAAGTTTTATAAACTTTGGTTCTAAGATTTTACTTTTATTTCACATTCTTTAAAATGGAACTCAACATTTAAAATGCCAGAAAATTTCTTTTCTTAGCATTACATAGTTTAAATTTTAACGAGTATTCAGTAGCATTGTGCTGAGCTGGCAGCGAATGGTTAGCGCTCTTGCCTTCGATTCAACAGTTCGTGGGTTTGAATCTATCTCTTGATGGCAAATGAGAGTGCTCTCCATGATTAATTGTAGACACTCTGTTTGCTTCTCATGGACATTTAAGATCATGTGTGTGGCAACCCTTTGCATGGTTGGTACACAGTGTGGTCCCCAGTCTATCCTGTTATCACTTTTCAAATACCAGTATTACCGAAATCCATAAAAGCGGGTTATGAGTTGTAAACTAGATCCATGTATTGAACCCTCTTAGATATTTCAAATGTCAGAGATATGGTCATTCTCAACAGGCATGCAAGAATATTGATCCTGTCTGTGCAGAAAGGGCAAAATCTGATCTTGAAACTATGCTTGTACTTTTTTGAGTCATTTATCTCAACATTCTCAATTCTTATCCACTGATGTACTCAAGTACTTAACTTTATCAAAAATTTTGTTTTTAATTGCATATATATCATGCTTGATTATCAGCTTAGAAACTAAAGTTATATGAAATTAAAATTTTTAAATATAATAAATTTAAAAAATGCTATTAAATTCCCATAATGTTTTCTTTGGTTCAAAACCATATACTACCTAAATGTTTGTGTTGCCAAAATCCAGCAACACATGCTTCAATCAAAAATCCAAAGAATACTATATTAGTTATTTTGGCTCTACATATACTTTGTATCTAATGGGACTGAGAAGTTATTATATATATATTTAATCTATTCTCAGTCTCACTTAGCTATAATGAGACTCAAATTTTTGTCTTGAAAATAAAAAATGATGAGTTCAGGAATAGTAAGACATGGTTTTATTTTCTTTGAACCTCAATGTACATTTTTATGAGTGTTTCTTGACTTGTTAGTTTGAAAAATCCTTAGTTTCTTCAGCTGTCTCTTGCTAGTATATTTAATAAGAATATCAGATTCAAATGCTCATATTTTCTTACAGGAAAGGATGTGATGAAGCAGATCTTGTGTCTTCTAAGATTGCAAATGTTCAGTGTCCTCAAGTTGTAATAAAGTTCTACGAAGATAGATTAACTTGGCACACTGGAACTAATGATGATGATGACAAAGAAGGGAAAGAGAAAAAAATTTCTCCATAAATTTACGATTTTGTAAATTGTTTTGTGCTGTTTCTCTTGTAAATATGTCATTTGTTTTGTGTAAACCCTTTAAAACAGCCCATATAAACCATCACTTGTGCAATTTAAAGATACTAAAACTCTCATTTTTAAACTTTGATACCTTACCACTATACTTTTTTAATTCATTAAAAGTAGTTTCTTTGCAACGGGCATTTGTATATATATATATATATCTGGAACATATTTTTGGTTATGTTTTCTTACTTCCATAACTGATTGCATTGTGAATGAACTGTCATTGTTCTAAAAGAAATGTAATATCCATTAATGTGACATTTTGGCATTTCTATTGTTTTAAAAGTTCAAATCCATTCTGTGTTTTCCATATCAGATTTGTGACATGACATATTGTATGTATATGTGCCAATAAAATGTTACTAAAAATATTTTGTGTTTTTTTTTTAATTTCTTTGTTCTTTGCAATTAAACGCAATTTTTGAATATCAAAAATTTAATCTTGAGAGTTCCAAAATAAGTTGACGATTTTAACATTGGAATGTATATAGTTAATTTATAAATAGTGAGATTGAATATGAGAGACTTTTTCTGGGGCAAAGAACAAAATTATGAATCTAATGTATCTTTTTTAACATTGTTTTGTGTTACTGCATTACCCTTCAATACAGATTTTCATTAAGTTTTGAACCGTGAAGAATGTTCTGCTGAAGAAAAATTCCTTCAATAGTGGAATTTTTTTTGTTCCATGTGTTAAAAATTACTTTAAATTGTAATAGTATATTACTTTTCAGATGAAACTTACACTATTGTTGGATTTAAACAGATTATGTGATCTCTAGAACAAATTATTTTTAATAGTGGTTTAAATGTTGTAAAAGATTTTCTTTTCCACTGTAATTATATTTCATAAATGATAGGCACGAAAATTAACAGAAAGTTCCATTAGTATGTAAGAATGTGTTGTGTGCATAAAGAAATCCATCATGTAAGGTAAAGATTCTGTTACAGCTAAATTTTTATCAAAGAAATAACAATTTTATACCGCGCCCTTTTTGATCTAAGTAAAATATTGAATAAGCTGCATAACAATTGCCATTTGGTGATAGCAAAAAAATTTACAGGTAATAAATGTGATAGTAAGCATGCTTTTATGTTTTCAGTTATTGCATATATGTCACACACATTAATTAAAAAATTTTTGGCAGATATTTTGATCCTATGAAATATCTGGAAGCAAATGTATGAAAAATGCTATCATTAGAAGGCTGCTATAAAATGACTTAAGTGATATAAAAAAGCAAATTAAATATTTGCTTCATTTTAATTAAATTCTTACTTATTAATAATAATTAAAATATTAATGTTGAAAGCTTTAGTATTGGTTTCTAATTCAATATTTTTCTTTCAAATTATTTGCACTTAAGAAAATAATTTCTTTTGTGTACAGATGTTAAGAACGTACTCAAATATTCTAAAATTTTGCATAGGAAAGAAAGTTTTCAAAATCACTACTGAGATATTGATTTATTAACAAAAATTAATTTCCAGAGCAAAAAAGATTTCTAGAAATGGATTGTTTTTTATATCCCAATATTTTGTAAGAAATGCACATTTAATGTCGATATTAAGTTGACAACTCTCGATAGTCCCAATTTTTTCGGAAACTCACAGAGAAATTGATTTCCAATTGTTTGCCTTGGGTTAAATTTATTGAATACGTATAACAATCTTGTAGATCATAAGAGGTTTTAAACCTTTTATGATCTACAAGATTGTTATATGTATTCAATAAATTTAATTTGTTTCTAACTTGTATTTATGTATTGAAAATCATACGTAAATACAAATCAGAAATATACACTGATTTAGAGTATGTATTATTTCCTAAATCAGTGTTCGCACTGTTATAAAAAAACCTACCTTCTGAATTTTTTTTGAAGTTGCAATTTCAATTTAAATATATTTTAAGACAAAATTTTAATTGAGTGGAATTTCTTTTCAATCAATATGTTAAAATAATCTGTCATAGTTTCCACATAATCACGCCAGTGAATTTTTTTGGCAGATATCATTTATCTGGTAGCCTGGATTTGTTGATACGTCATATGAACCACAAGAATAGTAAGTATATTCTCTATAGAGCATATTTTGGTAATCCATCTATGTTTTTCATCGCGAGAGAATTAAGAACTCTCATTTGTGCATTTTAATAAAAAGGATTGTTTGTATTTATATTTTCGAAATTGTTTCTGTATTTGTGAAAGTGGGTTTTTAAAATCCTAGTGTTTCAAAAATATAATCGTACTACTTATTCTTTACCCAATTTAATTTTATTTAGATACATAAAAGAATGCGTCACTATCCTATCAGCTTGGTGACATCACTCTTAGATGATGTTAAGGTTTGCCATAGTCATCAATTTAAAAAACACATGACGCAACTACTATATTTTTGAGTTGAAATTTTACTTCTATTTTAAAAATTATTCAGCAAATGCAGAGAGTAGCTAATAATAAATTAACTTTGCTAGACTAAAGACGGGAAAAACTTGTAAATAAAGAGTGACTCGTGGTAAAAAAGTGAAAATTTGTTGAATGTAAAAAAGTTATGGAAAGGAAACCAATTTTTCTCAAAGGAAAATTACAGTATTTTTTAAAAACACTCTACTTTAAAACACAAATTAATAATATTGTTCTTTACAGTTTTACAATATTTTAATTTGAAATTTTCCATCATTTTTTTAAGGGACTATCATAGTCTCATCATCAAAGTCAACATGTCTAAATTAAAAATCTAGATTGAGATTTATTTTTTTAAAATGAAATCTCATCAATAATCTTTAAAGGATTAGCTATATTAATTTTTTTATTTATAAGATAAATATTTTTAATCGTTAATTTTTTAAATAGTAAGGATTATATTTTTTTATGAAATAGAGAAATTTCTTTTATTGAGAAAGAGGTAAGATTTTTTGAGAATCATAGGAAATGCAATTGATGTATAATTATAAAATATATACATTTAAACGTACTTTAAATTGCAACAACTTCATTTAGGTAAATAGAATATGACAATATTATTTTCAAAAATGAAAACGCGGAAAACTTTTTTTATGTAAGCAATTTCAGAATAAAGAGAAAATTATTAAAAACTGAAGATAATACAGTTCATGTACATGCTTCTTCTTCTTCTTAGAATTGGGTTTGTATGTCATAGGGCACCTGTGCTTTTATCAGCATTTTGTACCATTAACTCCAAACCCAATGTTTCCTAGTTCCAGTTGCTCGGGTCACCCACTTTATTAATAAAGTCCGATAACCCTTTAATGAAGTCTAGGTGTAACTCTCTAGTATGGATGAAGCCTAAAGAGGTTAATCTAGGGAGGGCAAAAGCCTCGCATTCATAAATGATATGCTCTGCCGTTTCCTCTTGCGTATGACATTTCCAGCAGATGGGGTCTTGCTGAAACAGTCCCACCTGGTCAGAGATGGTTGGTTGGTTGGTTGAGTTTTATGGCGCAAGGTCCAAATAAGGACAAGCTGCGCCACACCTGGTCAAAGAATTAGTCATACTAGGGATAGCTTCCTGACTTTCACCAGAAGAAGATGGTTTGGAGGTCATTTCTACCTCAAGTGGAGGATTCATTACTGCCCCTTTACAAGATTGCCTCTGAGTTCCCTTGTCTTTTTCAGCAAGGTCTACTTCAGAGGCATCACCTGCAGATGCAGAAAGGTTTGTTATTTCTTGTGTCTTTTCAGCCACAAGATAACAATTTATAAGCTCAGGTAATGTAAGTCCACCCAGCATTGCCTGAGATACTGGGCATGGCAAATTACTCTAGAAGTTTGTCAGACAACTAGAGGCTCCGTTAAGACACCAATACCGCGGTGCCAATTAGCCCTAGGCACGGATCGCATAACACCAGGGTTTACGGGAGCTGGTTCGCGGCCTCTTATTCTATATTCAAGGCTATCCTGTCATTCCTACAGGACGTTCGGTGATCCACCACCTACCGACGCGCCTGGTAGCTGCTCAGGCCCCAGGATGTACATGCTAAATTGCTTTCAAATAAATTAATATTTCTCAAACTAATTGAAAAAAGAATAGTTTTAAAGTAAATTTAGATACTATTCAAACAAATTTGAAATAAAATCTTAGAAGTCTTATGCAGTGCCGTAACTAGCACCACTGGCGCTCGGGTATCATACCGATTTTGACGCCCCATCTCAAAAAATATCAATATAATATGTAGAATAAACATGTAATAAAAGTATAATGCAAATAACAACAGCAAAGTATCTACTTTAAAATAATCTTAAATATAGATAACTTTAAAGGCTCAAAGGTTGTACTTTTAAATTTGAAATAAAAAAAATCTAGTAAAAAATCTTAACTAGAATAGGATTCGGAAATGCATCAGTAGAAATCAAACTTACGGAAATTTAAGAATTAGTCAAAGATTGTGTTAGAAAATCATTTTTCTGAGATTCAATGATATTAACCATGTGTTTCGAGACACACAGCAAATTTGATGAATCGAAACGTAAAAAATCTGGCAAAATGTAATTCTAAGTGTTATAGCAGTCTAATGTATGTAAATAAGTAAATTTAAATCAAATATAAATAAATTATTTTTTAGAATATAGCTTTAATTTGTTTTGACATGGAAGTGTTTTTATAAATTCTAATATTCTAAATTGTTCTCTTTTTCCACATCTTTTAAATAAGAAAAAATAAAAGTTATCTATAAGATGTAGTTAATATTCAATTTAAACTAGGTAGCTGCTCTAAAATAAAACTAAAATAGGTATTATTGTTTAAATAAAAAGTACTTATTTACTGAAATAACAATCTAGACTTTAATTTACTTTTAGTAAATCAAAGTGTGTGATCGTTTTGTGAATGCCTTTTATGAGAAATATATGACTTTTCTAATATATTATCTATAATATATCGGTCCTATAATATCTACTGAAATGAGCATACAAATAAATCACAGTTATTTAAATTCGTAAACTGAGAGACTTTTGTATGTTTTATTCTTAGTCATCATGTTTTTCAAACTCTTCTGAACGAATTATTTAATATAGCTTAAAAATACTTCTTCTTTGAAATTAAAATATCATTTTTCTATGAAGTAATCGGAATTTATAACATTTCCCATCACGCATTGGGGATTATACATATATTTACAGGATTATCCATAAATTTCAATAATTTATCACATTTGCAGAGTTTAGTGGGAATTGTGTATAATCATTGGATATTATACATATTTACCGGATTACTCACTTTTACAGTAACACTATCTTATGATTTTACTCTGAGAACATTTATCCCTGAAAATTTTCAATTTATTTTTAATATGTTTAATAAGACTTATGACTTTAAAATATATTTCTTGATTAAAATAAGAGCTAATTCATATTAAAAAAGAACTTATTTTTATTCTGAATCATTTTATTATATTTAAAATAATACAAATCTGTAGCTTTTCACAAAACATAGTAATTTTGCCTTATTTCATTACATTCCTTTAAAATTATTCCTAAGCTAGACATGCTTTCGTTATATAAACTGAAATATAAAGTTAGTTAAAGATCAAGAAACATTTTATGTGTACATATAAAAAATATTTAATATATTTGATATTTTAACTTTACAAAAAAGAATTTTTCAACATAATGTATTAACATAAAGGTGATAAAATAACAAGTCAGATAAAAATTATTTTCGAAAATCTTTAAATTTTAAATATTTTGATTACAAATTACTAATTTTAAAAACGCAATTTGATTTAAAATTTCAAAACTGTACATGTTTGTTAATCTATATTCGTAATGGCTAAAAAATTTGCTTAATAAGCAAAATGTAAAGAATAAGTTGTAGACAGAAAAATAAAATTTACTCAAAAGTCAACATTCAGCGAAGTTTTTAACGAAATAACACTACAGACGAAAATTTGTGAGTGTAAAATGATGTTATATTCTAACAGGGTTTTTAAAATATAAGGAAATTATGAATTTTTCTAGCATTTGGAGGTAATTACTTTTCTATTTCCAGTGTTGCATCGTAATTCGATTACAGGAGCTTGATTGGATGTTGCAGTGCTATCTTGAAAAAAAAAATTCTTGGGGGTCAGTCTGTTGCTCAACACAAACATTTTCGGACAAAGAGGACCGTAATGAGAAATACATTTCAACGAGAATTTTTTCATGAGTATAACGCGACAATAGACTAAGACAGTGTTTCTCGACCTTTTAGTATTCAAGGCCCAATTTTCAATTATAATTTTCATCACGCCCCCTCCCCACCGCATACAATAAAATGTATACAATAATAATGTATTTTGGCGCAAAACCTACACTAAAACCTTAATTTTAAACTTTGCAAATTACCAAGAATACGGAAATTTATTGACATTTTGCAACACCGATTCTCCGCATTTGAAAAAACAAGAATCCTATGCCTTTTTATTGCTCTTGCGTCCCGCCATGTCGGGCATTCTCACGGTTTCGCGAAAAGTTTCGATTTGTCTGGTCAGTTAAAAGCTAAGTTAGGAGCGTGCGCAGATGTGAACAAATGTTTTCTCATAGGGAGAAGGAGAAAGTTTTATACGCCAATTTCAATTCCAGGCAATCTCATTCCAGTCGATTCTTCTATCGCTATTGAATCTATTCTGAATGTGTATGTTATATATGTATTATTGTAATTGCAATTCACCGTATTAAATATTCACGGCAGCAGACTTATGCAGAATCATGGATAAATTTTTAAGCGAGCATTAGACGATAGACAAGCATCAACAAGTACACAAACAAGCGTGGTTCCGAAAATAAAATCAAAAAAATATTCTCAAGAATACTTAAATTTTGGGTTCACTAATACTGAAGTAAATGATTCTTCATTTACTGGCCCCTGTGTATCATTTGCTCAAAAATGTTGGCGGCAGACAGAATGAAACCTAATAAACTTAAACGATATTTGGAAACGCTTCATAGTGAGTACGTAAACAAACCCAGAGAATTCTTCGAATTAAAATTAAAATCATATGAAAAGCAAAAATCATTGCTTCTTCTTCTTCAGGTTGGGTTTGTATGTCATTAGCACCTCTGCTTTAATCAGCATTTTGTACCATTAACTCCAAATCCAATGTTTCCTAGTTCCAGTTACTCGGGTCACCCACTTTATTAATATAGTCCGATAACCCTTTAATGGAATCTAGGTGTAACTCTCTAGTATGGATGATGCCTAAAGAAGTTAATCTAGGGAGGGCAAGAGCCTCACATTCGTAAATGATATGCTTGGCCGTTTCCTCTTGCATATGACATTTCCTGCAGATAGGATCTTGCTGAAACAGTCCCATTTTATGGAGATGTTTTCTGAAATAGTAGTGCCCAGTTATGAAGCCTACGATTAAACGTATCTTCTGCCTAGAGCACCTTAGAATTTCAGAGGCAACCCTCGCTGATGATCCACAGATCATACTTGTAGCGTTGGTTTGACCAAGAGTGTTGAGCCAAGCTTCATACATCCTCCGTCTCTCCCATCTGAGAACATTGGTTTTTGCGGTCTTCAAATTGATCCCACAAAAAGATTCTGGACCAATGAGAACAAAAGATGAACCTTGTTTAGCAAGCTCATCAGCCCTTTCATTACCTTCGATACCTTTGTGCCCTGGCACCCATACAAGGATCAATTTGTTTCTAGTTGCCAGTTCTGTAAGAAGGTTTCTACACTCCAAAATCATTCAAGATTTGATTTCGAAAGAATTAAGCGCTTTTAAAGCGGCTTGACTGTCACTGAAAATGAGAATCCGTTTACTGTAGTAGCCCTTCTTCATATTTAGTCGCAGACAGTGGATAATGGCCAAAACTTCTGCCTGGAAGACCGTAGCGTATCGCCCAAGGCTTACAGACAAGCTGATTCTTGGTGACACGCCACATACTCCCAGTCCTGAGAGGCTGTTCTTCAGTGATCCATCTGTGTACCAGATTAGATCTCCTGTTTTAGTTTCAAACATGTTGTTATCCCATTCGTCTCTAGTTGGAAAAACTATTTCAAATGTCCTATCAAACATGTATGTTTTTTCCATGATGTCAGAGGGCATCAGGAAAGTAGGATCTTGAATTTTCCTGGTGACGCCCCTGTGCCCTTTGGCAATAGACTGGTCATACCAGTGGTTTTGCAGCTTCATTCTGTATGCATTCATTCTTGCAACGCTGCAGATAAAGATGTCCAAGGGAGTCAGATCCAATACAACCTCCAATGCTCTGGTTGGCGTGGTGGAAATTGCTCCTGTGATGCAGAGACAGGCTAGTCTTTGTAGACCTCTCAGTCTGTCAATCACAGTCTTCTGTTCCACCTTACGCCACCAGATCACACAGGCATATGTGAGAATGGGCCTGACAAAAGCTGTGTACATCCATAACATCAGTTTTGGATGTAAACCCCAGTTTTTACCAAGCATTCGCCTGCAAATCATAATGCTTTTCTTTGCTCGGTTAATCCTATCATCAATGTGCTTATTCCAGGTGAGTTTCTGGTCGAAATAGATGCCCAGATACTTCACCTCTGAAGCCACATTGATTTCAACATCAAAAAGTCTTGGTATGCAAAAACCTTTCCGTTTCTTTTTGCGTGTAAAAGGTACACAGTAGGTTTTCTGAGGATTAACCATCAGGTACCTCTCCATGCACCATTGACCTACATAACTTAGAGCATCCTGCATGAGATGACAAGTTATGTCGAAATCTTTGCCAAGGATAAGTATGACAATGTCATCAGCATATCCTTGCGTATAATAGCCCCTATCATTTAGATGTTTTATAAGGCTATTTACAACTAGGTTCCAAAGTAATGGTGACAGAACACCTCCTTGAGGACAACCTCTAGTAGTCTTTTTTTTCAAATGATTCACCGAAGATGTTCATTTGTATAGGTCTATCCGAAATTAAGGCCTCAATCCAAGTACACAGGGTCTGATTAATCCCTGCCCCTCTAAAAAATCTTTGCTAAAAAAAACTTTGTCTGTGAATGAAAAAACTTTAATTGCCTCTTACAAAGTTTCATATAAAATAGCCAGATGTAAAAAGCCTCACACCATTGGTGAAGAGCTTATTTTGCCTGCCAGAATTGAGATTGTAGAAATTATGTTTCGGGATAATTTTGTAAAACAATTGCAGTCTATACCTCTTTCAAATGTTGCCCGTCGAATTGCTGATATAGCTGAAGATGTAGAGTGTCAGCTTCTGTCGAAGTTGCGTGACAAATTGTTTTCAATACAAAAAGATGAGGCAACAGATAGTGATAAAGATGCTCATTTCATTGCCTATGTGAGATTTTGTGATGATTTGTGAGTAATAGAAGAATTACTTTTCTGCAAATCAATAGAACTCAAAGCAACAGCATTCACATTATTTGCTATCTTAAATGATTTTATGAACGAGGCAAACATAGAATGGAAAATTGCGTCGGAATATGCACCGATGGTGCTCGTTCTATGCCCGGAAGATTCCAAAGTATTCAAGCACTTGTGAAACAAAAATCGCCACAGTGCGTCTGGACACATTGCATGATCCACAGAGAAGTTTTGGCTTCCAAAGAGATGACTCCTGGTTTGAATATTCTGTTAACTACGGTTGTAACCGTAGTAAATTATGTAAAAATTAGACCCCGGAAATTAAGAATCTTTCCCGCACTTTGTAAAGACATGGGTGCAGTACATTCAGCGTTACTATTTTATTGCGAAGCAAGATGGTTATCACGAGGGAAATTTTTGCAACATGTTTATGAATTAAGAGAAGAAATCGCCGTTTTCCTAGAAGAGGAAAACAGACCGGAAGCTGAGAATTTTCGCGGTAGTTTATTTGTAGTGAATTTTAGCTACATGTGTGGTCGACATATTCGAGAAATTAAATAACTTGAATCTTCAACTGCAAAGAGCAAATACACATATATTGGATACGAGTTATAAAGTTAATGCTTTTTGTAAGAAATTCGAATTATGGAGCAGAAATTTAAAGCAAGAAAACTTAACAATGTTTGCAAATTTGAATGATTGTATTAAAACTTCAAGGCTGAAAAACAACATGTAAAAGTTGTTTTTGTTAGCATTAAAAATCATTTAGCAATGCTAGAAAAGAATTTTAAAAAGTACTTTCTTGCTGACGACAAACTGATATCAAGTTACAAGTGGGTGAGGGATCCATTTCAAAATACTCCCGAAGGACTCTCAATTGAAGAGGAAGAAACCTTCATAGACTTCACGGCAAGCGGCGAAACCAAAAGACAATTAAGTATTAAATCACTCTTTGAATTTTGGGCAGGAGTGGATGATGAGTTTTTTGCACTAAAAACAAGGGCATTTCGCATTCTACTACCATTTTCAACACCTTACCTTTGTGAAACTGGATTTTCTGTGGTGGCTTCTTTGAACACAAAATATAGATCTCAGCTAAATATAGAAAAAGAACTGACAGTGTCTATTTCTAATATTAAACCCTCCTTCGAAAAACTTTGCTCTGAAAGACAGGACCAAGGAAGTCACTAATAATTATTAAATTTGCTTTTAATTCAGTAAAGCCCCTATTACATTAGAGTTGCCCAGATTTCAGTTTGAGCAACTCCCGTAGACTTAACATTACGTGACGTCACAGCTTAAAATTTGAGCAACTCGTTCTTTTCGTCCAATGAATGCTTGAGATTTCTTTCAGGTTTGCTGTAAGAAAATAACAGCTTTACTAGATTTAATAATACATCCTTTTTTTGGCTAACATTTTTAAGGTTGCCATATATTACTCAGAGGGTGTCCACATTTCGTAATGAATTCTTATTTGGGAATTTAATTTGTAGCCAAATTTTATTTACTATACGCCATCTTGCTTCCTGTGAACCTTTACTCTTAAGATGGGGAAAGATAATCTCTGCCGACGTGAAAATAAATGCTAATACATAAGTAACACATTTTTGTGTGTATAATTTATTCTTAAATAAAAAGACTAAGAATTTGAAACAAAAAATAATTTTAGATTGAAGCTTCAATTTAAACATGAAATTCTACAAACACCACACAAAATTGTATATATTGTATTGTAAGATTTTCCTTTACAAAAATAATTTCTTAACAACAATGTTTATAAAAATTAATGATTAACTATTGCTATATTAAAAAAAGAAACTTAAATAACTATTTTAAAAGTTGAAGAAATGCACAAAAATTATATTTTTTTAAAAAAATTTGTATTAGTTATAAATTTTAATTTATAATTTATATATATTTTTAAAATGAAAAAAAAATCAATTATTTCTCTTTTTTATTAAAGTAAATCTTTATTGTGGCATATTAAAATAAGATGCAGTTTTAAACTAATTATTTATTACATTTAAACAAACACCACATAAAGCAGAGATTCTTTACACTATATTTACATGCTTTATTCACAAACTTAAAATATAATCTGAAATAAAATGACAAGTATATTTTGATTGAATATATATATTTTTTAAAGTTTCGTGGGAAAAAAATGAAGAAAAGAAATAATTGATAGCATTTTGTGATGACATTATATGAACACTTTGTTTCATATTACATTTTCAAATTGAAAAAAATGTTAAGAAATTTGTATGAAACTAAAAGAATGAAGTGCTATTTAGCCCCATAGTTGATAATCTTGCAATTGAAGGTCATGGTGAGGCATTTGAATATCTATAGTGAATTTTCTTCTAGGAAGAGTTCACATAAGTTGTGGGTCACATTCATTTATTACACTTGTTATTGCCCATTGTAAAACTCTCAAGCACTTGATAGACGTGTATGGAGAAAGTTCATTTATGTGACACTCATCTCTAATTGTTCAGTAGTGACTGCAATTAGTCTTTATTGTTCATTTCAATGATTAGTTAATTGCTTTACATTGGTAGTCAAAATACTCTATATGTTGACTATGATGTGAATTAAATTTTGCAAATATAGCAATCATCTATATTTTTTATACTTACTTTCACATTATTTGTATTTACATCGCAAATAGGAACAAATACGAGATTTCTATTTTAATCAAATATTGATTTAATTTCATTATTAAAATTTTTGTAACTTGGTGAGAACTTATGTTGTGTAACAGCACTTGTATTGCAAAAACTTCATATCTTGTAAATAATGTGTAATTGCAGCTTGAAAAAGGCTTAATGATTTTTCTCACTCGTTATTCTACTAATTATTTAATATTCTAAGCACTCATTTTACCCAGAGCCCTTTTTAAATTTGATTTTTAACTAGTTTTACTATATATGTATATATTAAAAATGCTTCATCAAAAAAAATAATTGAAAAAAGGCTTGAAATTATTAAAATTTTATATTGATTTATATTAATTTAATACACAATATATAGAGGGATAATATTTTAATGTTTATTTAAATAGAAATTTTTGCTTACATTAAAATCATTTCACTCTATTTTATTTGTTCACTCCAGTATTTTCATCATTATAGGAATTTATTTTTAAGTCTAATTTATACATACTGTTAAAAGCAAATGGAGTTGTAAGATTGCAATATATTTTGCATGAGTAAATGAAATCATGTAAGTGTGTTCAAGGGAAAAAATGCATAAAAGAATTAAAATAATATGCAGAATAATGAAATCATATAAATACGTATTTGTAAATAATAAACCAAAATGCTTGACCCTTCAACATTTAATTATAATGCATTAACTTGCTAAAAAGAAAATAAGGAAACTAATGTAATGAAAATAAAAGTAAATTTAACACTAAATATTTTTATATGGCATACTTATTTCGACTAAAGTTTAAGTTTAAATGTGCAAATGTAAGTTTAACACAAACTGTAAACATTGTAAAATGACAAAATAGTCTCATGTATTGAATAACTAAGAAAACTTATAAATGAAATTAATGTTTGAAAACTCAGTAAATTTAATAAATATTGAAGTTGGAACACTTCTCATCTACTTTGCTGAATAAATTAAAAACAATTTTAATTATCTTAATTTTTAACTATTTATTAAATTTATTAAGTGTTTCATCTATAATATTGAAAAAGTATGCAATAAAGACAAAAAAATTTTTAATCTTCATCAAATGAGTTTATTAAATTGATTATTTTTAACTGAAGAGCATTTCTTTTTTGTTTGTTTTTAATACCGGCAATTCTGCTGAATTGAAATGGAATACAATAATTAAAACCAATCACTTATTTCCATGTTATTACTTCCACTTGGCGAAAAAAAGACAAAACATAATCCGTGTTTAAAATCATTGGCGATATGAATTGCTCGAGTTGCTGCTGTATGCACAAAAAAGTTGCTCATTCTGGGCAACTTATAACGCCAATAACTTTCATTTGGCATGAAACTTGGCGAAAACAAAATGGTTTACAAATTTCAACTGCGCAGCTGTGAAAAAAATCCGTAATATTATTGGACGGATAGAACGAGTTGCTCAAATTTTTAGTTGTGACGTCACGTAATGTTAAGTCTACGGGAGTTGCTCAAACTGAAATCTGGGCAACTCTAATGTAATAGGGGCTTAAGTTGTTTTATATATAATTTAATAAGTTAATTAATAAATATGTCGAAATGTATTTTGTTTTCTAAGTGTGTGTGTGTGTGTGTTCCTTCCTTTCAGCCACTTAATAATTTTTTTAAATAACATTTTTTCTTGGATATGCTCACGCCCCCCCCCCATTAGTGTGCTCGTGCCACCTAGGGGGCGCGCCCCATTGATTGAGAATCACTGGACTAAGAGGTTACAACAAAGCTTGAGGTAAATACAGATCTTTTCTTTTCTCTGGGACGATGAACTAGAATTTCTTTCAGAAGTTTCAAGTCTCAGTAACATCTTTCAGTTACGTTTTATATTCCTTATTTTTCCGATACATTTAATTATTTTTAGTAAATGAAATAGATATAAAAATCAATATCTTCAAGAGTAATTTGATTCATTTAACATTTTTAGTTTTTTCATCCTTGTCGGGTCCCCTCTTTATTTGATAAGGACGGGGCTCAAGTGAAGTTAATTTAATCAGTAAGTGAAAAAATTTAAAATGAAAATTATTAGAATTTTTCATGCAATATTAATTATTTATAATATGAGTATTATTCTTTAAAATGAAGTTTTCTACAGATTCCCTATAGCATCCAGATTTAGCTTCACTGGAGCCCTAAGCTATATCGAATGTATATATAATAATATATTTAAATACCTATATTATACACTGGTGGAAATGCAATTAAAGACACTCAAAACTTCACTCATTTTTCATATAAAAGTGCATATTTTTTGATTAACTTTTATTTGAATCATATTTTTAGTTTTCAATTAACAGAAAATAAGAAATTTCGAGTGGAAATGCAATTAAAGACACTTGTTGTTTTTCGAACAAACTTATTAATTAATAATGAATGACACCTCCATTGTTTACAATTACTTCATGCATTCTATTTGGCATCGATTTCACAAGATTTTGAAGGTAATTTAATGGCAAATTTGACCATACATCACTAATTTTGTCTCTTAAGTCCATTACTGACTCATAGTGGCCGTTTTCGTAAACTTTCTGTGTTATCAATCTCCATATGTTTTCAATGGGGTTCAGATCGTGACTTCTAGCTGGCCAGTCCATAACCTTGATGTTTCGCTCCATGAAAAAGGCTTTTGTTGCTTTAGAGTTGTGAATGCTTGCATTGTGTTGTTGAAATATCCTGTAATCTTCATCCATATCTTCGGCATAATTCAACAGAACGTTATCTAGGAGTTCAATATAATCGGAGGAATTCATTTTAGGTGTAATCCAACAAATGGGGGTTATTCCATAGCTCGAGAAAGCCCCCCACACCATCAATGTGCCCCCACCAAAATTGCGGCTAACTGAAATCTCCTTTTTGGTTCCTATGCGATGCTAGTAATGTTTGCTTCGATCTGGTCCATCTAAATTAAACATTTTCTCATCACTGAACACCACATTGTTCCATTCAGAGTCCCAATTTGCATGTTTTTTTGCAAATTCCAAATAAGCCTCCTTATGCTGAACACTTAAGAGAGGTTAGTGATGTTTTTACCCCATTTAACAACTCCAGAATGACTAATTATTTGTCTGATTCTTCGAGTTGTAACAGATAGGCATAAATCTCTTCTAATTTTAGTGGAATTTACGTTAAGATCTTATTGCCTCGCGAATTATCTGCCACTTTTGATGGTCATTTAATTTACTACATATACCTTGACGCCTCTTAACTCCATACATATCACCTAGATTTGAAAAATCGCTTTCAACAATTGGAGAACGATTAATTTTCTTTGCAATTGACCTATTTGAGTAGCCTTCTTTTTTTAAAATTCGAAATTTTGATCGTTCTTCTATCGAAAGCCCGATGTTACGTCCCATTCTATCATTACCTTTGAATAATAAATGTTTGAGCCAAGATATTTTGAAATACACTGCTCAAAACAATTAAAGGATATTTTAAGTTTCGCATAAAATAAAGATATAAACGAAATTTTTTTCGCTGAAAATGGAAGAAGAGAATCACATAGGAAAATTTTTCTGATTTTCAAACTGTGGAGTATGCTAATTTTGAGTTCGACGTCAAAAACGTCACTTCAGAGGCAATGAATGAAATTTTACTTTCAACTGAATAAAAGACAATGAATACAAGAATGATCGGTATTCAGTGACTGCTTTGTTTCGATGAGTACGATGTCTCAGCGAAGTCATTTAACCAATTCAGAAGCTTGGAGAGTTGTTGGTAGGTTAGAAGGGGGCCAAACTCAAGCCGGAGTAGCGCAAGCCATTGGAGTGTTACAAAGTGTGATTTCCAGGATCTGGAACCGTTTTTTGGAGACTGGAAGTGCAGACCGAAGACCAGGGCAAGGTCGTAGACGGGCAGCAACGCCTAATGAAGATTGTTCATTATTTAGTGTTAACGGCTCGGAGACACCGAAATATGAACGCTACTCTTCTCCAACACCTTCGCTCGGCTACTGACACCACGGCTTCAACTCAGACTGTCTGAAACCGGCTCCATGGTGTAGGTCTATATGCTCACCGACCGATGGTATGTATTAAACTAACATCAAGGCATCGCCGCGACCACAGGGAGTGGGCAACAGAGCATGTGAACTGGAAGAGAAATAAATGGAGCAATGTTTATTTTTTTTTGTTCCTCCTGATAATAGGCGTATTTTCATCTGGAGGGACCGTGGCAGTAGGAATAATCCAGCGTTCGTGCACGAAAGTGTCAGATTTGGCGGTGGGGGAGTGTTGGTGTATGGTGGCATCTCCACTGACGGGCGCACAGACCTCTATATCATTCGAGATGGACCTCTGACTGGTCGCCGATATAGGGATGAGATCCTCAGACCTATTGTAGTCCCTTACGCTGCAGCAATCGGAGATGACTTCATTTTAATGGACGATAACTGCAGGCCATATCGTGCGAACCTGGTGGCGACTTTTGAAACCCTCGAAGATTCAGCACCTTGGCGACAAAGCTGTAAGTTCAGGCACTTGCGCCAATGATAGAGAAAGAAATCTGGCAAACGTGCTTTCTTATCCCTCTAAGCCAATCATAAACTAAGCAATGAGATAAACATTAAGAGATGAAATACGTGTTTTAGTAGTGCATCAAGCTTACATTATTTTAAAGAATTGTTTGGTAGCGTGAATATTTTTACCATTTGTGAGTGAAAATGTTTATGCCAGGATTTGAATAATAAAAAAAACAGAACCTTAGTGTTTATTTTTTGGTTAAGATAAATTATCTCATGAAATTGAGGGAAAAAAAGCTTTAAATGTAATATATAGAGAGTTTAAATTACAGAGAGTGATTCAATCTTATTATAATATTTAGTAGATTATCAAAATAAATATAAACATTATAAAAATAAACTTGTAAGCTTTTATTCTCTGAAATGTATGACATTTCTGATAATGAAATATGTTGATTTTCGTAATCTGAATTTGACTTATAAAATATCCATATTTATTAAATGTTTTGAATTTAAAAGAATTTTTTTTATTCATTGGATTACAGAAATTGAAAATTTTCTTTACTATATAATTTGAACCAGAGTTGTATTCAGAGTCTTTTCTGATAGAATAAAAAATTTCATTTACAAATTATGCTTATTAAAATGTGAAATATAGTATAAATTCTTCTATTATTTATAAAAAAGAATATTCATTCTGTAACACTAAATTTTTTTAACTTTTAAGTTTGTAACACTAAAGACAATATGCATTCTCTTTAGCAGAAATATCATGTGTATTATTGCAATAAACAGTTTTTAATTGAAATTTGTTTATATTTTATACTAATACTCTTATTAGAATTTAAACAATGTATTTTCTACAATTAAATAAGAATTAAATGATTATGGTATGCTTATGATATGATTATTGTATTATTAAATAAATTATATTTTGAAAATAACTCTTATTAACAAATTTTAAAATATTGATTTGAATATTAAATTCTGATAAATTTTCTTTTTGCACATATTTGTTATAACTCATACTTTTAATATTCCTTATTAAAAATTAATACAAAATAAACGATAAAAGCTCTCAAAGTTAAATTAAATTGAATTTGAGCGGTAAACTTATAAAAAATCTTTTCGTTTTAAGTAGTGGTGAGAATTATACTTTGATTCCAAACCTCTAAATGTAATCTAAGTTTTCTATGAATGAAATCAAACTATAAATTTGTGAATATTTTGACTAAGTATTCTTGTTGAAAAATTCATTGAACCAAAAATCTTATGCATTTCACTCATAAAATTAATTACAGTAAATGAATGTATTAAAATAATTAGCTAATTTAGAGTCTTAATCTACTTATATTTTTACACATTACTACTACTTATATCAATTAGTAAAAAATCCAAATAAGCCTTTAAAAGAACACAGGTTAAACAATTGAACAGGCTAACTAAATAAGTATAGCTCATATTAAGAATTAAAAAAATATTTGAAGAGAGCCTCTCGTAAAGGATTATCAAATGCTAATGTTCAATGTGTTGAAGATATCACATCAAATAAGATTTAAGTTCTCCAACAAAATTGACTGTGGCAAAATAAACATGACTTAAAAAAGGGCAAGAAAATTTAAAGCATTTAAAATTATTTTTGCAATAATCATTTCAGTGGCAAAAGATTTTTAGTAGGAAAAGCTATACACTATTTTCGAAAGTGCTAAATTTCAGCACCTTGAAAAATATTAAATATATTGAAATATACGTAAAATAAGCACAAATGATTCGTAGTTATTTGATTTTAGAAAAACAATTTTTTTGAACTGAGCATATATTAATTGAAGCAAAACATTTGTTAGCTTATTTCTTCCAAAAATTTCCTACTAATAACTTGAGAAGATTATTATATGTAGCAGTTCTTGATCTGTTTAAATAATTATTAAACAGCGAAGTTTATTTAAATCTTAGAAATTTCACTTCAGAGATTAAACAGTTATCTAATGCAAGTGAAGTGTAGGATTTAGAAAATTAGAACACCGTTTTTCTAATTGCAAGTTGAATATGTCATGACATACCACAGTAACTAAATACTTCTGTATTGAAAAAAGGCATTTTTATATACTGAAAATCAAATTATATTTAGCATTAAGATCATGACAATTTTTTTCATAAATATCTTATAAACTTAAGTTCTGATGTTTTTAATAGTTTTAAAAATAATTACTGAGATACCTAAATACCAGTAAAACACATCAAATTATAAATTTTTACCACTGTTAATAATGAAAAATAGTGATTATTAAGAGCTTGCTTCTAAATTGTAGATTTACAATGGCACACAATTTAATAAAAAAAAAAATAACTGAACTTTGTTGCAATTATTTACTCAATTTGAATAAATTCTTAAGAATAAAATAATTTTGTGTCACCTGAAAAGTGTCTAATATAAATTCCAAAATGTCTTTTTTTAATTGTATAAATGCTGAAATTTGAGAAACTTTCATGATAAAATTTTCAGAAATTCTACATAGTAAAATTAAGATAAAAACTTCCAGGTTTAACATGTAAAATATGCAAAACTAAATATAAATAAGAAACAAATATTGACATATTTCAAAAATTTTTTATTAAAAGTAAAAAATGAATGAAAAAATACAAAATAAATTTTCTTGCCACGAGACTTGGCATTTCGGCAAGTTAATGTTGACATTCTGGCTAAGATTCTTTCTTCGTTTTAAAAGTGTCTTCTTTTTATCTACTTTAGGACGGCCAGGTGAGATTCTTTTAGAGGATTTTGTTATCTTTAACCTACACCTGGCTATTCCTGTTGGTTGAACATTAATTCTTTTACTCCTTAATCTTAAATATGACATTAAAATAAGGCTTTTTAAATTTCAGATTTTATTTTCCTCAAAATATTTAAAAAATTGGCAACAGAGTTACTTGAACATCCACTGTCAATCAAATGAGTTATTCTGTTTAACGCATCTTTTACTTTTTGTATTTGTTGAGTTGATGGCATATTTTGAAGATTATATGGTGTAGGATTTAAGGTATTGTCTTGTACATTATTATTATTATTTATATTATTAAAAAGGTAACTGGATATTAATTTCTCAATTTTCAACGAAATTTGAAAAAAATGATGTAGGCGGACAATTTTTCCCAACAGCTAATACTGCCAAAGAATATTTTTGGAGTGACTGGAGGAGAATTGGTCAACAAGAGTTTATTATTCAATAAAAAACACTGGTGCTTACAAAATGTCCTAGATTCTCCAGGACAAGTGCAAGTGCCTATGTCAGTATTAACTGTGTAATACAAATCTTTATTTAAACTTTTGATGATGAAAATATTAGATTCTATTTCAGATACATCAGAAATGACACTTGCATGTTTAGTAATATTTTCATATAAGAGATTGATTTCTCTCCTCCTTAAATGGGCTAACTCTAACAATTTTTTTTATTAAGTATGTTTCCTAAATATTAATGCAGAAATCGTAAAGTGCAACTACATTAAAAGCATTAGTTCTATTTAGAACATCTTGAAGAATTCTAATAGTTGCCTCTGCAAAATTGTTTGTATTATTTTGGCTTGTTACCACAGTGTCTTGTGCTCTAATAACATCCATTCAACCTTTCTTTCATAAAATGAAAGAAATCTTTGGACAAAAGCTAGATATTTAAAAACTCCATTGATGACATCTTTAAAGGCTGTAGCAAGAATATTTTCATTTGCATACATCACCTAAAAAAATAAATATCCATGAGAATATAGAAATATTGCAATAATTTTATATAAAACAAAAAACAAACATTAAAATTTGGAAGTACAATGGAACAGTATGCAAATATTTAAATTTAAGCAAAATTAAAAATTACTCTTTGCTTTACAGTGGTACCTTGAATTTCTGATAATTATTGTATATCTTATGCTTTTACCTTAGTATTCAAAGTAAGCACATAAAAATATAAATGCAGTATTTTCCTGCAAACAACCCTTAGATTATCTGTTAAAAAAGTTTGAAATTTCGCTGTGCCTATTATACACTGCTGCAGATAATATAAACAAAATTTCTAACAGAAAAACTTACATTGAAATTTTGAAAATGCCATTTGTTTTTTAAAATGGATAACAGATGGCCCTGATGGAAATCACAATTTAGTTTACATATTACACCTATATTTAGTTTTGTCCATTCTATATGTGTGTGTGATATTTTTCAGTAATAAATTTTTCTCCTAATGGAATATATTTTCTTCAACTACTTTTTTCTCTAATAAAAAAGAGAAAACAGTTTTCCTCTCTGTAAAAATGTTTGACAAGTTTTAAGTTACTGTTAAAAATTCATAATATTTAATAATTTTGCAAAAATTTTTAATAATTAAAAGCTACATATGAGATTAGATTAAATACCAACCTCTTTTCCACCAAAGAGGAAAATTCTTTGTCAATAGATATAATGCATCAACATAATTTGATTTCATTAGATTTGTATATATTAAAACAGCAATCGGTATGGCTCCAACTTTTGTCACGGTTAAAAGAATCGTTAAAGATTATGAAGAGGCTTCACAGCTGCTTGTGGAATCTAGGAAAATTATTTCTTTTGGTGATTCTAATAACTGAGCTCTTTTCATTACTGAAGTGACTAATAAGACTGCCTAAGAATCATTTTTGTGAAACTTTATTGTTGTTCCTGAAATATCAATTGTACAGAAATGAATTACTTAAAATATGTATAGTAAAATTTATGTGCAAGAAATTACTAAACATTTTGAACCTAAATTTTACCACAAATGTTCAAGTATTGTTTTGGTTAAGTTCAAAATTGCCAATGCATAAAAATTTTTTATTTTAATTTAGATTTAAAAACAAAATTAAAATTATTCAGTTTGAACAAAATGAATTTATCATAAATAATGCAAAAAAAGAAAGTTTAAATAGACAACAGTACTTAAAAATAAGTACTCTTAAGTTTATAACAAGATTCATAAATTATAATTTGTGTAAATTACTTTTAGAATTACAAACTACAATATAAAAAATTTTTACCATACTCCATTTTCATACTAAGTTAAAAATAATAGTTTATTCAAAAAAGAAAGTTAAAAATACATGATAACTTACCTTTTGATTCAAAATGAGAAATTTTTTTCTTTATCAAATGGATTGAGGTCCAAGTTCCTAAATTAGGTCTCCTCCAGTTAATTGCAAGTAATTAACTTGTGATTGTGTTGGATTTAAAGAGGGATTTGGCAAGCTACAAAAACCTTCCTCTAATAAAAATACATTTTCGTGACAACAAATAGCTTCTGCTAGTCCCAAGCCAGAATCAAAGTACCCAAAAAACTTTTCTTTCACCTAAAGAAAATTAAAATTTATAAATCTCATTCACACATAATATGCATTATTTAAATAAATAATAGAATTAGTCTTACATTATCACTGACTCTTAACATTCTTAATGCTTCAGCAGAACTAGTTTTATGTGAATGACTCAGAGAAACTTTTATTTCTCCAACCAAAAGTGGAGTTAATTTAAGAAAGGGATCTTTTTTAAAGTATCTTCAGTAATTTTTTTAATAACAATTTATAAAGATAGATGTGCACTCTGCATTTCTTTTAGAATTCTTTGATTTATTCAATTTGCTATGTTATCATTTCCATGTTTTATTAAATTTCATTCTATTAGATATAAATTTAGCTAAAGTTAATTTAAATAAATAGAAATACTAACAACAGATGAGAATATCAAAATAACTACATTTTAAAATGCTCCATTGTTTTCTCAGTGTCGAGAAACACTCATTAAAGCAATAAATATTATTTAAAAACATGTGTCATGAATTTTAATATAGTAAAAAACAGTTATACATACATATAATGCATCATATCATCAAAATATTTACCTCTGAAGATTGGTACTACAAAAATATGCTATCCATTCTGTATTGGTTATTTGCGAAAACGTATTCTTAAAATCCTCGGCTTACCCTAAAAACTGCGATTTATTTCGAAGATTTCCTATCATCGACAATGCACACTCCATGTTTCTCCTTTATAACTTGGGTATAGAATTACATCGTTTAAAAGATTAATTTCATTTATATTTTCAGCCATATTAGAAAAATAGTAGCATATAATTAGTTACTTATTTGAGCATAGAAAATGAACACATTTGAACGTGTATTTAGGAATATACCTACGCAATCCTTTCTTTAGGTTTACTACTATGACAAAACTACAAGTTTGGCGCAACTACTTTATTGGCGACTTTCAGCGTAGTCGCCAAGGTGCTGAATCTTCGAGGGTTTCAAAAGTCGCAACCTGGTGGAGGATTTCCTTTTCAAGGAAGGAATCGTACGAGTGGAATGGCCAGCGTGTTCTCCAGACATGAATCCAATAGAGCACGTTTAGGACGCTCTAGAAAGACGAGTTGCTGGCCACCAACCACCCCTCACAAACTCTCCAAGAACTGGAAAGAGCTCTTCTGGAAGAGTGGGACAGAATACCCCAACTCGTGATTAATAGCCTCATTGACTCCATGCCTCAAAGGTGTTCAACGTTACTGGCCGTCCGTGGAAACCATACCCCCTACTGAAAATGACTTCCTTTGAAGACCACACCTTTTCTTATTCTTTTTTCTCATATGCACAAATTGTGTTTTTTTTTCCTTTTGTACACAAATGCGCAATAAAATGTATTTTTTTCTGCCAAACATGTGTAATTTATTCTCATATAACCTACTACGTCTGTCGATCACGTATCATATCAGCTAAAAAGTTTCCCAGCCACAAGATCCACCTAAAACCGCAATATCCTTTAATTGTTTTGAGCAGTGTATTTAGTATCAGACACGCTAGAGACAACAAACTGCTCATTTTAAGCACTTTAGAAACAAAAATGAAGTGGTAGATAGCTAAAATTCTAGATTTAAAGTGTCTTTTTAATTGCATTTCCACTCGAAATGTGGAATTTTTTTAAAATTAAATGATGTAAATACTCAATAAATTAGTTTTTTTTTTTTAAAGTTTTTTGCACAAAATGATAAAAACAAAAAATTTAATTCAAATAAAGTTAGTACAAAAAATATAACGGGCATTTATATGAAAAATAAGTAAATTTTTTAGTGTCTTTAATTGCATTTCTACCAGTGTATTATTCTCGGATTTTATTGAACACAGCCATGCTAGTTTAAGGAACTTACAATTTAGGAGCTTCGCAAAAGAATAAACTCTGAGGTACGGTTTATTTACTTGACAAAAATCTTTACTTCTGTTATCACATAATTGTTGTCCATTCAAAATTTCAGTGATTAGAATATGGCGTAACTTATATAGTTATAATAATAATTGTAATTATAAAAAAAATATTAAGAATTCAGAAATGAAGTACTTTACACACATCCATTCATTTTATTTGAAATGAAAATTTTTGTAAATTTTATACCTTTCTCATTGAATTTTAAAAATTGCAAATTTTAAGAAATTTTAAAGAAAAAATTTCGCTTGTGTTTTAATTATAGTGTTTGACAAGTTTTTATTAATAATATTTCAGTTTTATAAAATTTCCTTTTAAGAGAGTGATTTTTTATTTTATTTTAGTCAAAATAAGATTAAAACTTAATAATTTTTATTTATAAGAGAAAATATTGTTTATTAAATAAAATGTCTTATAATAATTATAGAAAATGAATTTCAAGTCAAATAATATTTTAGAACAGCAAAATTTCTACAAAATTATTTTGAATTTCTAAATGATAAATAACATCATGTGAGTTCCTAATGATGTATTTGTCAGTCGATTCATTAGCTATCTTGTTTTCTTGTGTTTTGAGTAGAAAAGATTTATTTGCTTAATCAATGTTGCAATTTTTCATAGGTATGCAACTTGATTTAGACATCATGTAAAAAATGTCTAAATCAAGTTCTAAAGAACATGGTGAATCTTGCTGCATTCACTAAGTCAAATCAGTTACAGATTATAGATCATGAGCTTTACCTTTTTGGAATCTCCCTAAACTATTGATTCGTAAATCAAGAGATATAACATCAACACATATTATTTGATGAATAAGTTGAAACTAAAAACATCTCAAATGTATAAAAAAAGGAAACTAACCAATATAATTTATATTTCAGAATTTTTATCAGAAAAATTCAACATTTCTATCATTACATGTACAAGAATTACTATACAAAATAATGATAAAGCACCACAAATCTTGAGTTAAGTATAAAAAACTGTTAAGTAAAGATAATTGAAAACGCGATTAAAAGAACACACTTTTTATTACAAACTAAACTATGCTAACTTATTAATATGGAAATATAAAATTAGGAACAGTTTTATTTATGGGAAGATCTTCCAGAGAAAATTATTAAATTTAAAATATATTTCTCCGAATAAAATTGATATTAAATAAAATTTTTCTGAAAACAATTTTCGTTACAATTTGGCAGCCTTCTCAAAGCGGTACACGATAGACCCCCTTTACCCCCCTTCACTACGCCACTGGTCTTATGTATCTAATATGGATGTTATCTTAAAAAAAATTAGAACACTTGTTAGATTTAGAAAGTACGATTTTGAATCATAATCACCTCTTTTCAGCAGTGTAGTCTAACAATGAAGTGTATCAGAGATAATGTTCTAAAATATAATTCACAGAATCAATATCTCCAAATAAAGACAAAAATTTTTTTTTCTATTTGTTATCTATTGATCTTTATGTCACAGGTACTTTGATTCTACTATGAATCAAAATTTTCAATTTAAAAGTTGTTAAATTAATGTTTTCATTATTTTTTCGTATTATTTTAACGTAGTAAGATATTTCTTAAAATATATATACTATCAATTTTCAACATTAAAAAAATATCAATTGATAAAATATTTGACATACACAAATCTTGACTTAGGAAATATTTTGAAACCGAAAATTATTATTTTTACATGATCAAATTAAGTTTCTTTCACAAGTTGCACAATTTCTTTAGAAACTCTTTAAGGAAATCTAGATATTTAACATATGGTAAGAATGAATATATAATTCGTTGAGCAAGAAAGTTTGTTTATATTGATATATGCAAGAAGATTATATATTTATAATACAATGTGAAATTGATTTAAATCTTCATTAATAAAATTAAGCTTTGTGGATTCTTTTCGTTGAATTTCAGGAATCAAAATTTTAAAGTTTTCATTTTAGATATTTCAATAGTGAAATCGTTTTGCACAAATTAAGTCATATTTACATTGTCTGAAAATTAATATTGCTATTTAGACATTAAAATCTTAAATTTCCAAGGCATTTTTTTTTTGGATAAGTTAGAATTTTATGTGAAAAATACAATTTAATTCATGAAAATAAAATTTTAGAAGGAATTCTAATGAAAACTTTATTGTACTTTTGGATGAAAATTTAAACGAAAAAGAAATTTTATGAATATCATTACTGATAATCAAATGAGATAAATCTTGTTCCTCTAATAAGCACAGAAAGTTTAATGTATATTAAACTATAGGTAAATTTTTAAAATTCATTAGTTCTTAATTATTTGTATTGTTTAATGAAGTTTATATTAAAAAAACTACACTTTTCAAAAGGAAAAAAAGAAATGTTTTAATTAAAATTGAATTTAATATAGTACACTTCAAACAAAATGCTGCTAATGAAAATAAATAACACAAACTATATACAATCTAAAACATAAATATAAACATACTAATTACTTCTCGTAACAATAAAAATTTGTGAAGTTTACAGAAGATTTAACAATGCAATTACAAATTAATTTTGAAAATTTTTTAAGAATACATTCATTAGCATTAGTGTTCTAGACATTATTTGGATAACAAGTTCTCCAAAAATCTGTTAGAAATTGTACAGAAACATCAAATGATGGATTACTATTCACAAAATTCTAATCTTTCTAAAGTTCTTTGGTTGAAATGAGAAAAAATTGAAACTATCTGAAAAGAAATAATAAAAGATGTTTTTAATTACATATATTATGCCATCAATAACTTTTAAATGCAATATGAAAACAAATTTTTTTATGTACCTTTTAAACATAATACAGCAACTTTATTTCTTAAATTTTAAAAGTACAAATTAGGTTTAAGTTATTTCAATATAAGAATAAATATTCGTAGGTGTAAATGTATTTGATAAATTATATAAATCACTAATGTAGTAAACTCTATTTCAACAAATCGGCATACATGTGAAATTTAGAACTATTTAATTATTTTGATAATGCTACAAATATTGATATCGTTTAATATACTAAAATAAAGCTGTTTTGTTTACTTTTTTAAATTGCATTTAAAACAAGGGAATTTTTAGTACTTTTATAATGTAATATTTTGTTAACTGGAATGAAACTACTTTTTGTAATGTTGTGATACAAAGAGATTTATTAAAAATAAATTAAATTCATTTCTCACAATCATAAAAATATTTCTTCTGGATATTTCAGTTAACAGTATTAGTAAATAACTGCTAGATGAATAAATAATAATAAGCAACTGAATATATTTTTAATTAAAATTTTAAATACCAACTGGAATATATATGCTGTATTATATAGCCAAGTATTTATTTATCCCATATTTATCAACCAGAAAATATAATATAAATAAATCAAATCTCTCTTTAATGAAATGTTTCTGTTTGCAGCTTTTGCATGACTACTCTAATATATTATGCAAGTTAAATATTTTGCATATTTACAATATACAAAACTTGACTATCAACATATTTAGTATTACCCACAGCAGTGAAAATATAAAAGGAAACACATGTTTGTTTTGAGAAAGCAACATAAATTATTCATATAGGAGAAAAATAGCATTTCAAATCTACTATCTGAGCTGGATGTATTACTCCAGAGACTTGAAACAAAATTTTCAATGTAGGACTTACATTAACTAAATATTTAGTTATAAATGTAGCTTTATAGTAACTTTGTGCATAAGAGGGCTAACACGACTGAGGCTTACAAAAATTTAATGAAAATATCACTGAAATTGATTTCATTCCTGTAACAGAGAAACTCTTTCAGCTTTTCAATTTGACTATAGTTGATGCAATTACATTCGGAGCATTTAAATACACAACCATGCTAAGTCTTTAATTTTTTTAATTAGATATTAGCGAGAGTAGTTTTTGAATTAAAAACAAATCTTCGACATTGATATTTTTATATAACTGAAAACTTACATTAGATTTTGTTTCAAGTTCAATAATGTTCAAATCACATTTCTTTGAGGCTCAACTTCTATCAGAGTATTTCAAATCAAACTTTGCAATAGTCATTAGCAGTTATTTAGTCACATTGCATATAATAGAGTTTTTTTTTCCATCCCATTTGAAATCATTGAAAAAAAAAAATAGCACAACATTTGTTTTTCATTTAATAAGAGTAACTACCAATATTTCAGTTAAATTGTTATTTCTTAAAAAAGATGAAGAAAGTATTTTTTCAAATTCTCTACAAATCAATTGAGCAATGTGAAATAGGATAGAATTCAAATAAACATTTTATTTTAAATAAATAATTTACATTTACTATTTAATTAAACGTGTTATAAAATTAATATTTTCTTTCTAAGTATTCATTATAAATACTGCATATGTATCGATTAGGAATATTTATTAGAATACGTTTTGCCATAAGTACCTTTAAAACAAAATTTAAAATCGCCTTTCACATCATAAATGGAAGTAAAACTTTTTTTTATCTTCAACATCAAAATTCTAGTTGCTCTTCAAACTTTTTTCATTTAAAGGTAAAACAAAATAATGATTGTAAATTAAAAGTGATACAGTAACAAAAAAATGCAATACCACGATTGTAACAGAAAAATACAAAAAAATTCTTTTGTTCAAAAAGAACAAAAATTCAAGGAAAAATTTGACTTCATTGCGGGGTTGGTGGGTTTGTTACTCAATGATAATTTTTTGAACATGAGAGCCAATTAAATTAAGACCTACAGTTTAAAGTGAATATTGAACTACTACAAACATCCATATTCAAGGTGAGATTTGAATCCATGATCTGTTACACTGAAGGATAGAGCATTAACAGTTGGGCAGCCAACACAACTGCAATTAATTATTTGTTAAGTTCATTACATTTTAAAGTCTTCAAACAAGTTATAAAAGCCTTTCTTTTGCGCAAAATTTTTAAACAATTATTTAAAAAAAGTATTAAAATTAATTACGATTATTATTTAGAATAATATATTAAGATTAATATTATTAAAACAAATTTTACTCTGTAAAATTTATCAAATGTTCATATTCATCACATAATAATGCATCAAAATAATTTCTTTAAGCAAATAAATCAATATTTTAAAATTAAACTATAATGATAAATTCAAAGAAGAAAATGATTCTGAAATTAAATTAGAATAACTTTCAGTATATAACACTTCTTGATATTGATTCGATGTGTGTGTATACTACAACATCAATAGGAATAACAATACCACAACAAAATGTTTGCAGACAACTACATTCAAAAGCTCAATAAGACAGAAAATCAGAAGATTCTCAGTTTATTTTTCTTTGAAAAAGCAAGTTTAATTTGATTTCTCTTTTGCTCCATGTCATTCTTTTGCATCTGAATAGAACTGAACTCGTGAACTGTTGAAGTGAAGTTCAAAGCAAAGAATATTGATTTGCTGAAAAAGGAAGCAGTTTTATCAGCATTTGAATCAATTTCCATAATCTTACAATAGTGAAGAAAGAATCTTTCAGTGGCACATCATAATTTTCAAAGAATAAGAGTCTGAAAATTTTGGGGAATTTGAGGTCATTATTATGATATTAATTAAAAGACATTTACAGGCATATTGATGTAGTTTAGATAGGAATTATCATCAGTAAACTCATTACCAAGTTGCAGTAAAATTATATATTATCAAAGTTACAATAGAAGTATATGAATAGTTTTGGATTTTCAAATATTCTCCAGCAGACACTAAATTTCAGAAATATAAAACTGTCCAATTTAGATTAAATAACAATTTTACAAAATTATTACTGGGAACAAAATGCAGCTGTAATCAAAATATAACAATTAACAGATTCCTAGTTTGCTTCCGAGTGAAATTGTCCCAGAAAAAGTTTTTTTGAGTCTAATTATTGCATTCAAGTAGTCCAAGGTAGGTTTGGTTGTAGCGCTATCTTTTTTTAATGTAAAGATTAATTAGACTAGGATCATCACACAGTTTAAAACAGATCCCAAAACACTAAACATAAGGTAGAAGTACAATCCACAAGCTGTTGAACTAAAGGCTAAAAGTTAACCAATTGCCTGGAAAATTCAAGGTCATGGTGAGATGAATAATGCTTTGATGAACTAACAAGTTAAAAAAAGTCATTAGCTAATTATGTTACTTGCAGTGCAAACAAAATTAATTTGAATAGCAAAGGACTATTATACTACTTTGATTATTATTTATAACATACTTATGTTGACTTTATGTACACAAAGTCATGAAACACAGTTGAATCAGTAACTAGTTTGAAGTGGACTTTTTAAGCAGTGTTAAAATGGATTACTTGATCGCAGAAACACGAGTCAAACACAAAATAGATGGTCAAAGCATTTATATAAATTTACATATGAGAGAGAGAGGGGAGAGAGAAAAATACATGGCACATACATTATTCAAAGCTTTGATGCAAGGTACAGATGCAGAACCTAAATAAAGAGGGGCATAATAAAGGGCAGTTGCCCTGGACTCTCATATATCAGAAAGGACCCCAAATTGAATTAAAAATTTATTTTACATTTCATCTTCATTTCCTAATTTTAAGACAGCATTCCAAATATTTTTACGATTATCAATTTCAAAACAACACTGGGGAAAAAATTTTTTTCATTGCTGAAGAGATTAAGAATACATGATTTTATGGGAGACTTGAAAGAAAAATTTTCTCAACTTTAATGTTATATTTAAATCCTGATATAACAAAAATATTATTATTTATGATAATGTAGTTGATAGTTTTGAAAATAGTAAAATCAAGCGGGAAAAAACTCTGAAAAAGAAATTATATTAACATATTTCTTCTTAAGTATTGGTTTATAAATGAATATAGTCAGTATTATAAGATCTATTTTCATATAATATTGATTCATCATATGTAATATTGCCTGATAGCAATATTGTATATAGTTGCAAAATTAAAGTTATATTACTGTACTATTTATAATCTCTCTGTTCTATAGTTATGTGTGTCATTCTTTACTTGTGGTTGTGAAGTAGACTAAGGTCACCAAAGAGTCTTGCCTCGTATAGATGTTAGCTTATTCTATTGATCCCAACAAAATGAGCTAGCATCTGTACATAATCTTCCTGTTTATAATAAAAACATTTACCACATTCTATTCAGCCAAATTAGTTTGTTATCCAATGATTTGCAACATGTGCAATCAAGTTAAAAATTAGACATAAATTTAAAAAATAAGATTGTTAAATTATTTTACAATTATATATAACAGCAATTAAACTTTTTTTCTGCTCATATTAAATATTTATTTTCTTTTTGAATGAATTTTACTTAATTATTATTTAGACACTTTAATGAAATTTAGTCATTTCAAATACAAACCTTTAAATAATAAACCTAAACTTCTACTTTTACAGCTGAGGGAGAAGGCTCTAGCTCAGACTCCATGGTGTCTTCCAATTCAGAAAGTTGATTGCTTTGATATGATATAGCATAACTTTTTTCCAAGCCATGTCCAGTAACTCTCATTTCATCCTCATAAATCGAGACTGTTGCAAAAGTTGCTGTGTCGGGAGGAGTTTCAACAATGCCTGCAAAAACAATATAACTGATGCCATGGGAATCCACTGCATACCCACTTTCATGAGTGTGGCCGCAGAAATACGCCAAGACACACTTATGCTTATGGAAAATCTGTATAACTTCACTGTAATTCCATAAAAGACAATCCCAGTTGGTACTATCTGGATATAAGCCAACATGTCCTATAAAAATCAATGAATATGCTTAAAAATTTTGAGCAACATTACATCAATGGCAAAAATTTCAATATGTAAGGTACACTGAAAAACAAAATTTTTAAAGTACATTTCAAAAGTTAAAATATAAACTGAATTAGAAATATAAATATTCACAAAAAAATAATAAATAAATAAAATAAACCCTTGATACAAATTTAAAATGAATAGAAATCATGACAATTCTATAATTCCATTAGAAATCATAAGCAAACTACTTAAGGAAATAGGGCTAGAATTTTTTCCTCAAATAAAACTAATAGTTTTGCTATAATGTAAAAAATATTTCTATTATATTATTATTTATATAAATTATTTAATAGAAGACATAAATTAATTATATATATATGATTGCCTCTTAATAAATTTCCTAGCAACTAATAAAAAATTAATAAAAGAAATTAATTTACTTAACATAAAAATGTTTCAGCCAGGAAGTACAAGATGAGAAATATTATTACACACAAACTTGTAAAATCAGTTTGAATCAAATGCACAATAACTATGAAAACAAAATGACATTCAAACTCTATACAAAACATCAATTATATTCAGTGTTTTAGTTCTTTTTAGTAATGTATCTCATCCTGTAATACAATATTTCTTGTAGTTTTTAATATTAGAAATCTCAACATGCACTATGTTTTCTAAAATATGTTAAAAGAAATTTTAACTACTATTTTAAAAAATCTTCATTCATGTACAGCATACAATGAAATGTAAAAAAATTGTCAAATAACAAATATAAGTCTTTATTAGTTAGAAGCATGGAACAAGCAGAAGAACCACAAATACTCGATGTGCCACTCCCACAGGTATCATTTCACTTGGAAGACACTGCAACCACAACTTATATAACAAAGTAGTCTTCAGTGAATACACTGGATCTTCAATTAAGACAGGATTTGAAATCATTACCTTCTGATGATGAGGAAGCCACCATAGCCTTCTCAACTACAGTTAAGCTATTGGTGGTAATAGCATTTTTGTTTTCTGTAAGCACATTTATTGAAATGAGTGATAAGGAGTTTTCCGAGTTTCCTTTTGTATATAACTTGAATACATCTTACACACACACAATCTATGAAAAGTCTTCCTGCCAAACTTTCATAGAGAGTGGATGTTTCAATATCTTACAATGGCCTTTGGTTGTTAGGGCAATGGTTCTGTAATATTAATTTTTAAGGAATAAAAATTTACAACTCTAAATAATGCAAAAAATTTACCATTTAGCACTCTGACAAAAAAGCTTATTTAATTAATCAATTGTTTGTTTAGTTGATAAAGCTGAATATTAAAATCAGCAATTTATTAACATTGATAAAATACAGTAAAGATAAAATTATTCATAGTAAATAGATATAATTGCTTGTCAATTATGTATTTACTTTAAGCAATTTTATTTTTACTATGGTTAGGCTAAAATAATAATAAAGTAAAAAAATAAATAAAATAAAAAAATTGCATTTAAAAAATTCAAGATATTATAAGACTTTAAAATTTTCAGAATTAATAATTGGTTAGTGACTAGTTAAAACATGAATGATTAATAGCTTCAACTATATTTCTAATACTTAGATAAGTTATAAAAACATGAAAGATAAATTCCTTTAAAGTAGAGAGTCCAATTATGAAGATCTTTTAATGATGCAAAAAACCAACAGAATGGAGATTTCAACCTCTCATATCCTTAGAATTCAAATCTAATTTGTAATATATTTAAGGAAGGAAAAAACTTTAAAAGAACTTTTAGTCTCCAAATTCAAAAATAAAAGAGCAACTAATAATTATACATGGTAAAAACAAACAATAAATAAAAAAATATTTCATGTAGTTTGACAAATTTGTTTTTCATGCGATAATTGCCTTTTATTCATGTGCAATATCTTTTAAAGTGGATTCTAAACCACAGAAAACATCCAAACCAAAGCAAGAATTGAGCATGTGATTTGTTGAATATTGAACTGAAAGCTAGAAAGCTTATCATTCAGCTGTCACTCAAGTCTATATCAAATAGATAGTAGAAGTTCAAACTAATAGTAATAAAAATAATGAAACTCATTTACAATATTCAAAATGAAAGTTATCAGTGGATATATAATATGAAGGAAGCAAACCTTTGTGAACACTAAGAATTTCATTTGGAAATTAACAATGTGGCTTCCAGAGGGGAACAACAACTGATTAAATATTCAATACCAGACAAATGTTGGAATGTACAAGTGAATTTAGCATAGGCATCTATTACCATACGTTCATTGACTTTAAAATTGCATATGACAATATTAATAGGGAAGGACTCCTTGAAACTATGTCTGAATTTAACATCCCAATGAAGCTGATAAACCTGACAAGGATGACACTTAGAAATGTAAAATGACTAATTAAATTTGAACCATAATAAAAAGGACAATTCAATTAATAGCTTTTGCTGATGATATTGGCAGTTGTTGAGGCATTGTCTTGCTTGAAGAAGCAGCTCTGCCTGATGATCAATGATGACAGAACAAAATTTATGATAACAAAAAGACCAATGAAGCTATCCCCTCTAAAGATAAGATAAGCAATCATACACATTTGAAACTGTTGAGCAATTTAAATATTTGGACACAATAATCTCAAGAACAACATTGCTCCCGAGATCCGCAGCAAGGTTACAGCTGCTAACGGATGCTTTTTCGGCTTAAAAAAGTACCCAAAATCTACTTTCCTCAGTTGAAAAACAAAAATTTTGATATACAAATGCTTGATTCAGCCTATTCTCACTTACTAATCTGAAATGTGGACATTGACTGAGAAGGACAAAGAAACCATCTCCATTTTTGAAAGAAAAACTTTAAGAAGCATCTTTAGTGGAGTAAAATGTGAGAATACATGGCGAAGAAGAACTAATTCTGAGCTCTATAAGCAATATAAAGAACAAGATATTATTAAATTTACTTCAATACAGAGATTAAAATGGGTAGGACATTTGAGCAGGATGAACGACAATCGGGTGACGAAAAATTTTTTTTTAACTCGCCCCATTGGCACCAGAAGAAGAGGACGACCGAAACTCTGATGGCGTGACTGCCTTGAAAACGACCTAAAAACACTAAAAGGGACAAACTGGATGACCTTTTCCAAAAATAGGGGGTCCTGTTATGCACTTCTGAGGAAGGCATAGGCCCACCCTGGGCTGTCAGGCCAATGAAGAAGAAGTCTCAAGAACAAAATTAAAATTGAAATAACAAACAGGTTATCTATAACCAACACATGTTTTTATGAACTTAGAAGTCAACTCAAATCTAAACTAATCAGTATAAAAAACAAAATAAATTTATATAAGACCTATGACCCTTTAGAATTTGAATGCTAGATACTTAACAAGGCAGAAGAGGGTCTACTACTGATTTTCGAAATAAAATATTGATGAAAATCTTTAGATAACTAAAATAAAATAGCACATGGAGAATTTTATATAACCATGAAACTAATAAAAAATACAATGAGACCCCCATAAAAAAAAACAGTAATGGCTTCTCATATTAGATGGCTATGCCCTATTTATAGATATGATTCTTTCCTCACAAAAAAACTTTTCAAGAAGAGAGGGAAGATGCTGAAAGGGAAGACACCCAACTAGATGGTTACATAGTATGGAAAAAGACCTTAAGCTGTTAGGGATGAACAGATGGAAAGCTGTTGCACAGGATAGGTTTGGTTTGTTTGTCGCTCAACGGTCATTTTTTGCACATGAGGGCTAATTAGACCTGCACAGGATAGGGTCAGGTGATTGAAGCTGGGAAAGATAGCTTTGGTCTGCAACAGGGTGTAGTGCTTATGTAGAAGATATTTTCTAGTATGGGTTTAATGGAATACAACTGTCTTGAAATATTCAGAATCTAAAGATAAGGTTTACTATCGCTTAGCAGTAAAATCACATTTTTAGACAGAAAGCCCCAAGTTTGACCCCAGCTATCATTGAGCAATGGAAGATCGTGGTTGAATTTTTGCTAATCATATGCATATCTATCTTGGGATAAAGGCATAAGAATTGCACTGGTCTTCTGCATAGTATTGATTTCCATGAATATTTTTCATCGATATTCATGGAAATACATGAATATCGATGAAAAATACTCCCAGAAGTCAAACATTTAGAAGTTTAAATGCATTCAAATGTTAGGTTACTCACTCTATGGAGTTCATTGAAATTAAATTTGAACTCAAAATAAATTATTTCCTATGAATATTGTTCTTTCTTTTTTTAATATCAAAATAGCTTAATAAAAAGATATAAGCAAAATGAATATATCATGCTTAACGTAAAAACAGAGCATGAATAACATACAAAAATATTTCATTTATACTGAAATAATATTTACCAAATACTATGACTTTCTGTCCTTTTTCTTCAGCGTCTTTAAGTTCATCATCCAACCAGGCCAATTGCTCCTCCCCAACTGCACCATTCATTTGCTGAAATCGAACATCCAAGCCTTTTAATTTCCCTACACAGTCCCAATCATCAAATATATCATGCCCATGCTTCGCGCTCAGGATTTTAGCAGCAGCTTGGTATTTAGGATGGTCAGCATCATAACCCAAAACACTTACATCAAAGCAGTCTAAGGAAATACATTTGAGATTAGGAGTAGGGCTAAATTTGTAATAAAGAACAGGAGTTGAGTTATCTTTCACAGGCTGTAATGGGCAAAATATTTCAGATGGAATATGTATTTTTTGAACAGATTCATAAAACAGCTGAGCAAGTTCTTTTCGATTAAAATTATACAGCTCATGGTTACCAACAGAATGAAATGTTGGTATAGACATGTGATGCTCGAAATGTTCCAAAGTACGTCGGAGGCTAGAGAAAGATCTACCAAATGAGCGATTCAAACCATCAATTATATCACCTAACTGCAATACAAACTTAACATTTCCAGATTCTTCCCAAAACTTGAAAGCTGTATCAACTTGATTTAAGGCTTTCCTGTAAAAGCGAGTCTTGGTAGAATCATGAGGAGCAGGTCGATCATCACAGTCAGCATACTGAACATCAGCAACAACTCCAAATTTTATTATGGGGCTTTTGGATATTTTTCCATCAGCTGCCATGATGGTACTGAAATATAAAAAGCCTAATTTAATGATTAATAGAATGATATATTAATAAGAAAAAAATTACAGCATTTCTCTTTTTGACTTCAAGAATTTTTTTGATTATTTTCTTAATATATTTATTAAACATACTTTCATTACATGAAGTTTAAATAAAAATTGTAATTCAAACAAATTTAAACTCAAAGGAAATTCAATATTAAAAAACTATGTAATTTACAAATAAAATATTTAAAAGTTTTAAGCAGTCAATTTTTTAAAAATATGTGAAAAACTTTTGTATTGAATTTTATAATTACTTTCAGTACACTTAGATATAAATTATATTTCTATTTATATCCTTAAACAATAAGATTAGTTTTCTCATACACATTAATTCAAATTAAAAAAGTATAATTGTGAGTGCACTTACATTAGCAAAATCATCAAAACATAAAAATAATGCAATTCAATCTGTACAAAATAAAAGAATCCTTGAAAAAAATTATTTTTTGAAACTATCAATTTCACCAAAAGATTACACATGAATTACAGAAAATGATTGCTAATGATATTTTAAATTTCATTTAATTAATTGATTTTTACCAGATATTATGATTATTAATAACTGCAAATAATTATTTTTTTTTATTTGCCTTTTAAAACAATAGTAGCATTACAGTAAAAATAGCTTACACGTTCACAAATTCATTCACAAATTAAAAATTTCACTATTTGAAAAAGAATCAAAGAAAATTATAAAACAACAAGCTGACCCAGCCACGCGTTGCAGTGGCTGAGTTTTTAAAATACATTGAATCAATTTTTTACTAATTCTTGGGTTCAATCAAATTAATATTTTCTAAAAAAATTTAGAATAGGTTCATTCATAGGAGATTAAAAATAAAACGTTTCACCAAAATTTAATAGTAATAGGTAAAGTATCAAAATTTTGAAACTTAAGCACAAATCAACATATACTTTCTGAATTTACATTTTATTCATCTTATATTAAATTATAGTTTGTAATCAGTGACTTACTTATAAAATATACTATATAAATTAAAGACATCTAAAAATAAATTGTTATAAATGAGGTAGATAACATTGACATCGAACTATTATTATTTTAATTTTAAATTATATTAAAACTAAAAATTTTTTCCGCGGCATTATACTGAAATAAAAAAAAATTAAAAGAATTTATCATTTGAATAAATAAATTAGATCAAAATGTTCTACTGAATAAATTAATAATTATCAAATTATAAAATAAAAATAAAAAATAATAAAAGGCTATCAAGAAATACTTACATATTTTCGAGGTGGTATGAAAATTAGTAGAGAAAAACAGTAATAAATAAAATTTTATTTTACTATTTATAATATTAAAAATATTCAAACTGAATACTGCACAATAATAACACAATACAAAGTATAATTATGAAAATGATTCACGAAAAATTGTTATAGTATCATTATACATCATGAAAATATATGTAAATTCTATATTTAACCACGCGCTTGCGCGCGCACGATAATTTTCTCGAAGATGGTATAATCTAGAAAAATAAACACGTCGCCATCTGCCGAATACCTGTGCAACTTAGATGCTAAACCACCATCTATTAGGAACTTACAGAACTAACCAAAAAAAAAATAAAAAAAAAATTTAGGGTTGTACTACCCCTAACATTTAGGGGATGAAAAATAGATGTTGGCCGATTCTCATAGATACCGGATAAGCACAAAAAATTTCATCAAAATCGGTCAAGCCGTTTCGGAGGAGTATGGCAACGAAAACTGTGACACGAGAATTTTATATATTAGATTATATGACACCATTCTAAAACACAGTTTATCATTATAAATTAAAATAAATTATTTACTTATTCAATAAGGTGCATAAACTAGAAACATTTAATTACTATTAATGAATTTCAATTTTCAGAAGTGACTTAAGTTAATTCTTATAAAAATTTAAATATACAGGCATGTTCTCAAAAACAAATATTGAGCAGAAACCAAAATTAAAATATTTAATTCAGAAGTACTGGGATTTGTTAAAGGATGCTTAAATTTTTGAAGACATAATGAACATAAATAAAAGCTGGTAAATATTCATTAATGTCTCACTATTTTCAATTATATAATTTCGTAAATAAATTCAAGTTTAAAAATTAGTTGCAGCATTTTATAATATTTTCAATTTATTTTCCCAAATTAAAATATTGGCAAATTTTCATTTAGCAAAACATGTTTAAATTATGTAATATCTATGCAAATATAAACAGAAACAAAGAATAAAATTATTGCTACACAATTCTTCATCAAATAGGCTTCAGTAAGATAAAACACATGTGAACGATTAAAAATTTCAAATGTAAGATATAAATGTTCATGTAAGACTGGTGCATCTGAATTAATTGTTTTTAAAAGAGATTCTTGTTTTCAATAAATGTATATCATATAATAGCAAAAAAATATAATCAATTCTTACAAAGTAAAAAATTCTTATAGAAATAAAGTTTTCACTAAATTAATAAATTAAAAATCGTGAGAATTAAAATGAAGATAAATATATGAATTCCAAAATCTCATTAAAGTCTTCGAGCAGCTCTATGATTTTTAGTATCTAATAAAGAACAAAATAACTAACATTTGAATAAATAAGATTTAGAATAAGCCCTCCAATGGAAAAATATCAATGAAATGAAGAGCATTTAAGAAAAATAGAATGTTATTGACTAAAAAAGTTTGGTTCATAGATGAAAATAGTATGGCATGTGCTATGATGTTTTTAATGGATTTAAAAAATGAGTAAAGGTATTAAATGTAAGTAAATTGATGTAAGCAGATTTAAAAATTTTGAGGTATTTCCTGAATAAGTAAATTGGCCTGCTTCTTATTCAGATTAGCTTCAAAATAATGTTTCTTAAAGCATTTGTGGTATAAACAAAAATTTTTTCAAAGAATAATCATACTTCTTTATAAACTTTAAATGTTATGGAAAATATGGTATTCAATACATAAATTTCTATTAGTCATTCAAAATTTTTTTAATAGATTAAAATTTTACATATAATTAAAATTTTTTTATTAAAATTTTTTATTAATTGACTAGTCATAACTTTCTGAAAAATCTATATAAATTGATAAAATTTAAAATAAATATAAAATTTAAGTCAAATATTTGCATTTATCACCAAATAGAAGTCTTTCAGAAAAAATTCCAAATTCAATTTTTGAAAGCTTATTTTCAATATGTAATTACATGAGCAATGATGTTAATGTGAAATTAAAGGAGAGATAGTTTTCTGAAAAAGTGTATTTAAATTTATTTAAAAGCATACACATTTAAAATTATGATACATTCAGCTCTATAAAAATGTTTTTATTACACTATAATCATCTTTTCATTATATTTAAAATAATATTTTTATGTTCAATCAAATAGTTGAAGGGGAGATTTTATATGGGATCTTTATTTTAAAAAGAAACTTAAAATAAACAAAATTATTTTGTGAAAAAATAATGTTTATTAAAGATTATTATATCAATTATTTTATGAAAAAAATAATTCACACAGTAAATTACAAAAAAGTAAATATACTCAAATAATTAATATAAATAAATGTGCAATTTCACTCAAATTACATTAATTTTGTCATTTTGAAAAATCTTCATTATAACAATTTGTATAAGCTTATGGTTAAGAAATTATCATAAAAAATGCATTGGTTTCATAGAGAATGAAATAAATGAATGGGAAAAAAATCGTTTACAAGCATTATTAAAAATTACTTGTTAAGTAAATAAAGTATAAGCCTTTTTCATTAGATTGCACAAATTAAAATGAACTACATAATCAGCCCATAGTTTTATAATAGTATGTTATTTTCTCATAAATGGAATTATGCATACACATATTGTTAAATTTATTTAAATAAATTATCATTTGCAGTTACTTCAAATTCTAGCTGTGAAATTCTGTATAATTGATACAAATAATTTTTTTTAATTTGCTTAAAATGATTCTTAACGTTAAATTAAAAATTATTTGAAAATTTAAAAAATCAAATTCCTTTTTAATTTTACACCACATGATTAAAAAACATAAGAAAAAAAATAGAAAACTTAATTTGACGTCTTCTAAATAGAAAATCTTAATCAAATTCATAAAACGGAGGCAATATTTGTTTTAAATTATTTAAATAATAAAATAAATTTCATTGCGTTAATTCAAACTGAATGGTTATTTACTAAAATAAAGTCAACCGATATTGTATGTTTATTATTAATTAAGTATATTTAAGCGGATATCAAAATCGAGGACGAAATACTACATAACAAATCTTAATTTCTAATAAATAAAATAGAGAAAATAATTAGAATAGTTATAAATGTGTCAAAGATTTTCGCGAAATGTTATTCAATTTTTGTTTGTATGTGCCGAAACACACAGTAAACATATTAAGTTATTGTATTAACAGTAGCTATTTTAGGAAAACATGCAATAAATGTGATCAAAATAATATTATGTCTGAACAAACGTATTTACACTTACCGATGGATAAATCGAGATGCTTTAGCCAGATTGACAGTTACTTAAAATGGATTCTTGAGAAATTTTCGAGGAATTTTATGTCTGATATTCGTGATCCTATATTTACCATTACTCAATCAAGAAGTGATCTAAATGCCACTGTAGGTGCTCACAATTGTGCAAATAAGTCTTACCAGTAATAAGCGGTTTAGTACTAAGACAGTTGTTGAAACAGCATAAGAATAAGTGCCGGCATTGCGGATAAAATAAAAACAGAACGAATCGCCGCAATGTGTTCCGTTCATCACGTGATCTTGTTCACGTGTAACCTAGAGAAAGCTGAAAATAGATTTTCCAACAGCTGGCTACATTAAATTAAATTTACATATAGCGGAAAAATTACCATATCAGCAAATGACTCCATAATTTTATTTTTATAAGTTTCTCAGCAGATATGTGTCATTTTTTTCACGTATTTGTAATATTCATATAGATACTTAATGCTGTAATTTCGATAATGCGGTTTGGTAAAGCAATTTTATTTTTCCATAAAAATAGGTTTTTATATAACTAGTAACTGTCAAAAACATTTCTTAAATTCTTTAAAAAAAGATACAAAGTCAATAATTAAAATAGATAATTCTGAAGAATTTCATAAAATTTTAAATAAATTAATTATTTGAGATATTTCCTTCGATACATCTTTCGAGATATTCGACGTAAAAAAGAAAGGAATTTCTCTGGCCAAGGTTTTGAATGATGTTCTAATACTCTTCATGCCATACTAATTAATTGAAATTATCTCTTTATTACATTAGAGTATAAGACTTCATGAATAATTAATAATTAGATTACCCCATCTTGACTTTTTTTAATAAATGTGTTCGCAAAAGCTAAATTTGGTAAACAAATAATTTGTTAATTACAATGATTAATTAAGCTATTAACTATTATAATTAAGGACACAGAAAATTAAAATCTTTGAAGAATAAGTTTCTATTTCTGAATTATTTTTTCCTTGACCTAATTTACGCAAAATAATTTTTGATTAATTTAAAAGATTTTTTTTTGTGAAATGGAACATCTTGGTAATAAAAGTAAATTTGCATTATATCCAGTGCTTTCACGATTGTGATACTAATATAATAATTAAATTATGCTGTTATGGATCACGCTTATAAAGTGCGCCAAAATAATACACAATAATTACTAAATTAATATAATTAGTATTTCCAGGCCAGTTACATTAATTTAGGAATTAATGGAATTTTAAATTTCTTTTTTAATTTTTCATTTTTTTAATGGAAATTGAAAAATTTCGATGCTACTTAGGGAAAAAATAAACTTCTTCGGAAATGGTTTCAAAGATAGATATGTTCGATTATAGTAAGCACCCTTATTGATTTTATTGTTATTAGATTGTACATTTCTAACCTTTAATAATTTTCATTCTTATTCGAAAATATTAAATTTTATAAAATACTTTCCAATTTTAATATTAAATTTTATTTATTAAACTCATTGTTTCTCTTTTTCGTTTGGAAACTCTTGGGTTTATATACTTAAGTGGTCGACATACCACATTGGCAAACAAAGGGCTGTCATTTCCTGCCTTTGGTTCAACAGTTCGTAGGTTCGATTCCCGATTCTGGTGTGATTATTTGTAGCAGTTCAAAACTACTTTAAATTTTTACTCTAATTAATCCTTGAGAGCAAAAAATAGCCGAGAATCTAACAAATCAGTGGAGGAGAAGCCATTAAAATTGCCCATTCTCTCATGCTGGTGAAGTTGAATTTTTCAAGACATGTTTTTATTCTAAAACCCCAGCAACAGTGCTAAAATGAATCAGTTTAGAATTTCTTAATTTATACAGTGTCCGCCTTCTTATTTGTTTTAATTTTATATATTTTTAATACATTTCTCCTTCGGGAGTAATTAAACTACAGTTATACTTCCAAAAGGAAAACCGTTCAAAATAAACGTTGCACTTGAGAAAATGGTTAAAAAAAATTTTTTTAAAATACTCGTAGTGTCATACATTTAAATTGCGTGGGGGATCAGTATAAGAAGCATAATTGCAAAATCTTAATTTTCTGTATGTTATGACATATTGTGTTTGTATATTGGTTAAGAAAAAATTTAAATAATAGAAACTTATAAATTATGAATGATAATTTTCTAAAATAATGAAGAACGTAAATACATATACAGTCAAAATAATGGAAGTACCTTAGATTTATGAAAAATCCTTAATTAGTACGGGGATAATTACCGGTTCTGCAACATGCAACACAGCTTGGATTCGTCTAGTAATCGATATGAACCCTCTGAATTAGATTTTGTGGTTCGATTATATGGAGGTCGGGTAACCATAAAGGCCAAGGTAGATGATAATTTCCTCATTGTGCTCATCAACTCATGATTGGAGAAGCTCAGTAATCATTATCAGCCTGGAAAATTCTATGTGCTCCAGGAAACGATGTTGCATTCTAGAATGGACCTCGTGTGCAAAAAGTCTCCTCAGAATCATTCTTTTCGGGCTTACGATTGTTCCAGTTGAAAACCACGACACAACTGCCCATATCATGACAGATCCACCTCTATGCTTAACATTTGAAAAGAGACAATCAGGATCATACGTCTGTGCAGACGTGTATCCGTCCTGTGTTGAGAAAAGTGTGAAAAACAATTCGCCAGGCTATATTGCTTTCCTCCACTTATCAATCGATTCGATTTTAGGAGAGTGGCAAGACGGCAGACAAAGTTAGGGATTAACACCTTCGGTAAGTATCTGAACTCCAGTAGCTTCACGCCGCTTCCCCTTAAGATCAGCAAAGTGAAGCATCATTTGACACGGGCATTAATTGTACCCTTCCTCACTATATTGCTGGACCTTCGTGGGTGGAACACGTGTCCACGTTCATCTGTGGACTCTAGTCCTTCCGTTGGTATGGCGTGAATGTGGAGAGGAGGGAGCCAGCTCAGGTGTGACCGTGTCACTGCACCGCATGTGGTAAGTGATCTGAAAAGTGTTGCTCAACCATGAATGATGTGCTTATGAATGTACCTTCTAACTGGAATTGTTAAAACTGCGGAATCCAGAAGCTGATTGAGGTATGCGGTCACTTTTGTTGCAATTGTTGTCGTATAATGCCCGGGTATTAGGATTTCCATCTCTCAGCATTACAAGGGAAATAAGCGATGGCAACTTATATTGCAGGGCATCCAGTACGTGTGCCATTATCGCCCCGATAGTGGATCTGCGTAATTTTGAAGCAGGAACCAAACAGAACATTCACCAATGCTTAGCCTGTCACCCCAGAGGCATCAATTTACGTGGAGAACACTGCAATTACGATATATTTTATGTGGCACAAACATCATTGGCGTACAAGACGGTTTTTTGGTTTTACTGCCTTCCCATAACAAGAGCGGTTGCCGTAGCAACCAGGCCACTGCGGCCTGTACTTTTACTGCAAATGTTCGCTTTTTATACATTAAGTCTAATTCACCCCGTTGGTCTCCTTCATCGAATTTCTCTTTTCGTCCACTAATTTGATTTGCCGAGGTTCTCTTGCCGCGCTACGCTGACAAGACATTAGACATCGTACCTGTATAAACACATATAATATTTCGAAAAGAAAACAGGTTCTAAGTTTACCGATACTGATTCTTGTCCACACCATCAAGTCTTCTAACTTGAACAGTGATATTTTCATGAACTGAAGTATGATTATAAAAAAAGTATAATTCGAATCTCTTTCCCTCCAAACTATAGGCCACGATGGCCTGGTTGCTTAGGGCGTCGTTCTCATTATTGGAAGGTAGTGAGTTGGAATCCCGGCTTAACCGAAGATCCGCCACGTTCGCTAATGGAGGCTGGGGCATATTAAAACTGGATTTGGTTGCAATGTCCTCCAAATGAAATGATACCTCTGAAGTAGCAGACTAAGTATTGGGAGTTTTCTACTTGGTCCCTGCTTCAAAATGACGAAAACTCCCCCTGGCTGCTTCTATCTAACTGGTACAGACCAGCTCAGGGTTACGTACAGGGAAGTATGCGGGTGCAAGAACAATCTCCAAACTATAACACGTTAGTTTTCATACTGAAAACCAAATGAAAACTCGAGAGTGAAGAACACCGAACTCTAATTATTTGGTATCGAATATTGATGTTTAGGAATCTGACTTCTTTACGGCCTTTGCCCGACTTAATCTGATTGGGGTGCGTAGCAAAAACTTCTCTGAGGGCCCCTTCTGCTTCACAACATACTTTCTGTTCGATTTGGCAAATGATTTTATTCTAGTAACAACATGAAATTAACTTTCTATTCGATTTGGAGGTCCCTCTGATAAAGGCGAAAGAGGCAACTGCCCCTGCCTTACTTATGCTTACAGGGGTGGGGGATAAAGCATCTTGATCTCAGAGGAATACACCCCATTTTTCAGAAATATAAAGGCAAGAATAAGGAAGTTAGTTCTGAGTTTTTTGGATCATTTGTTACGATTAGAAAAAAGACTGGTAAACACTGTTTCTGAATTTTTTTTTAAAAAAATGATTACTAATTTTTTTTTAATATTTTTCTATTCCATCAAAGTTGGCAACACCTGCACATTTCGGAATTGAAACCTCCATATAGTTTACAAGTCATTGATTCTGGTAAATCCTGCTATTGAAACACCCTACGATTAATTTTTCTCTAGTGATTGAGATAAAAGAGGAATTCCGATTGAATTAATGATGCAAGAAGCGTCTGTGAAATTGTTTAATTACTGCTCTTATTTACTTTTTTCCTCAATTTAGCGTCATCAACATAATTTTTTTTTTTTTTGTGTGTACATGCCATTTTTTCCCTGTCTGTTTCTTGCATCATTTTAGGGACTAGATATTTTATTTTATAATTAATATCAAAAATATTTGGGTGCTTTTGTTAAACCCACGTCCACTTCTAGTTGTTTTGAGTAAATTTTCTATTACATCAACAAAATAAAAGAAAAATTACGGCTTATTAAAATTGCCAATTTTTTTTCAGAAATATCAATTTAATTCCAGAAAAAAGATTTTATTATTTCATAAAGCATTAAAAATTTCATATTTTATATAAATTATTATAACTAACTTAATTACTTATATTTACGAACAATTAACTCGGATTTTTCTTATTAAAAGATAATTTTTGCGTAGTATTTACTCAGAGCTTCATTAAGGCAAGGGCATAAGGACCAGTTGCCTCGGGCCCTTACATCAGTCGGGCCCCCAAATCAAAAAGAAAGTTTATATTACCTTGTCAATCAAATAGAATCGTTTTTCAAATCGAATAGAAAGCTTGTTGTTGTGAAGAAGTCCCCCCCCCCAAAGAATTTTTTGCCCCAGTCCCCAATCAAGCTAGGTCGGGACCTGCATTTACCCTAACACACTAAGAAAACATTTGTACAACCACTGCTGGCTATTTTTTTGTGGGTACTTCTCATAGATAGTGGGACATAATCATGTATGGAAAAAGAAGAAATAGCGAAACAATTTTTGTATATCCAGAAGTAATCCTATCAATCGTTTATTTCAATATGAATTGAGATTGAAACCGATACCTTCCAAGCAAAAGACATAAATGTATCACTATTAGATAGGGTTTACCATGGATCTAGTTGTTGGACATCGCTCTTCAGAACGTCAGGTCCCAAATTCAATTCCAGTCACTGTTGAATAAAGGGAGACGGATGATGCGATTTTGTCTTTTTCATGCGCGTTTGTCAGGATGCATATCTAGCTGTTTTCCGAGTTTCCTCTCTTATGACCGTGAATACGATTTCTTATCTATGGAAAGTCCTCTTCGAAGGCAATTTTATGGTGGGCAGGGCCCGATTTAGCGCAATTGGGACCTGGTGCAAAAACTTCTTTGGAGGCCTGATTCTGCTCCACTTCTTTAATAATGAAGAACCAAACTTTATGGAGGTATTTAAAATTTTTACCTCTTTATAGAAATATAACAAGAAAATTGACTAGAACCTTAAATATCTATTAATTTCTCCCTTTAATGGTCAGATGAAATATCGTTCTGTCCATTTTTATTGAATTTCTGACAATTCTATGCCAATTATTAAAAAGATAAAGCACATGTGATCAGCCATACGATAGATGTTCATACAATAGACTAATGAAGAAGATAACATAAAACTGACGGATTTTGCACTGATATTTTGTTCATAAAGGTTCATTAAAGAAAGAAAAATAAAATAAACTTTCTATTCAATTTGGGGCCTCCTTTGATGTAGAACTTTGCTGATTATGGTAAGGATGTCAAAGTATTGAACTCTGGTAAAAATTTTTTTTACTATTGAAGAAGTTTGCTGAATAGGAAAAAAAAAAAACATAAACGTTTCAGAAAAAAGTTTATACGATGGGAACGTTTTGATTCCGAGAAAATTGAGAAAACATGAGAAAAAGAATTATTATAACTAGGTTTTTATTTTAAACAAAATTATAGTGGTCAGTTAGCATGAATAAACATGTTCAGACTATCAATCATGTTTAGAAGATGAACTAAATTTTTCAATCTGTTTTAAAAGATCTAAAACTTTCTCAGTATGATGCCTTCTCTTACCAATTCGAGAACAAAAACTCCAAAAATTTTAAAGATATTTAACATCATTAAAGTAAAAAAAATATATTAAGTGATTTTTTAACATCATTACAAGATAAACACTTTTAAAAAATTTGATTATTTAAAACATGTATATAAATATTCAGCGATACATACAACAACATGTAAGCTTCAGACTGTAGTTTTAAAAATTTAAAAGAGAAAAAAAGGTTAGAAATTTTAAAAAAATTAATAAGCATCACATCAAACATGAAACATTGCCAAACATGCAAGTAAATAATTATTATAATAATATATGCGAATTATTAAATAATTTCACTAAAATAAAATAAATTTTTATTCAAATTACATACATTACATTGATTAATTTTCGTGCTAGTTACATCATGTATATAATGGTTTACTACTTTTATATTATAACTATATATATATATTTATATATATATATATATATATATATATATATATATATATATATATATATATATATATATATATATATATATATATATATATATATATATATATATATATATATATATATATATATATATATATATAATTATTTAACCAAAAAGGAATTAAGTAATATATTTTTACAACGAATTGTGTGTGTGAGTGTGTAAAGCGAAAGTAAACTAATCTTGATTTAAATAGAAAGAGATCAAAGCTGAGAACAAACACTGTATGAATCACTTTATGTTAACGAAGTAGGAAAATGACTGCCACACAAATATTTGAATGAATTCTTCATAACTGGGCACTACTATTTCAGAAAACACCTCCATAAAATGGGACTGTTTCAGCAAGACCCTATCTGCAGGAAATGTCATATGCAAGAGGAAACGGCCAAGCATATCATTTACGAATGCGAGGCTCTTGCCCTCCTAGATTAACTTCTTTAGGCATCATCCATACTAGAGAGTTACACCTAGACTCCATTAAAGGGTTATCGGACTTTATTAATAAAGTGGGTAACTCGAGCAACTGGAACTAGGAAACATTGGGTTTGGAGTTAATAGTACAAAATTCTGATAAAAGCAGAGGTGCCCAATATAATACAAACCCAACTCTAAGAAGAAGAGGATTTGAGTAAATTGCACAATCATTTCAAAATATAATCAGTCTCACATCGTTTTTATGTTCTTAGGGAAAAGATATGAATAAAATGAATTCATATAAATTCGCATTTATAAATGAAGTGAAAAAGGAAACATTTTTAGACTAAAGGGATCTTTGATTGAACAATAAATTAATGTTAAAAGAAAAAAATATCAAACTTTCTGGAAAAATTGATTTACTTGTATAAATAATTTAATTCTTCACATTAGCAGTCACCTCCTGCTGCCAAAATCCCCTCTGAACAGCAAATGAAAGTTAAAAGGAAAAATTAGTTAAACTTTCTAGAAAAAATTAATTTACTTGTATAAATAATTTAATTCGTAACATTAACAGAGTCTCTTCCTGGTATTGAAATCCTTTCTGTGGTGTCCAAGGAAATAAAATAGTTATTGAAATAATTTTATATCTGATTTGGACAATAGAAATAATTTATCTGCAATATTCATCCACGAAAACACTAAACAACTAACATTAAAACGAAAACACTAGCAACTGTATCTGTTACTAACAAAATTTTAATAAAATGTAATAAATATTACTAATAAAATGTTATTCTAATAAAATATAGTTACTAATAAAATGCTATTGTTTGAAATTGCACATATGCAATTGCCATTAACGAAACGAAGGAAAAACGTATCAAATAATTCGGGTTCAGTTCAAAGAGCATGTAACAAAATCAACCGTGTGTCAAAATATGGTATTAGGGATAGTTAAAAATAGATTAAACAACAGAACAAATCTAAATACATTTTATCGATCATTGGGCTGCGATCATGACATATAGTCACTCCCTCTTGGTAGCAATATAGACATTTGGATTTTCACACACTATAATATCAAAACTTTACTGTGAGTACGTCACGTATAACAATATTCTTCTCTTTCACGAGCAATAATATGTAGAGCAATGAGATTAGTGGCAAAAAGCTTTTATGACAAGAGCCACAAATGGATCTCAATGCAACATATTTCATAACATCTCAACCTTATTGTTTCATGTCGTGTGATAAATTGATTACGGTAAAATGTGTCACCACATCGCACTACAATCAACAGCGTGATATGAATTACCAGTCGTAGATTCACGAGTGTCTTCATACTGCCTGCACAAAACAGAGATTAACATCCACTACAGAAATGCAGAATCTGCTGAAACTTGAAAAATATTATCTAAAATTTGGTTGATATGCTCATGAGAATATCATTCATTAATAGTTAAGATCATAACGACTTCAGTCACCTGATCAACTCAATTCGAAATTGCCTTAAGGAGATGCGTTAAGATTAGGATTTGGTATAACTAAAAATGGCAGTTTTGGAGCAGATGCGTGAATAATTAGAGCCACAAATATGACAGTTTCACCATACCAAATATGACAGATACTAAAGCGCATTTAAAGAGGAATGCTGAGGATCGTAAATGGTATTAAATCATGAAATTCTCCAGAAGATGGATTGGAAGGGGTGTTCCAGTATCATGACAACACCAGTCGCCTTACATACTCCCTAGGAAATTTCCTTAAGGAGATATGTTATGGACAGGATGTGGTATACCAAAGTGGTAGTTTTGGAATTCTTAAATGATTAGAGCTACAAAGGTGGCAGTTACACCACAGATATTAAAGAACATTCTGAAAAGGTATAATAAATCTATAAATCTTCCTCCGTATTACTAGTGGAGATTATGCAGAAAAAATATGATTGATCAAATAAAACTTCATAACTTGACTTAATTTTTGTAATCATTTTCTTTATCTGTTGTTGTTGCTACTTATGACACTTGGACAAACCAAGCTCGTTTTGCCGACGACTATGCGAATTTAAGTCAGTATAGTGCGCTTTTCATTTAACCAGAGCACCATGAAACTGAAAATACACTTTTGACAAGACTTCTCCAATAGACACAGGACTTTCGATTCCACAAATTTAACGAGCACGTATTTTGCTTGTATCTTTATCTACTAAATTTATAATATATATTACATTTCAAATCCTAATTTGAAAAACGAAATATCCTAATTTGAAATGTAATTTATCCACTAAATTTATAATTTATATTACATTTCAAATTAGGATATTTAGTTTTTATAAGCCTGCATATAGATCTCTATGCAAATTCTGCTTTTAAAATTGTAAAACTTGTGCGAATTAAATATTTATATTAATTATTTTAATTAAATACTTATCCTTAATTTGCATTATTTATTATTTGTATTAAAAATTATCAAAACTTACTATTTAACTATATAGTTCTTTTTTTCATTATAAATAAGAATAATTAAGGCTCGGTTCAGTACGTTTAACGAAATGATGTTTTGAAATGTTGTCGAAACCACTATTTGTAAACAGTCTGAGCTGCCTGAAAATTACGTAACTAATGTTATCGTACTTGAGTGAGATAAGAGCTTAAGAGTTTCTCAAATTATCACTTTATCATTGGTCATTCATATTTTTTGGCGATAAAATGCGGCGTAGAGATTGTAACAAAATTGACTCTCGAGATCTGTCGCAGATAAGTAAATTTAATTTTGATAAAAATCTGTCAAATAAAGAAGAAAATGATGGACGATAAAATATAAATTACATACATTCAAGCACAATATAAATAAGACACTTTAGCGATAGTAATTATTTATCACTGTAAGATGAAAGATTGATTTCATTGAAAAATCTGCATTTTTCAAGCTTTACTGATATTTTTTGTATATAAATATTCTTTTATCGTGCACTCGAGATTATATATATATCATTATCACAGCTGATATGGCTCTGCTGTGTAGTGATCTGAATAAAAACATATGAAGGTAACGTCTCTCCCCCTTTTCTCTTTTAATTCCCTTGATATCCTTTCTTTCACGCAGACAGCTCACACTCAAAAAATTAATCGTACTAACTGCAGATAACTGAAAAACAGTCTCTGTAGAATACGAATGATTTTATGTAGTACTGGTGAAATACTACTTTTGATAATATTAGAAATATTATTTCAAATATAAATTGTATTAGATCTCATTGTGCTTAAGCATTCATATTTTAATTTCAATTTTTTAAAATTTATTTATAAAAAAAGAAACTTTCAAGAGTCTCATACTTGCTTTTAACATAATTTTATGTTTTGCTACAGAACCTTTAAGAATTTTTGTTCCCTTATTAAAGTAACGATTACTGTGTTTCTTGGATTTAAACTATAGTAAAAACGGATTAGTTATTCATAAAGGAAATAAGGTGTCTGGAACAGTTAGAAATAACAAAATACTGTAAGTAATTGGTTCATAAATTCTTAAGGTCCAGGAAATGACTGAAAAAAACCCATACCTCTAATTAATTTCATAATCTCGCAGGTAGAAAACGAGATATAAAGAAGGACATAAGAAACATTTATAGAACATTTGTGAACGTCCACTGTTGCAATTATCGACATGACTAAGATCCTTTGTTGGTCATATCGACAAGTTTGACAGTTCTATAAATTTCATTGAGGGTTGAATTAATTAACCACTCTTAAAGTTTTGAAGATACATTAAAGTTCATTGGATATCATTAAAGACCATTATTTAATCATTTCTACTGTCATTGGGGACATAATTAACATTCTTTGTTGTTTATATGCATGAGTTTCGTTCTTTCAATTTCCATGATAATAGAATTAAGATGCCTTAGAGTACCTTATACATCATTTGAGATCATTCTTTAACGTCTTCTTCAATTATTATGAACGTTATTAACGTCTTCTATCAGAAAGATAAGGTGTAAACTTAATTCTATAGATTTCCATGATGCTAGAAATAGTAACTTCTATCGCAATACTCAGTGAAAAAACAGGAACCTAAAGACATTTTGTCTGAGGTAATTCTAGACAGATGTGAAAACTACAGGATTAACAGATCTTGAGCAAAATCTCCAATTTAGAGCAAAACTGGAGACATAATCCTTTCAGAAAGCTTCTTCAGATAATATTAGGTTGGTGCGTATGAAATGTCGGATTCTCTTTACATGCGGACGTTTTCCTCCCTGTTTTCGTTATACTTTTGTATTTGGCATAACCTCATTCATACTCGTATTGTCCATTGCCAGAGACTCATTTCAGCAAAATAGGTTTTCTCGAAGGTCTTCCCTTTTTTATTTCTTTTGAGTTTATTGCCGATATGAATTCTGCCGACATTCGCGTCATTTTCTTATATGAGTACAAACTTGGTAATAGTGCTGCAAAAGCTGCACGCAACATAAACCAAGCGTTTGGGAAGAATACGGTTAACGATCGGAAAGTGCAGCGTTGGTTCGAAAAATTTCGGACTGGCGATTTTTCACTGCAAAATGAGCCGCGCGGAAGACCCAAAACGTCTGTGAAGAATGATGACCTGAAGGCTCTAGTGGAAGCGGATCCAGCCGTATCCACGAGGGAACTTGCTATCAGGATGAAAGTTGACCATACAACGATATTGAGACACCTTTCTGAGATTGGCAAGGTTAAGAAGATGGACAAGTGGGTACCGCACGCACTGACAGAGCGAAATAAGCTGGATCGGTTAAACGTATGCTCATCATTGCAGCATCCACCCTATTCACCGGATCTCTCGCCGACCGATTTTCATTTTTTCAAGCATTTAGAGCTGTTTTTAAGGGGCAAACACTATGAAAATGAAGACAGTCTAAAAAACTCGATATCAGAGTTTATTAATTCTAAAGACCAAAATGTTTTTAAGACAGGCATCTACGCTTTAAAATCTCGTTGGGAGAAGTGTATTGAAGCGAATGGAGCATACTTTGATTGAATAAACAGCTTTTGAAGAAAGATATGCAGTTTTATACAATCACTTAAGAATCCGACATTTCATACGCACCAACCTAATAATTTAAGATTAGTTGTCTGGAATTTAATGAAAACTATACGACACAGAGTTTTATGAAACCTTGATTAGAAGATAAATGAAAAAAACTGAGCAAGAGGAAATTTAATTCTGTGGCAACCTTAGGCAAATACAAAATCTATAAAATTGTCAAATCTTTGGCTAAATTGTTAATTTGGTGACAAAATTTACGACAAAGTGTAGATGTTTCGGGAAGCTTCTCTGGTATTTTTTTCCCTACTTCTTGTGGGAGCAGGGAGCAAGACCAAATCTTCTCTCCAACCTGAAACTGGAGATTAATAACAGAGGTTTTAAGAGCTGTACGATACATTACTTTGCAGTACAAATTTGCTTGTTAAGATATCCTGGGGTCATTGTTTTAGTGCGTTTGTGGAGATTTTAGAGAATTCAAAACCTTTATAAGTTATGTACTGTTTAATCACTACACTATAATGTTTGCCTCTTAGCTAAGAGTGATTATTTTTAATCCATGAAATCAATAGAACACATCAATATATTCTAATAATCACTTCTACTATTATGAATATTCCTTTCTTATTTAATTTTACAACTCCAAAATTTCAATTTGTGTGTGGTGACATAATATTGTCATCAAATTGAAGTTTTGTTAAATAATATTTAATGAGCATGTAATTATCAATCAGTAACATGGACAATTTATTGAATACATTAAAACCCACTCAAAAGGAGACAAGGTAATTACCGACCTGGGTAATATCACCAAATTTTAGTCTTTAAATCTCATTTCTGAAAATTTCTGCGAGTTTAGTTTTATACACTAGTACATAACGATTTTGAACCAAAACTTTACGTATTACTGACTTTTCCTTTCCTCTCAAACTTTAATCATTCCATTTATGCCAAACGAAGCCCGCGGCTTAAATGTAGCTTAGCGCTCCTTAGGCGCAAATCTAATCTTCAGAGTGGGCAAGGTCAACTCAGCCTTTCATCCCTTCAGTGGCTTAAAACTGAATTTTAATCATGCTTGGCATTGAAGGACAGGGGGTTTCCCATTAGGCAGATCACCTAACTGGGACATATGCTTCGCACCTCAGGGCCCTCGAACTTGAAAATAGAACTAGGCACTGTAGGCCCTGGCCTCCACATAAGCAGTCATGCCACTAAGTTTTTTTAATTTTTTTACTACACTGTGAAGGATTTAAATACTGTATAAATTTCAAAATTATTTTATTATTGAGAATTTATTTTATGTATAATTGGCTAAGATAAATAGAAAGCAAATGTTTGTGGAAAAAAGTAAATAAGATAATGCAACCGTATTTACGCGAACATACACTGCTAGTCATTAAAATGTAACACCATGCAGGAGAACAAAGTGAAAAAGATATTTATTGTACATAAACAGAATAACATCTAGACAAAATGATTAAATTCGCTAACGGTTTGGATATTTATACAGGGCCGAGATAGTCTAATTGAGGCCTATGGCAAAAGTTTATTTGTGTTCCCCTTCTGCTTCAGAAACATATTTTGTCGAGATAACTTTCTAAGAAAAATGGTCAATCATATCAGCAATACTACATTCCAGTTATTTTATTGTAGCTCAAAGTATAAATAAGAAAATAAAATAATCCCAATAAATTATCGAGAGTGATAATGAAGTAATGCGTACAATATGTAATACCACGCGAAAGAAAAATAACAAACGAATGGCAAACAATTAAGATACGTTTGCAGTCGTCTCCTATAAGTTATCATTCAATATTTGGGAAGGGATCCAGACAGATTTTCCATTCTTGTAAATGAAATTAATTATGGGGACCAGGAACAACAGCCATGTATGCCCCTGCCTTAGTATGGCTCTGTATTTATAGCAGAGTGAAATTAGTAGAAACAGACACCTCTCCTGGAAGCTATGACAACCTTCACTCAGTTAAGCAAAGAGTTCAGCTGAGTTTGGATGACGGAAACGGGCAACACATTCCATGTTGCTTCAAGTTTATGCCCTGGTTCGTCATCCTCAGTACTTAAAAGAGTGACGTACCAGTCTCTCATCAACTCAAACAAAATTTTTTAGCTGATGAGAGATGAACTGTAGCAAACCATAGGAATCAAATACTTTCTGTTCTGAAAAAGTCAGAACATGATATTCGACATGTGCTTTTACAATATCTTGCTGAAATATGGTGTTTCGCAGGCCTTGTAGACAGGACAAAACCACTGTCTTAAGATGATAAAAATGTATTGATATTTGTTCAAACTACCGTCGACCCGAACTAGAAATGTGTGTGTCCTCCAATTACTGACCATATTATCTCATCAGTTGTAGATCTACTTATGACAATAACGAATGCAACCTGATGACGAGTGTTCTCCACGGAATTTCCAAACAAATGTACGGCCAACAAAACTCTGCAAGAGAGAAGAAGCGGGACTCGCCTGACAAAACGACACTTTTATATTCAAACTTGTCTTTGGACGTAGCAGAGATGCCATCTATATCTATGCAACATTGTCAAGAGAAGTCGAAATAATGGTCTCTGTGTTGACAGTTTGTGCTGCTCCAAACATCGTCATATTACACAAGTAGTAAATGGAAATATTGTTAACAAGGCCATTTTCTGATTGATAGTCCTTGAAGTGATTGTATTATGTTGCAAAGCAGACCTCACAATATATCTATCTTCTCGGCCATTAATCAAGATAAGCGTTTGAGATCCTAAGCTCTCATACCATTCAGCATTACTCCCAGCAATCCATCGATTCCATATTCGCGTGATACTGATTGAACTTTGATCACTAAGAGTGGCAATATCATGGAGCGATGATCCACATTCTCTATAAGGAGAAAGCTCTTTCTTTTATCGAATTCTGACACTTGTTGGTAAGCTTTTCTTATCTGAAACATAACACGATATTCAGAAAAATTTTGAACTTTCAAAGTGATTTCTGAATAAGAAATCCACAGCAAACTTCTTTTATGTAGTGTTCCTGATGTCATTTGTCCCACGTGCGTTGTCCAAATTACTTGCTAATCATTTGTCTGTTCCAACTTATTCTTTCCTATTGTTGCAATTTTAATAGCCAGCAATATAGGCTTCACTTAAACTTTTAACTAGCAATTATAGTAAAAGTATAATTCAAATGCAACTCATACTTCTAAATTTATTAAAAGCTTTAACCGATCTTAATCTGTATTTCATCTGTGAGGAATAAGTGAACAGGCACTCTACTTATAGTTAGTAGTGATTGTGTGAAACTAAAACAAAGAACATGACCCAGTGATCATTCATGTTCGCGTGACAAATATAATACAGTAATTGGATGTGTCAACTTTTAAAAATATTGAGTGCAACTCCAATCAAACGGAATGAGTTTTCATTATTTCATTTCTTCAAATGAAACCAAACTTAAAGGAATAAAACCAACTCTTAAAAAAAGGTTCGGATGGAATCAAATCTAATGGGAGTTGAATTTTTTTCTCTTTATTGAATAGCAAAAATGATCTCTATTAAGATAGTAAACAAATTAGGTATATCTAACACTTGATCCTAAATTGATATAAAAATTACAGTGCTGAAAACAATCGATATTCAAAGTGAATGTAAGGAAATTACATCACAAACAAAGCAACAACGGACCAGGAGTCCATTTACATTTGCACACATGTACATACATATATACACGCATACTAGAATGAAAAGTCGAAGCAACAGGTATTTTTTTTACCATAAATCGACGAGAAGTCATGACATAAAATTCAGAAATGAGAGACCGCACAAGTTTTTACACTACTATGCTTTTGCCGTCATTAAAGAACAAAATGCTGTCTCATACACACAGAATGGAATCAAATAAAAATGTTTATGGAACTTTACTGGAAATTATCCATCCAAGGGAAGAAAAGTAGCAGATGCTTCTTAATATGAGCTATGCCTTTCGCTTACTGAAAGTTTCTTTGCACCGTCTTTCCATTCTCAACAACAAAAACAACGCACGATCTTTCCACTGATCGTTTCTGCAATTTCATGTGGTTACCAATTTAAAGTTTATGTTGCTGAAGTTTAACATACCAGTATATACATACATATATAAAGATGACTTTCTTTGTGATAGTATGATAGATTTGAGTAGTATTGTGAATCTGAGATGGTGAGATGTTTATCGTAAACAAGGTAAGTTTTTCAGTTATTTTGATTGCAAAAATAACTGCACAGCGCAACTTATAACAAAATTATAACTTCGACTAAAAAAATTACTCCGCTGTATAACATTTCAAGCAAAATTTTAAGTAGAAACATGCAGAATATATTTGCGTAAATACGTTACTTGAAATTTATTATGTTCTGATAAAAATCAATTTTATTCACAAAAAACAAACTTGAGAATTAGCATTCATGCATTTTTTCTTAATGAAAGACAAGTATTAAAGCAAGTTCATCATATATAAATTAATATGTATTTATTATTTCTCCAAGACGAAAATTGTTTTTAATTTAGACTTTACTGCATACAAAGCAATTAAATTAGCAAATTAAAATAATGTCTGAATTTTTTACATGGAGCTATAGATATCTAACTCAACAAGTTAATAAAGAATTATAAATTTCTTATATATTAACTGAATAAAACAAATAAAAACTTCAAGTTGGAAATTCGCAATTAGTATTAATCGAAAAAGGAGATGAAAAATGACCTAATCTATGATAATCTTTCAAGGAAAAAAGAATCACGTGCAAAGAAAACAAATGCATATTTTCAAATGACAGTTAAAAGGAACCCATTGGACATTTATTTCATTAGCGAATAAAATGATAAAGATGAGCGTAGCTAAAACGACGTAGTAAATAGCTATATTTAGAAGATGAATAAGAAAATCAAGCGTAATTCTTTTCTCGAGTAAAATATAAGCTTGAATGAAATGCAAACATGAATTCAATCTTTGAAGAAAAAATCTGATTTCTCTTCATAACAAACTTCAAATTATAATCTGTTGTATTTTAAAATTAATCGGAAAGTGATTTTACACCTTTTTAAGTCAAAGTTCCTATTTTACTCTGAACTTTTTTTAAAAAATAAGTTTAATCCTGTATGAGATACAATACCATACATAGATAGCAAGTTCTAAGCATGAAAAAATTAACTTAATCATTCAATACAATATATGCACGCAAACGTAATAGATTCACACATCTATGCAACATTTATTATACGCTGTTTAAAAAAGCCTGGGATCAAATTCGAGAACTTGTACTCTGAATAGCGACATCGTACAACAAAACCACGCGCAGTAAGACTAAATAATAAATTTGCTCTTTTTTATGTAAAACTGAATCATAATACAAAACTATACAAGCCATGAATAAGATTACATCATGAATGAATTTTACACGCTAAGATAAGTTTGTATAAAACTTTGATAAGACCTTTTACCCTGTATGAGAGCAAATTCTCGGTTCTGAAGAGGGCAGAGGAACAGCTTTTATTGATTTTTGAAAGCAAAATTTTTAGACCAATAAAACAAGACGACATTTGGAGAACAGCTTATAATAACGAAATATACAAAAAGTAGGGAGAAGCTGACATTTAATGGTTGTAAAAGCATCTTGCGTTATGCGGCTGGGTCTCATATTTCAATAGAAAGAATCATCTTCTCCAACGTAGCGGGAAAACAGCGAAGAAAAAGACCCCCAACCAGATGACTGGATAGGAGTGAATCGATGGAGGACCATTGCTTGGAATAAGACTAGGAGGGGAAAAACTTGGAGACGGTCTTCGCTATTTCAAGCAATAGGCTAACGAAGATATAAAAATTATATATTCAAGAGGAATACATTTTGCTTGACATAACTTAAGGCAAATATAATAGATGATAAATACTAAAAATCAGTGAAGATCATTTGGGGTCACCATGACTTTGTGGTAGCACGGTGCTTTTTAAATTAAAAAGTCCTGGGTTCGATTTCAACCACAGTGGGAGAAGGGAGAATGATATTGTGCCTCTTTCTTTTTGATCATATGTTGAGTTTTCTTTGTTTCCTTCTTTAAGACATGTGAATACGGCTTACTGTCTATGAACAGTCCTCCCAGAAAAAATTTAAGCGGAAAATATTGGAGCATCCTTAGCTCTTTGGGCTGTCCAGAATGCAGTGTCAAAATGTACTGAAGTTAAGAGGCGAAGAAACGCAATGCAATTGCACAAATATGAAGTCAGCTCGTGGATTTTATCGTGGTTCGGAAACATCTTTAAGCGATAAGATCCAGTCGAATTATCCCTCATGCGGGAAAAAGGAACTGAAAGCAAAAATAAAAACATGGAGAGCTTTCATGTATTTGCCCTTAGAAATATATCTGCAGAAAGCAGACTAACAACATCTACCTACCGTTGTTCAAAGCCTCTGAAATAGAAATCAAAACTTTCCAATATAAAACAAGTTGTTCTATCTCTGAGCTGTATTAAGATATTATATTAAAAAAATATATGGTATTCTGCCATATCAAACATAACACATAAAATGAATGTCAGTAGGATTATGAGCTAATGCGTCACAAATGGACATGTGGAAAAATTACAGATTTTAAACTCTTAGCAAAGCAAGTGAAATTGTTTTTAGAAAGAATTATGTGCTTAAAAAAGTATTCAACGGGCCAACTGCGCCCTGAAATATAATACAAATTAAATATCAACCTAGACGTCACAGGAAATCACTGATACTCACATAAAATATGCGCAATTCCCTAGTGGGATCTATCTCAAACGGTGACACATTCCTCATCACAGTGGAATGTCAGTGAAACATCTTCAGGAATATTATAAAAATATTAAGCTTTAGATTTTGTCCAGGTCAAGGCTAGATGAAAACAAAGCAATAGATTTTGTAAGCAGGTTAAAGCTTCGATTCTTTCATTTTAATCGATTTGATTATTTAAGAGAGCATTTTATTCTTTGCACAAAGATATGTGGCAGTTCCTTTTCTGATTTGAGTAGTTCTTCCAGTATTGGCGATATTTGAGACCATGGAATAAAATACCGGATGTATGTACCTTATTCTGTTCAATTTTCTGATACCTCATAACTGTCCCAAATAACTCGGTAAATAAAATAAATCATTCGTATTTTCATTTCAAGGAAAGGGAAAACTTCTGTACAAGAAACATCTTTCCTTTTGTTTGGCATAACATGAATGTGACCATATGAATTGCGGAATAAAATCATGCCAGAATGGCCAATAAATGTATTCTATAAATCAAAAATTTTAAATTATCTCTACTTTGATTTATTATTTCCTTACCATGATAAATTAATTTTGATTAAAAATATTAATACTAGAAATTTATTGATCTAATTCATTTAGAAATTGTTAGAACAGTATTTTCCCTATCAAGTAAATAAGTTAATTTTATATAAATAAGATTCTTTTTAACGTAAATTAAATCCCTAAATAAATAAACATTTTATTTATCTCCACAGAACACATGACGAAGAAATGAGATGTGAGTAAATATGGAAGCTTCAGCAATCGCGACTACTCATTAATAAATTACAGTAAGCGCCAAGATCTAAATATTGCAATTAGATGGTTTTTAAACACAGAATTTAGTAATAAGAGAGTAAGCATCAAATAATTTATAGAAATATCAAGCATTTAAAGAGCAGTAGTTATTTTGATCTTTCAATGACGTTATGGTTTAAAAATCAAAGGATAGTACTATGCAGATAGTATAATACACTACTTGCCATTAAAATTGCTACACCAGGAAAGCGGAACACCACACACGTGAAATTTGCATGACAGGTAGAACTTGCTGTGATATGCAAATGATTAGATTTTCAGCGCATTCATACAAAGCAGGCGACAGTAGCGACATCTGCAATGTGTATAAAACCAGAGATTTGACAGCAGTTTTCTCATACTCAATTTCCGTTTCAACGTTGTTTTCGGCAAAGAAAGTTGTTGTAATGCCTCGTGTAAGAAGAATTGCCTATCAGCACGTGTCTGACTTTGATCGAGGAAGGATTATAGCCTACCGGGATTGCGGTTTATCGTACCCAAATTTTGCTGCTCGCGTCGGTCGAGACCCCATGACTGTTAGCAGAATATGGAATCGATGGGTTCAGGACAATCATACGGAAAGTCAAGCAGGATCTTAGCGACCCCCATCACTAACAGCAGAGAAGACAGACATCTTATCCGCATGGTCACAAGGGATCGTACAGCCACGTCACGAACCCTGAGTCGAGAAATGGAGTCATTTGCAAGGCAACAAGTTTCTGCTCGAACAGTTAGACCACGTTTGCAGTAGCATGGATTGTCTGCACGGCGACAATGGCTTCGGCTACCATTGATGCTGCGTTACAGACAGAAGCGCCTTCAATGGTCAACGACGAACCTGGACACGGGAATGGCATCACGTGATCTTTACAGATGAATCTCGGTTCTGTATACAGGACCATGATGGCCGCATCCGTGTTTGGAGGCATCGTGGAGAACGCGCACTGCCAGCTTGCATTGGACATCGTCATACTGGCCCATCTGCTGGAGTGATGGTATGGGGTGCCATTGGATACACGTCTCAATCACCTCTTGTTCGCATTACCGGCACTTTGAACAGCAACCGTTACATTTCTGATGTGTTAAGGCCCGTAACTCTGCCCTATCTTCAAGGCCTCCCTAATGCTTTGTTTCAACAGGATAATGCACGACTGCATGTTACCCGTACTGTTCTAAACTTCCTTGATACAGAACAGGTTCGACTGTTATCCTGGCCAGCACGTTCACCTGATTTGTCACCAATTGAGAACGTGTGGTCAATGGTTGCCGAGCGATTGGTACGCCATCACTCATCATCCACTACTGTCGATGAACTGTTTTCTCAGTACTGCAAAATGTTCTTGAATTTACTTTAATAAAACTGAGACGTTACACTCTCCTTAATATAACGCGAAATGTAAATACTTCGTACAACACACACAAGTTAATCCATTCAAAATTAGATAAAATTTGTGTTAACACATTCATTATAAACAAACATGGATTTTATAAACACGTCACAAGAAATTTGTTAGCATATTATTTGAATTAACGTCAATGTTCCGACTGTTGCCTAAGGAAATTGGGAAGCTTCAGAAAATATAGTCATGATTACAGAAATGATAATCGTACGTTTTTGTGGATACGTAAGATTTTTTGCTGTAGAGTATAACAACGCAAGAGTTGCGCAGCAAAGCAGACAGTGTAAACAATTTATGAAACAGAACATCCAATAATTCAATTGTGGATAGCTAATTACACTGCCTTATTTTGAGATTACGTCTGATCTAACAAAATTTCAAATGTAATTTTTTGCAAATCACCAAATTTTTAAATTTTACGAAGACTTGATCGATTATAATTTTTAAACATTCCCTTTTCTTTTCATCAAGATTGACATATAACTTCCCCATTTTCTCTAATTTGTTTTGCATTTTATGCTACTCAAGTTTTGCAACACGCGTTAAGGCCAACGCTGCTGATTACTTAGTGCAAAGCTATTGGAGCTGTTTAAAGTATACGGTAGTAGTAAAAACGTAGAAATCTGAACCATCAAAACTTGAAAATGTTTAGTTTTGGATCTGCAAGGCATTAGATTGCAATCAAAATAGTTAATAATAGCATTTCCAAACTTTTTAATGACCAGTAGTAAAATATATATCACCTTGAAGTGGCAAAACATCAAGGATGGATATTGCACACAAATTTTATATTGCATAATAAAGATATTAATGAAAATAAAAAGTCAAATGTCTAAAAAAGATTTTGAAAGACTAACTATGGAATTCTTTATGAAAGAATATATGAGGATAAAATAGATTTTCAATTAAGTTATGAATGACTCCAGTACTGAATAATGTACACGATTAGGAAAATTTCGATTTTTTCTTCCTATCTGACACTTATTGTATCAATACAATTAAATGCGAAAGCCGACAACGACACAGTGAAAACAGAATACTTGCCTAATCTTGGTGACAAAATTAATCTCACTGGGCATAACAAGTTTCTAGTTAGCACAGTAAAAACAACTTTATCGTTATAAATGAATAAAAATTAACACTTCTTTGGACAAGTATTTAACTGAATATACATTTGCAATGTAGAAGATACTTTATTTTGTTAAAAAACTGAAGACACTTTATCTGCTGTGGATGAAACAATTTTTAAAATACCGATACAAGGAATTTAATTTTATATACTTTCTAGTTTTGCTATTTTAGTGCAATAAATCACAAATAATGATTTTTTGAATAATTATTTAATAGATGAAAAAAGTAATTTATTTCAAACATTGAACATTTTTTCTGTTATTTCGTTTGCAGCTCTACTATCTTGTATACTGCAGTTTTCTTTAGCTCCCATTAAAAAAATCATATTTTTTTTTAGATTGCACATCTCTTAAGAATTGACCATTTTTGTGAATTTTCTGTAACATTTCAAAATTAGCAATAGTCTTTAGTTGCAATTTAAGAAAGTTCTTTAAAGCACATTTTGTAGTTTTTCTAAATAATCAGAATAAAACATTTTAATTAAGGATTTTTATGGTTTTCCCAGCACTAATTTGAAATATGCCAAAAAAGGGATTTAAATCTCTTAAGTTACAACACACTAAATATAAATGTCACCGTTGGATAATAATAAGATTAACTTTAAAATTTGAAAAAGTAAAATTCAATAAATTAAAACATGAAAGTAATTTATTATTACTTGTCTTACAAAAAAAAATGTTTTTATGACAGCATAATTATTTTTGAATGGGGAAAGTATACACAACACATTTATTGGTTTTCTCCTTATTATTTACATTTCTTAATGTATATAAAAAGCTGTTTTTTCCACTTTAGTGTTTTGAGATCAACCATTAATTGCTAAAGCCAGGTATGAAGCTTCCACAAAATTTTCTTAGTTATTTAGTGTATTTATCGATTTTTGTAAAATTATTACTAATACAAACGAAAATAAATGGGTTCAATTTTTCACTAAACATGAGATAAAATTCTATAATATTTAATATATTTTCAAATCTCTAATTATTTCATTTAAATTCTTAGAGTTTCATATGTGACACTATTGCTGAACACCCGGTTTATTTAGAATGAGACCATCAACCATCACATTTAAAAATTAGTCAAATACACCAATTATTAATTTGCTTTATGAATACCTGGAACTAAAGTGACACATCTCAATTTAAGAATCATAACAAATATTGTGAGTGTAAAACGAAGATAAGTTTAAATTTCCATCTTAATTATTTCAAAATTTTATACCTTTCCAAGAAAAATTATTAAACTTATTTTAAAATTAGTGTTAACAAAAACAAAATGTGTTTAAATTAAAGAAATGAATATTTTAGCCTACAATTTATACTTTCCACATCTACGTGTGAGATGGTTAAGAATTTCAAAAATAAACTGACAAGCACTTTATATAAATGAAAAATTACATATTAACATTGATATGTTATTTCAAACTTACTAAAAATAATAAATGAGATTAGTAATAGCAAACGAGTACAAATGGAACTACACCATACATGCTTTCAGAAAAGAATTCTTTATGCAAAAAATATCAGAAGTTTCATTCATATTAAGATTTTATAACCATTTCATATTAACCAGAAATGTAATATTCTAAAAATTTGTCAGAAATTTTTTTAATAAGAGTAACACCAATTATTAATTCCCTTACTTTTTTACACAAATTTGATTTAAATAAAACGATTTTGTAAACTAAAGAGAAATCATATTTAAATGCATATTTTACATATCATCTAATTTGCAACCAGAAACAAGAATTCAAAGAAATTACTAGTTTTAAAAGCATCAAAACTTTTAAATATTTTTGCTTGTACACCATACTTATGTATTAATAGGTTAAAAAAATAGTTGTGTAATACTAGACTCACAGATATTTGAGGCAAACAATATAAAAGAGTTAGTATTTGTTGAATTTGTATTTAGGAAAACAAATTTTTAGATATACAAATAGTTATTTTGATACTGAAAATTTTAATAGCTCAAAATTCACAGTGCTTAATTAATTTTTAGTGATTTAGCTATGAATCAATACTTTGTAAGTGGAAATTTTATGAAACTATACAATTTTAATAAGTGAAATTATTAAAACAAGACATACTGAAATATTAAATGTATAATTGGAGTGATGGATGATGAAATTAGTCAAACTTCTAATATTAAGTGTTTTTAGAGTGTTTGATAATGAAGTATATATTTGAATCCATTTAAATTTAAAGAAATCTTGAAAGTATTTTATAAAAAAATCAAGGGAAAAATGTGATATTATAATATCAGAATTGTGTAATGGGTAATTTAACCTGTGAAATGTGATTTGCAGGTAAAGAAAACACACAAATATTACTTGTGACTTTAATTATTGAATGAATGACAAACAGTGTAAAACATCAAAGATATAAAAAGCATACTCACTTTTATCTGCAATAATTTAGAAAGTTAAGTATTAGTACATAGTCAGCAAATGATACAAACCTCATCTCATTTACACATAATGCTAAAAATGGATTGGTTCATGTAAAATGTTTATGTTAAGATTGCTATGAAAATAAAGTATTAATTAACTCAAGCTGTAAATAGCGAAACAAGTTTAGAGTTCTTCGCCAATAAGGAACAAATAATAGAATTTAAAAAAAAAAGAAGAAACTATGTAACTGATAATTTTGATTTAGCAATAATTTCTTTAAAATTATTTCTCTTATTAAATTTACCTTAATGTAATTCTTTTAACTACATCTATACTTTAGACTAAAATCAGGATTCACTAAATATATTTTTATAATTTCAATAATTAAAGAAAAAACGAATACAAAATGTGAATATAGAAAAAAATAATTCAATGAAAATTTAGTGCACGCAACTATCATAGATGAGAGGTAACGAAATATTTATACAAATGCAGTGTGTTTTGACAAGAGCATGAGAAGAGAACTTTTGCTGACAAAATAAAAATTGATGTGTGATATCACAATTTTCTTTTATATTTAAAAATTCATAGAAAAGAAACATGTTCTCAAAATATAGCATATTTTCAAGTAACAATTTATTCTTTGAATTTTTTTTCATGAAAATTATTAATCAATATTTAGAAAAACTCAGTGAGAATTTTTAATCTGATAGTTTATGCAATTTGTATGAAACACACTGCAGAATTATAAAATAGCCTTCCCCCCAAAAATACAGTATTGAATAGCAGAATACAAGTTAATAAAAAGTATTCACAGGGGTTAAGGGGAAATTAAGAATGAATTACATAGACTTTGAGATAATTTTCTTAAATCTTAATTTATGTATTTGATCTTTATATTTAAAATTAGTTTAAAGAAATTATCTATCTGAAATCCACTCCATGAATCCAAAGGGAATCTTTGCATTTGGTCCTTATGTTATTTGGCAGCCTTTGCAGTGCTCCATACAGGTAACCTTAGTAGATAAAGATAAATATTTGATTAAAATAATTAAACATTTTGAAGGTGACGAATATAAAACTCTTAATAATAAATTAACTTTTTTAAGATAATATTCCCCTTCACTTTTATATATATATATAAAAAAATAGATTAGTAAAAACTAAGTTTTCTCCATTCAAATTTAGAGTAATATGTTAGCTGTAAGCAAAACATATACAGTTTGAACTCAACCATAGAATTTTCCTTTGTAATTAAACATTTGCCAAATATTCTTTCCATTTAATAGAAAACATAAAACGAAGAAAAATAAATTTCATTTAATATAAAATTTGTTCTGAAATGTCTCAAAAATCCTATTTAAACTGAAAATAAAATTAGATACTTTTAAAGAACAGAAATACAAAAACTTAAAAAAAAATTTTGCTTCATTTTTTCACTTTCAATATTCAGTATTAAGGTAAATTTTGAAAGAATTAAGTTTAATTAAAATAGAATTCTTAGTACATCAGTATAATTATTTCTTTTAAATGCATGGGTTAGTAAGTCAGTTCATAATTATTTTTCCAATGTGCCATATATTTGCAATAAATAATATATTTCCAAAAGCAATTTTTATATACAATAATATCTCTTTAACAGAAGAAAGAAAAATCAAAGCCCTCAATTATTTTATTTAAAACTAAGTAATTCATCCAAGCACAAAATATTCTTCCAGCTGTCATCACTTTAAATGATCACAAATTTTTATAGTGAAAACTTCACATAGCTTCAGCAATTAACTTTACCAAATGAAAATGAACAAATATAATTCCAAACTATCATAAATATCCACTCCTAAGAAGGGTCACAAACATACGAAGAATGGAAGATTCAACAGTTCAGATTTGGGTTCCTGCTGCCCGAAGATTATAAAGATGTTTGAAAAGAATGATTTTTATATTACCACTGGTTAATAACCCTAGACTTTCAGAATTATATTAAAAAAAATAATCCAGAAAATTTAAACAAATGAAATTTTTATGATTATTTAAATTTGAAAATCAACTGATTATTTAAATATGAAAATGAAACAAAAAATAAACATTTTAATATAAAAAATTAACTTCTAAAATTCACAAAACACAAAATTACCTCCAGAAGCAAAAGTGGCACCCATATATTTTAAATACAAACACCTCTGAATTGAGAGTAATTGGTTTAAACAGTAAATAAACTTTTTTAAAAGTTAAAAAACTGCTCTTAAATATTTTAAATTTGGTGAAGTTCAGAATAATATTCATATGTTGAGATCAGTGAAGCATAATATTGTTTTCTTTGAAAATACTTAATTTTCTCACAGAAAGAAAAAAATGCTCATATATTACATTAAATGATAATTTCCACATACTCTTATTATTTATATACACACAATTAATGGCAAATTTAAGCTATCCCAAGGGATAGAGATTATTCTTTTCTGCTATAAGTGGATAGTTTAATTCTGTTTTTGCTTCACTTCTATTTTGCAATTATCACTCCTATTATGAAATTTTACTGTTTATAAATAAAAAAATATATATTTTAATTAATTATGAAGATAGGGAAGCCAAGTGGCAATGCTTCGTGCTCCCAAGACCAGCTATCATGTCACAGGTTTAGTTTATGTACAATGGAGTGGCATTATTTTACTTGTATTTTAATCAATAAAAATTTATAATAAATCCAGAAGTAATTGAATATTTGATATAATATTATAAGTCCATTATCACACCTCATATTAAAAAAATAAAATAATCTTTGGTTTGTTTAAAACCTAATGCCAGGTTTAATTGCACACAAGAATTAAGACTATGACTGCAGTTTGAAGTGGATTCTGAACCATTTCATCAAATATCATGACTGTTTTATACACACTTACTTAATCAAATGTAGAGTTGAATGGCAAAAATAGAACAGTACAATTATTTTAAATTTCAAAATATTGCACTTTATATAGAATGTAAAAATCTAAAACATTAGATCTAACTAATGAGATATGCTCAAGAAAATTGTTTTTAATTAAAACATCAAACGAAGAGAATTTCCTTCTGTATATATATAGATTTCACATAATAAAGATAATTCAACTATTTGAACTATAGACATGGAAATGTATAGTCAGCGTCAGAGTAATTTTGTTTAACATTTATAAAATTTTTGTGATTATTGAACAGAGTGGAAGAAATATGATATTGAAATTTATATATAAGCTAAATTATGATTCATTAACAGAATGATCTAAAGTATAATTTTTTTATTAGCTTATAATATTCAATTGATTTGTTTTTGTAGATTCTAATCAATGAAAGATAAAAGCGACAGTTCACTATAATAATCAAGGGTTAAAGAAAATTTAGTGTAACAAATTTAATACAGGGTCAGAAATAGCAATCTGATATTTGTCATTTACAAATAGCAGATAACATTTTCCTTGTACTTAAGTGTTCACTTTACAAATATAAATTTAAGTTATGCCACTAAAATTGTATTATTTATTTTAGATAAAGGGAGAAAAAAAAACTATAAAAATTCTACTTTTTAACCAGATGTAAATAACTAGTGTATCTAATCTATTTTATTAATTATTTAAAAGATTTGAAATAATTTAAGCAATGAAACTAAAAATAAAACACTTGATAAAAAAACAATGGGATTTATGTAAATTTCATTCGGAAGAAAAATATAATTTATTTAAATGCATAAGGTGTTAAAATTTTTTATAAATGCTATTAAGACACACTTATGCAAAGTTAGCAAAAATTATATACCATAAAAATAACCCAATTTCTAAATTTTTGTGCATATCAGGTGAATATTTTCTTAAATCAAAGATTCCTTCATTAGTTTTGCAAACAGTTTTAATTACATAAAATAATTTTTTTTAAAAATTTAAACCCCAAGTTTGATGATGCTAACGACAAATCAAATTTATTTCTAATTATTATATAACTAAGCTATTGAAAAATTAAGAACTTCAAAATGGGTTATGCACTAAAATGGCTATGCTAATCAATTTTTCCCATAATAAACTATAAAATATGCAAATAGTTTTATCTATTAATTCAGAATGCTGAAATCGGTTGAGTTGCAAACCATATAGAATAAACTGCTTTGCTTCACAGCAATATATAACTACAAATATTTGATCCTGAACACACAAGATTTAGGGAAAAAATTTATAGAGCATGCAAATCTGTTTTACGGGTGTTTTAATTCATACCTAAAAGCGCTCCTGGTATATCCAATGTTAAGTTATATGCAGACCATCCTTATCCTGCGTTCGCACATTTTCAAGTTTCCTATCTTGCAAGTTTAGTAAATTAAAATCCTCCCACGGCGTCTTTAAGTGTCCAGAAAGTCTTTACAAAAGTGAGAAATCCAAGGTTACTTGTTCCCAAGTATTTGTTCTGATCCAATTAGAAATTTAGCACAGAACTCCTATCCATGATATGATCCAAAATAAGGAATGATCCAAATATGCTTATGCATAGTATGTACACAAAAATTTTCAGAACTAATTCCTGAGTGTGAATCCTCGCAGGGGCGCTCCGTTTTGTGTTTTCCTGCACTTTAAGTCTTAAAAATAACCCTGCACAATGAATTCCATCCTCCATCATGCTTGAACATAAGGAATCCATTTAAAAATTTGAGCTCCTTAATGTTCCTCTTAATCCATTTTTATCTGAATTTCATCATGAGGAATTTCCATGTTTTTCAAAAAATCTGAGAATAAGTGAAATTTGAATTAGTTTATTTTCAATACAATTCTTTATATTGAACAATGTATTTAATACACAGAATATAGCTTAAGTTGTATTACACTATTAATCATATATAGCAGTGAAAAAGAATTACTTTGTTGTATGTGCAAAATGCACTATTTCAATATACTACTTTAAGGTAAAAAATTTATCATTTCCATTTAAATAACTTGATAAGTTTCACAATATAACTTTATCTGTTAAAAGGCATAAGTTTTAATATATTTTTTAAAAGCATTGAAAACAAAGAAAAATTAAGTACTCGTAGCAATATTAAACATTAGGCAATTGATGGTTAATATTCAAATTTATATCAATTAAAAGAAAAATGTTACAAAATATAAATTGAACCCCAATGTTAAAAATTTAAAATGGTAGAACTAAATTGAATCAACAGGAATAACAGGTACAATTTAATGCATTACAATTTTTTTATTAATAAAATATTTTATTAAATAATGAGTCAACATAAGAAAAAAGTGCAGCAATTTTGTTCATTTTAAAATCAATAACCTTTAGTGGCACATGATAAAGAGAATATTTGTTCTCAAAGATAAAAGGTTACTGTAGTTTAATAGTTCTACCATGCACTAAGTACCAAAAACCAAATCATTAAATTTTGCTTTATACATATAATATAGACTAGTAATTTCAAATAGCAGCATGAAGAAATAATGCATCTCTAATACAACTATAAACACTGAAAGCAGAATTCTCTAGTATGAAGATTACATGAATTTAATACAATGTTTAACAATTTTTACAGCACAAGACACAGCAAGATAAATGTTTAATGAAATTGTAGTCAAAATATGAAAAAATACAATGTTTACAAGGGTTAACCAAGGAAAGGTACTTTTTAAAATATTTTCATTTAAGTGGTATTAATGAAAATTTAAAAGATTAGAATAACATTTCATTGTAAACAAAAAATAGTATCTAATGCAGATACCAGGTTCGGAAATGAATCAGCAATCTGAGTAAATGTCTATGAATGAGATCTTGAGCGCGATATAGATCTTGCAGGAGAATATGTAGGAGAGCCACGTGTACGCCGTGGAGAATAACTACGACTTCTTGATCTACTGCCATAATCTTCTTTAACTCTAATGTATGCAACTTCTCCCTGGATTAAATTAAATAATGCACAAATGGTGTTATTCATATATTTATCATAATTTTCAAGCAACATACCTTTAAAAATCTAGTGACATTTTTGACTTAGTAAAAAAGAATATACAAATTATGTAGATGAAATCCAATAAACAAGGTGTGCATAGCAGAATTCATTTAATCCTTTACGAATTTTATTAATGTGTAGGAGAGAAATAAGTAATTAGAATATATTTCAGACACAAACATTTTTTTAACTGTCAATAGTATATTAATTACTAAACTAAAATTCAATAATCATTTAATAAAGCAAATTTTGTTTTCTTGAGAATTTTATAAATGAAGGAGAAATTAAATATATGAAGTGCATGACATAAATTTTTCAAGAACAGAATTTTTTTGAGGAGTTTGCAAACCTAATTCATAAATCCAAAAAATGCCTCAGAGTAAATCATAGAATGCACATGAAGAGAAAATATGCTATAGTAAATAGGAGCGCTTGCACAGCTACAAAAATTTGTTCTCCAATGGAATTTTTTTTAAAATTTTTCTTAAAAAGAATTTCATGTGTCATTTGCTGTAATCACATAGTTTATTGTTTCCAAAAGAGAAAACTATTTAGATGTAAAATAGAGAAATCAGGTTAGAACAAAATCTTTTAAATGAGTAGATTTTTTGGTCGATATAACTTGCTCTAATAAACACACTAGTTTTTTCTTTTTCATATGAGTTTTGACTGTTGATTTTCCACATTTGAAATACAGAAGTATTTCTTGCAAAACAGTCAATGGGAATAATGGGAATGTGTTTTTTCTGAACCATACAAAAGCCAATCTTTGTAAGGCTTTTCCAGAGTCAACTGGTCAGTGAAAAGACACTTTTTCTCCGGCATATTAAACAAGTTATTTCAGCCTTTATTTCACTGATAAACAAACAAGCTCATCCTGATTCAACGAATTAAATTAGCAAATTTTATACAATATAATGAAAACAGAAACAAATAGAAAAAAATTAATTAAAATCTACCATTTGATAGCACCATATGATGATTTTATTGGTGATGACTTCACACACATAAATCTTAATGCTACTGAACTGGATCACTATGAAGTTATTGTGGCTGATTTGAAGCCTTTTTGTCAACATTATGAATATAACATTCTAATATTGATAGTGCCGCTATTAATGGTAACATTACGAGCTAAAACTAAATTAGGCTATCAAGTTTTTCATGGAATATTTTATAACAAAAAACTGAAAAAATTATAATATTTTCCAATAAAAAATAAATACATCAGGATAAGTAAAACTTTTAGGAGTAATTCATGATTTTCAAGGAGATAAGTCAATGTTCCATTAGTTTCAAAGAGTTGTACAAATTGTAAAAATTTTGGGTATCAAGTGAATTTTGCCTTCCTAGTTCCAAAAACAAACAAAAAACTTTCAGATTAAACATAGAAATATGTACAGCATCTATTTTCAATTTGAATGATATAAAAGATAAATAACAGTAACAATATGATTAAATTTAGAGAAATTTAGTGATCCAACAAATATGGCAATAGCACTCATTTTAGATAGAGAATATTGAAAACAATAGAATGAAATGGGATTTTATGTGGACGAACATATTACTTAGTATATTTTAATGATTTCAATAATTTTCACAATATCGTTTTTCATGCTTTTGTATAACAATATTTTAAAATTAATTATGAATTTATCTAAAAGAAGTGTTTTTTTTTAAATAATAAAAATTGGTAGTTACAATAAACTTTTCTTCCAAAAAAAAAAAAAAAAAATACCATCAAGTTTAAAATATAAAACTTGAGATCTATTTCAACATAACATAAATTTAAAGATATTTCCACAAATATCATAATCAACAGATTTGGTTTCTGTGTATAAGCCTTCCATTTTTCAGTTTACTTCTTTGCTGTAATAAGGACCATGTTTATGAAACTAGTGCTATAACTCTGTTTTGAAATTATTGAATAAATATTTTATAGAAAATAATTTTAATCTTTAAAATTAGTTTTTTAATAAAATAAACTTAATGCATGAAACAATTTACAATTTTTAGGATTGTCTTTTATTATAAGGTTACTACAGTTTGCTGATAACAAAGCATTTTGCTATCAATGAGAAAAAATATACAAATATGTTGATACATGACTTCCTTTACAGTTTTTTTTTCTTCAATAAGTAATAGACATATTAATTGTAAATACAAATTCATATTAAATTTAACCAGCATCCAAATAATTTGATATTTACCTTTCTCCTTGAAAATGAAAAATAAGGAATGATAGTATTTCATGAAATAATTTTTTTTTCCAAATGAAAGCAATTATTCTTTCACTTTTCTATAATGCTAATAAAAATATTGTATATACACAAAAATCAAAAATAAACTCAATGTTTCTTTGGTAAACCTTGTTAGATTATTGAATCATTTAAACATTAGAAATAGGAATTTCATTTATTAAATAAATGCATTTCATTAAAAATGCATTCATGTAAAAAAAGTTTAAATTAATTTCAAAAATCAAATTTTTTAAAAATATTTAATAACTTCTCGCAATAAAGGAATGCTTAGTGAAATCTAGATGCATTTTTGAAAATTAAATCTAAAAATAAATTAACAAAAATTTATGAGACTGATTATTAATATATTCAAATCAAATTCATTTAATCACAGCAAAAATATCATTTACCATAACAAATGAACAGTAAAAATGTTGTGTAATGCAACAATTATAAAAATAAAATGTAGATGTTGTATTAAAAGGGCGTGGTAAAAGGGTACAACAATACTTATACTGGTGCTGTAAATCTACAGATACTAAAATATGCAGATTATTAAAATTGGAAACACAGGAAATTATATTCAGATGGGCATAATATGAAAATTATCATCAGTTACAATGAACATATTTTATAAAAGAATTTTAACACTATAAAATATAGTCTTTATAACCATTTTTATTATTTTACTCTCAATTATTTTCTCCAGTTTTAGAAATGGTAAAAATTGATGTAGCTTAAAATTTTTTAAGGGAAGAATTATAGTCTAGCTTCTTGCACAGATCATTAATTGAAATTATAAGACCATTTGAATATTATGATATACACACTAGCAATATAATATTTGAGATATGAAATTTTGTGTATACAGACTGGCAGTGACATTTCATAACATTGTAAGTTTCATTTAAGTCTAAATACAAATTGTAAGTCTAAATACAAAAGTAAACACAATTATAGAAATCATATTTTAAAAAACTTAAATTACATAAAAAAGCTTCCTGCTGGCAATGGGCAAATTTGTGGCTTAAGTGATCATTGCAACCACAAGTAGACAAGAGGGAAAATAGTAGAATGCAGCAAAATGTGCAATTTTCTAATTGAAATTTTTTTTAAACCAAAGTAATCTAAAAAGTTTGAATGTGGCACAGAAATTGATTTATACTGCAATATGGATAATTTTTAATTAATGATATTTATAATTTTAATTTGCAACACTTGCATCTGAATTACAAGAGAATTAATTTTGTTATATTACTGTGGTTTATTACATATTTAAATTGAAAAATAAAACTAAATAAGAATTTTATTAATTTAACTTTTAACAAAATTAGAATTGCATTTCAATAACTTGTCATAAAATATCTGGCACATAATTTAGTTTGTAGCATATTTTCTAAATTGCTGTTTCTTTGACATTTTTAAGAAAATTTGATAAATGTTTAGTATATTGTTTTTTTAATGATGTTAGGGTCAGTAATTCAAAATGTCCCTTCTTTTCCTAGATAGTTGTTATTGTTGGGAAAGCATTCATTCCCCACCTATATAGTTTTTCTGCCGGAATTCCAACACTCATAACACTTATTTGGTTGGGGGAAAATTGTTGAATGTTGGCAAATTGACTATAATGCTCACTTTTATCACAATTTGTTTTAATAAGGATTATGATTAACTTATGTGGGATAAATATAATTATCATACCAGAAGAATGTCTTGTTCTAGAATAAAAAATTAATGTTTTAATTGCTGGTGATTTTAACCAATTTGCACTTAAAAATATTTTTTTCATAGAAAATAAGAAAATACTTAAATTAAAAATAAGATATTTACAAAACTTTAAGAGGAATTTTTAAAGGTCAACACTGAGAACTATCAAATCTGATTATTCATGAATTTAACATACATAATCAAAGATATGATATATATACATATATTTTTGGCTTAAAAATTATTTTCAATGTCACCAACACAATAGTGTAACAAAATTAATGAATTCATCAAACTATCAAATATTTTAAGCATTTTCTAAAACAAATTTTTTAATGTGAGCAACAACTGAAAAACAGTCAAAAAAATGATGACAGACTTTACCATGACATGACAATTTATGGTATGCATAAAATAGAGATTTTCTTAAAAATCTTTGTCAATGAGCAGAAAAACTAAAATATCAACTAAAAGTTTAATTCCTACCTCTTTATAGTTTAATTAGCTTTTTTATTGGATTTTACATTTTAATACTTAATGATATTTAAGGAAATTGATATCTATTAAAAATTATGGATCTCATGTGGACCATATAAAAATTAAAATGTCTTTATTAAATATTTTTTTCAATAAGTAACACAAAGCAAGTTTTAATCAGAAAATTACTTACTTCATGTGAGCGGAATCTTGAATCATCTAATTTTTTAACAGCATATTTCATGTCTTCATAACGCAAAAATTCTACTACTCCTGTACCATCTTTATGAACATCAGCATAACAAACATCGCCAGCTTCTCGCATATGATCTTTTAAGTCTTGCCAACTACCAGTGGATGGGAGTCCTTCAGAAAAGAGTGGGATATAATTTTATAGTTATGAATAAATATCTCAAAACTAGTTACGTTACTAAAAGATGCATCACAATGCAAATTTCATTAAAATAACACGAATCAATAAAGAATAATATTTGTAAACAAATATTAACAATAAATAACCAAAAGTTTCATATTTTTTAATTATAAAGAAATCTAAGAAGTTCTTGTCACTGCTCTTTTGTTTAATAGTATATAAAAATATCTTGATAAAATAATGTAACTTATTGGAAATCGCAAATATCAGACATGTTGAATTGTAGTGAAAAAGTTTCTTCAAAAGGTCTTAGGAGTTGTGATATTACTTTAGATTTGTAATTGCAAAGAAAACAAGTCAGTTAATTAAGGACATTTGCACAGATGTCACAGCAATGGAAGTATTTAAACTATAGATATATTTTCAAATTAATCTCAAGATAAAAGAAATGCTTGATCTAATTACAAGCAAAGAATCTCTATAAGTTGGTTTACAGAATATTAGCAATTGAGTCAAGCCTATAAAAACAGTTTTTACAAAAAGAGAAAATATATAATTATATAGAGAAAATAAGGTTAAACACTAAATGAGTGCGCAAAAAGATATTAATTAAAAACTATAGATATCAAATTAAATTGTTTTGGACATGACAAAATCAATAGAACTATGATCAATTATCATAAAATTGTAAATGAAGAATCTCTAAAATATAAAATGTATCACTAGATATACACTAAATCTAGTCCATTTTACAAATAAAATTTTAGTCGCATAAGGTATTATTCAACAAGAGAAAAAATAATGATCATATTATTCTAAAATTATTATTGGTAATATATTTATATGCCATAAAATTATAATATATATAAAAAAATTCAATAAGATTTTGAGTACATTTCATTAAAAATATAATATGTTGTTAAATATAATAAAGAGCCAGATTTGCTATTTGTTAACTAATAGTGACTACCATTTTATTTACCTTATTTAGGTTTTGGAGAATGAAATAATTAAACTATATCTTATAGTTACTAAAAAGCACGAACATTTACTTATGTTTTACCTGAAACTAGCACACGATATTGTGAGCGTCTAGCAGGAGGACCTCTACCTCTTCCTCTAGGCGTACCCATGCCTCTTCCAGGTCCATTTCCTCTTGGAAACTCAACTCGCAATCTGTACCCATCATAATCATATCCATCACGAGCTTGAACAGCATCTTCAGCATCCCTTAAGAAAAATATTTAGTTACAAAAGTTAAGCATTCTTTTTATTATTTAAAATAACACAGAAACCTTAAATCTGAGAACTACAATAAAACATTTGAACTTCCACCATGCATTAACTTGTAGGAGGATTTTTATAGATGTTATTAATAAATCCCTAAGCATAGAATTAAGAAAACTGCAAAGCACTTAAGCTAACAAGTGGCTATAGAGTGTTATAATATCCATTTTCAGATGTTCAACAAAGGCTATGATCGAATCTGGCAGTGTTTTACTTTGAAAAGCATAATCCAATAACAGGATCAGGCGATAATTCCATTTTAAGTGTTTGCAGCATCTCCTTTGATACTAACATTTAAACTGTTTTTGAACCATATATAATATTGTAACATAATCAAACTTCCTTTCAACACATAATTAAATAAAGCCTTTCAACACATAATTAAATAAAACACTTTTACTTGAAAATGGTCAAACAAAAATTAGGAACTCAATATTTCTTTAAGTTGGAGAAATCATAGTTATTATTTCAATAATTTACAGTCAAGTCAAATAAATGCTTTATTTCATTCTGTAATCTCATTTACAATGCAATTCATAGAAATTAAATCTTAGTTTTTTGATTACTTTTAATTCTTATTTCTAATTCAAATAATAAGTAAGTAAATTCAAAAATCTGTATATGCTCAAAATAAAAAACAGAGAACCACTTTGAAGAGACATTAACATGAAATCACTCAGAATTTGGAAACGGCTATGTTAATTTTTTACTGTTTTTTTTAGGGTGGAATGAACTAATGCTGAGGAATTTACAGAGATGAATTACTTGTATGAGTAATATTTGTACAAACTTTTTGGCCTCTAGAAGTGGGAAGTTACAGAGAGGTGTCTACATTATATCTCGGTTCAAATCATCTCTAGTTACAGATGCATTATTCTTGATTTTTCCCTTTTGCAGATATTCATTATATATATTGTATATTCTTTTGAATTTATATATATTAATATCTTTTGGAAAATATAATTTTAATTTCTAGTTAATTTTTTTGTTAATTGCAAATAAATGGCCCCTTTTAGTGAATAAGAGAATGCAGAGGAATATGTTCCTAAACTACTTGATCAATCTCAGTTTGATAGTGATGATTTATCTCAACCTGGCTACTCTATGCAGCCCCAAAACTTTGGATAGCTAAACAGAGAGTGCAGAAATTGTTATTTTTTATAGAGCAGCGGACTTCCTTGTGGTGCACCTTGGATCATGCCAAGTCTGCGACACAAGTGTAATGCATTGTTTTTCATGACCCGTGCGGTGCAGTGTTCACCACAAAATCGAAATGGTAAGCGCAATCTTTACAAAATTTTCAATGTTTACTCTTTAAGGCCTAAATAGACAGCTTAAAATTGTTTCGTTAATGTTTCATGTTTAGGTAGTGCGTATGAAAGGGTTAAGTTGATGTCATTAACTGGAGTTTTATTTAAGATTGATTTGGGAATTTTTGTTTTATAATTATATTACTGATCTTCAAAACAATCCATTTTTCAAAGCATATATATATATATATATATATATATATATATATATTTCTATTTATTAAGATAATTTTTAACAAGTAATATATAACAAAGTCAATAAAAATTTTTAATGCCCATACAAAGTTATAATTAAATTTAATTAATGAATCAATATTCAAAGTCGAATAGTATTACCATCAAGACATATCCATTCAAGATTTAAAAAAATGTATTTGAACATGAGAGGATGAATACATAAAAAGTGCTTTATTAACAATTGAAAATTTTAACAAGAGAAGAGTGTGACCTAACAGTAGGAATTAAATTTTTCAATTCTAAGTATATTAGTTGGTTTTTTATATGATGAAAATTGTTATATTTCTTCATCATTTAAAAACATAACAACTTTCTTTTCTATATATAAGTAACCCTCCTATAACACGGTTTCGCTATAACACGATTCGTAAATTGCGGGAAAATTCCTACAACACGTCATCCTATAACACGTTTGTTCCAATGTTAGAGCTTGTTATTGGTCTTCGTTGCTCCAACCATTGGATCAAGGTATTATTTATACCTTTAAAATGTATTATATAAGAAGATCCTTACAGTGGATTTTAGACGCAACCGATTCGGAATCAATTAGCGTAATGGAAGCTTGGAAGAAATTTTCAATCAAGCACTGTATCGAAATCATATCTTTGTCGCTGAAAGAAATAAAAACATTAACCTTAAATGCGTGTTGGAAGAAGATATGGCCCTCTTCAGTTGAAACAGAAAACATGCGTGAAACATCAGAAGACGAAATTGGTGCCATATTAAATGTCGCTAAATCAATTGGAGGCAAAGGTTTTGTGGATATGGCTACTGAAGACATTCAAGAATTATTAGTGGAAGAAGAAGTTAACCAAGCGGATTTGATGGAAATGACATCCCTGGATGCAAATCAAATAGATTTTGAGGACGCTAGCTCTGATGAAGATTGTGCAGTTAAGAATTTAACATTAAAAGAATTACAAGAAGGCCTATGTTTAGCGGAAAATCTCGAGTCATTTTTCTTGAAAACAGACCTTCCACAGAAAGAAGTCGAAAATTCAAAAGGGAGCTGCAAAACTGTTTAACTTCATACCGCGAAATTTACAATGACCTAGTAAGAACTAGTCAGCAAAGTTCGATTACAGATTTTTTTAAGAGGGGAAAACATACAAAAACATTAAATAGAGAAAAAAGTTCTGAAAGTGATGGCAATATCGTTCCACCCAAAAAGCGTTCTTGGTTGATTGTACTAAGCAGTGACGACCAATTAATTCATTAAATTAGGGTTGCGTTAGATTAAAATATTTCGCTAAAGTGAAAAGATGGGTACGAAGTGTAAAATGCGCCAAGCAGGCGATAAAGTGGTGCGATAAGTTTGTCAAACTGGTTTAACGGTTCGGATTACGTATGTATGACCTACTTTTTGTTTATTGGGTAACGTGATCGCGTGACATGCGCGTTTTGTATGTAACCTTGAAACTATTTTAGAATAATTTTTAATAATTGAGTTTCAATATTCGAATTTTGGAGTCTGTGTGTTGCTAACGATAATTAACTATGGATGAGAATGTTTTGAACTTACGTTTTTTTTTTTATTTAGAGCGTGATGGTAGTAAGAAAGTAAGTATATGAATTTTTAAGTTGTGTGTATTGCATGTTAGTGTTAGAATGTGCCGCGTACTGATATTTTTTTATGTGGGTGCCATTTCTCGGTATATTAAAATTCCATTTTAAACAAAATGTGAAATTCGTTAACGTTCGAAATTTAGTTTTACTGCCCGGTTGGCACTGCAGTAGGTAGCGCTACAATGATGTTTTTTAAGGTGGGCGCCATTGCTCGGTATATTTAAAATGAAGTGATAAAAATTTCCTTTCTATTTATTCGAATTTTAAAACTTCTACAGTATTTAATTGTAATGAAATAATCAAGTTTTTAATATTTGGAATTCGAAAAAACGCGTGATTTCAAAGATGAAGTTCGAACGCGATCGTTATTGGTTGACATTTATCGCGCGTAGTGACGTAATTTAGGTTGGCGACAGAGCTGTAGAGCGCTTGGTGCCAAAATTTGAAATCGCGCCAATCTCGTACCCATCTGGTAACTTTTACCAAATATTTTTTCTTACTTTGTGTTGGAAATAAATTTATTAATTAATAAAAATTAAGTTGTTTATGTCGAATTAAAAAAATATTTGTTTTTAATAAGTTTTCTGGAACGTAACCCCCTTTTTGTACTAGTTCTGGGTCTCATACAACACGATTTCACACAACACAGCATTTTCTAGGAACCTAACTACCGTGTTATAGGAGGGTTACCTGTAGTTGCTATTGGTAAAAAAAGCAAATTAACACAAATTTGGCTTGTTTAGAGGAGGGGGATCACCAAATACTACCACTTTGACTGTAAATCTCACTTTTACCTTGATAATAATCATATTTTCTGGCATCATGCAAGTGGAAAAACTATCAAAATAAACACATTAAAACAGAAGACTTATGTACAATCACGTCAACCTTCTGTGGGTAGGGGACATGTCCACGTTAATCTGTGACGTCCAAAGTCCTTCCGCTGGTGTGGCATGGATGTGGAGAGGATAGTGCCAGCTCAGGTTTGGCCTCGTCACCTGACGGTGGTAAAAAATTACGAGGCATCTTAAAATGAGCAAAAGTCGTACCTTCACCTTCGTGGTGCTTATATCCAAATGAAAGACGCATCCTGTTGACTTAAATCGCACTGCAAATGGCATAGCGAGCTTGGCTTGCCAAGTGTCGTAGGTAACAACAACAGCATCAGCGTTTCTCGCCATAAACAATTGAATGTCAATTTTGAAATTTATCATATTTTTCTTTTCAAAAATGGTGCTCAATTACACTATCAAACATATTTTTTTGCAGATACAGTGGACAGGATAACATGTAAGTACAGCTAAAGTGAGCAGTCACAGCTCTCCAAGTGCAAAAGTATGTCGAATGTGATAAAATCTGGTAATTTTTTCGCTTGCCAAATTAATTCACCAAAAGCAAGTATTAATATAATGCAGCTCCCACGTACAGTTCAAATTTTTACAATTTTTATTTTGCATTGGATACAGTAGCGCAGGAAATATAAATCTTTCTTTTATATTTTTTTAAAATTTATCTGAATTTAGTGCATTGTAATGCAATATTGTTGGAAAGAAAAGATTTTATTATGTATATGTGTATTTATTTTTAAATTTTATTGTATCAATAATTCATATATATCCTCCTCAAAGTCACGATGCAGTCACAAAAGAAAAATTAAGATAAGAATTGTATTCTATTTTTGGTAGGTATAGAATTCCTAGAATTGTATTTTAGGTTCTTAAATTTTCAGTAATAATCAAATCTACAAAAATGACATATCTTCCAAATTTTTGAAGTTTTTTTTATAATATTCCCTCATATTATGCTAAGGGATATATTAAATGAAATTTTATAAATTGTTTTTCTAAATTTAAAATTGTTATCACAGAAATTCTTAAATTTGAGGAATTGCATGAAATGATATTTTTGTATAAATATTTTTTGCCTAAATATAAATGCAATTTTTAATGGGATAATATTGTATAAAATTGTTAAACGAAATCTGCAAATTTGAACTTTTATGCACTAATGATTTGCAGAATTCTATCTAAAATCATTAACTAATTCTGAAATTCCTCATTTTTTAAAAACTAGATGTTATTAAATGTAATTTTCATTAAGATATTTTTATTACTATTTACTTTTCTATCATTTTTGCTGTTTTATTTTTCATATTTCCAACAATTTTATTTCTGAAATATTTTTAAATAGAATATTTTAATCAATTCTTAATGCAATTTAAGTACTCTTACTTAATAATAGGTTTGGCAATTTGAAAAACCCTGATTTTTTTATGGTTACTATTCTTTTAAAAAATTGTAGGTTACTAATCAAATTTCAAACTTCTCCTACGCTTGGCGAAAAAATGTTTGCAAATTCGAGAGGCTGTGACTAATGTACTCATTCTTACAGTTAAGTATCTAAATTATAACTATGTAAAACAAACTTCTTCCTCTATCAATTTTTACTTTAACAGAATGTATTCTGTTGCAACTTCTAAGTATAAATATCAGTGATATTGATAAATCAAACATTTTAGTTTTGATTAAATTCAACAAATCTTATTAAGAAACACACATTCTAGGCTAAACTGAGTATTACGGTCTAACCTCTAAAGCACAGAAAGTACTGAACGTTGATATGCTAGATTGCAGGATTCAGCATACTATTCATTTGGGTCACTGATTTTTAATATTAAATGTAATGAAACGAAAAGTTGCCATTAATATTAACTATGCTCCTAATACATATATGAAACAATCACAGCACTAACTACAGACATGGCGTACAAAAGCAACAAACATGTTTAATAAGTTCTTTATATGTAATAGATAATGATAGTAATCTCTCATAACACAAAGAATAATCAAGATAAAGATTGTTTTGTTTCCTTTTAATTCTGGCATTAATACTATTTTTCTCAATTTATCACTTTCATTAATTTTTGAAATAAACAATATTAGACATAATTTATTTTAACAACGAGTTAGATTTCATATATCGTAGGTTACATTAATTTTATAATAAATAACTTTATCCTCATATACACAATGATCCTGCAAATTGATAAAATTTATACATAAAACACACACAATTCTTTGATATTTAAAGAAATCATAGTATTTTACGTGTAAAACAGTAAAGAAACTAACTAAAACGTTTGAATCACTAACCTTGGATCTTCAAATTCAACGAAAGCAAATGGTGGCCCGCGTCTATTTTTTAAATCGATAAACGTTATTTTCCCAAATTTATAAAATAAGTCTTCAATATCCTTTGTTCGTATATCAGGTGGTAAATTTCCAACATATATCCTACAATCATTATTTCTATAAGACATTTTGTATGAGACAAAGCTAATTAAATACTTTTTAGCCAAAACAGATGCAATATTCGCAAAAGATTTCAGAAAATGGCAAATTTTATCTCAGTTCGAGGAATTTGAGATAATTATGGTCACAGTTAATTCATTGGGGGGGAAGAAAGAAAAACATACTAGAAAAGTTATGATAACTTTATTAGCATTTGTTATCGTAAAGCACACAGATAGTTAAAAATATTTTATACTATTTATTAACGATTAAAGTAAATTCAAATAAATTTAAAAACATAATGCTGGTATAAGCAAGGTATTAAGCCCCTATTACATTAGAGTTGCCCAGATTTCAGTTTGAGCAACTCCCGTAGACTTAACATTACGTGACGTCACAACTAAAAATTTGAGCAACTCGTTCTATCCGTCCAATAATATTACAGATTTTTTTCACAGCTGCGCAGTTGAAATTTGTAAATCATTTTGTTTTCGCCAAGTTTCATGCCAAATGAAAGTTATTGGCGTTATAAGTTGCCGAGAATGAGCAACTTTTTTGTGCATGCAGCAGCAACTCGAGCAATTCATATCGCCAATGATTTTAAACACGGATCATGTTTTGTCTTTTTTCGCCAAGTGGAAGTAATAACATGGAAATAAGTGATTGGTTTTAATTATTGTATTCCATTTCAATCTAGCAGAATTGCCGATATTAAAAACAAACAAAAAGGAAATGCTCTTCAGTTAGAAATAATCAACTTAATTAACTCATTTGATGAAGATTAAAAATATTTTTGTCTTTATTGTATACTTTTTCAATATTATAGATGAAACACTTAATAAATTTAATAGATAGTTAAAAACTCAGATAGTTAAAATTGTTTTTAATTTCTTCAGCAAAGTAGATGAGAAGTGTTCCAATTTCAATATTTATTATATTTACTGAGTTTTCAAACATTAATTTCATTTAAAGTTTTGTTAGTTATTCAATACATGAGAGACTATTTTATCATTTTACAATGTTTACAGTTTGTGTTGAACTTACATTTGCATATTTAAACTGAAACTTCAGTCGAAATAAGTATGCCATATAAAAATATTTAGTGTTAATTTTACTTTTATTTTTTCATTACATTAATTTCCTGTTTTTCTTTTTAGCAAGTTAATGCATTATAATTAAATGTTGAAGGCACAAGCATTTTGGTTTATTATTTACAAATACATATTTATAAGATTTCATTATTATTCTTCATATAATTAAATTCTTTTATACATTTTTTCCCTGAAACACACTTACATAATGTTCATTTACTCATCCAAAATATATTGCAATCTTACAACTAACTCCATTTACTTTTGACAGTATGTAAATTAGACTTAAAAATAAATTCCTATAATGATGAAAATACTGAAGTGTACAAATAAAATAGTGAAATGATTTTAATGTAAGCAAAAATTTCTATTTAAATAAACATTAAAATATTATTCCTGTATATATTGTGTATTAAATTGATATAAATCAATATAAAATTTTAATAATTTCAAGCCTTTTTCAATTGTTTTTATGATGAAGCATTTTTGCATACAATGAGCAATAACAAGTGCAATAAATGAATATGACCCACAACTTATGTGAACTCTTCCTAAAAGAAAATTCACTGTAGATATTCAAATGCCTCACCATGACCTTCAATTGCAAGATTATCAGCTATGAGGTTAAATAGCACTTCATTCTTTTAGTTTCATACAAATTTCATAACATTTTTTTCAATTTGAAAATGTAATATGAAACAAACTATTCATATAATGTCATCACAAAATGCTATCAATTATTTCTTTTCTTCATTTTTTCCCACAAAACTTAAAAATATATATATTCATTCAAAATATACTTGTCATTTTATTGCAGATTATAGTTTAAGAAACTGCATGTAAATAAAGATAGTGTAAAGAATCTCTGCTTTTATGTGGTGTGTTTGTTTAAATGTAATAAATAATTAGTTTAAAAATGCATCTTATTTTAATATGCCACAATATTTACTTTAATAAAAAAGAGAAATAATTGATTTTTTCATTTTAAAAATAAATTATAAATTTAAAATTCATATCTAATATATATATATTTTTTAAAAAATATAATTTTTGTGCATATCCTCAACTTTTAAAATAGTAATTTCAGTTTCTTTTTTTAATGTATCAATAGTTAATCATTAATTTTTTATAAACATTGTTGTTAAGAAATTATTTTTGTATAGGAAAATCTTACAATATAATATATACAAATTTGTGTGGTGCTTGTAGAATTTCAAGTTTAAATTGAAGCTTCAATCTGAAATTATTTTTTCTTTCAAATTCTTAGTCTTTTTATTTAAGAATAAATTATATACACAAAAATGTGTTACTTATGTATTAGCATGGATTTTCACGTCGGCAAAGATTATCTTTCCTCATCTTAAAAGTAAAGGTTCACACGAAGCAAGATGGCGTATAGTAAATAAAATTTGGCTACAAATTAAATTCCCAAATAAGAATTCATTATGAAATGTGGACACCTTCTGAGTAAAATATGGCAACCTTAAAAATGTTAGCCAAAAAAGGGATCTATTATTAAATCTAGTAAAGCTGTTATTTTCTTACAGCAAACCTGAAAGAAATCTCAAGCATTCATTGGACGAAAAGAACGAGTCCCAAAATTTCGTTAGACCCCAAAATTTCGTTATTATACAACAATTCAAGATAAGCCAATAATGAATCTGTAACAGGTGCTAAGTTTTCCCTAATATGGGTGTGTCAGGATAATCCCAATATAGGATTTACTATGGGCGTCAAGTTTTTCCTTGTATTAGACATGATAAGATTGGACATATAATGGAACCCGAGATTTCCCTAATGCAGGAAATGAAAAGATAAGCCAATATTGGACCAATACGGAATTAGTACACCAAGTTTTCTCCAATATGCTAAGATAAACTATTATTGGTCTTATATGGGCAGCAAAGTTATCAAAATCCTCTTGGTTGTGCTAAAAAAAGACCAATTTAGGAAGCCAAATTTCTGCCAAAATATAATATAAACTGTTAAATGCAATATAGCTACCCACTTTTCTGTGCTGTTTAGAATCTCTATTTGCTTATTAAGGATTTACATTCTTTCTTAGTAAAACTAGATTTTATTCATGATTATATTTCCATTGTATTTATGTTTTTAAAAAGTATTAATTCAGAAAGTGGTTTTATTGTCTTACGATTTACTTGGCCTCATGACAATTTAGGAATGACCTTGGGGTTCATATTTTTTCGGTAACGTTGGTAATGTTGCTTAATTGTGTACAGAGTGCCAGAAGAGAGAAACCTCTATGCTCTGAAATGGGATGGGCAAACGTTTTTGGGCCATCAGATACTTTTAATTTTTTATTTGTCTCGCAATCACCTTCTATGACGATCGGAGGTTAAGCAAGTATGCTTTAACCATGCAGATTATTAAAATTAATATTGATGATCTCCCCAAAATATCTTGGTTTCTCACCAGTCCTTTTAATGACCACCTTTGCTTTAAAACAAGAAATGTGACTTCCTTATGCAGTTTGACCGTAAAATGGTCTATTTTGAAGTCATTAAGCTCCACTCATGAAAGATCGAGTTACCGCCAGGTGCTCTTCAGTAACGAGTCGAGATTAAAGTCACAAAAAACTTTCAATCAGTTTTCGTCTGGTAGAAAATTGAGCGATACTATGGTCCTACAAACATCGAAGATATCTTTGATGACATAGGCATTCATGTATGGATCAATTTTCATCTGATAGGAAACTAGGGAATACTGTGGTCCAACAAGCATCAAAGATATCTTTGGTCGCATAAACATTCTTGTATAGGTCAGAATCAAGAGGATGGCCTTACGTCGTTCCATTTTTTCTTTACTCCAAAATTGGCAACAAAATGCTACAGAGATGAGATTTTCTAATTCTATGTATAAGACTTTTGAGAGAAGAGTTATGAAAGATCAATTTATTTTCATGAATGTTATCAAATACAAAAATAGCTCATACTTGGAACAAATCCTGACAAACACAACATTTGAATGACACGAACAATAGTGCTATTACAATGATTTCCGAAAGGAAGATTGCGAGTTCGATAAAATACTATACACTGCCCGGCATTGAAAATAAAATACTAAAAAGGAGTGACTAGAAAATTATGCAAATTTCAGGGTAGACGCAACTTATTGATTTCTGCAAATGATGTGAAATGCAAAGCTCTCCAGCGCACGTAGAATGAAATATAAGGCGAGAAACCAGCAGAGTGGATAATATTCGTGCCCTTATTGCTGCTTAGAAAATAATCGTTGAAAATTTGTTCTTGTCGCAAAAGACGCCTGTAATTGCAGAGAACGCCAGGCTATCATCGACCATTCGCATTAAGAGAGCAACATTCGACGGAGTGACATCGATGATAGCCTGGCATTCTCGTAGACAGACACCTGGATGAGTCCACAGTGCACTGGCTGTGGCGAAGATGGTTAGAACCAGGAACAGTGGAACCCTTGGGGGTGCCGATGCACCAGAGTGATGTCAGCACGTATAGATAGACGCGTCTGACGGGGGTGGCCTTAAAAGCACGTCTACCGAAATTCTGCAACATGTACAAGAACCTTGGATGTTCCTATATCAAGCAGAACCATTTGCTGTCGATTGGTAGTGTTTGGCCTACGCTCATGACGTCCATTAAGAAGACTGCCATTCACCCAACGCATAGACGCCAACGTCTAGAAAGGTTCCGATTGAGAGCGATGTAGACAATTGGGTGCTACAGAATCGTCTTCTCAGATGAGTCACGCTTCTGTTTCTTCAGTGATAGTCGCCGCGTTCGAGAGTGGCATTGACGTGGAGATATGTTCCAATCCTGCTGCAATTGTGGAATGCTCCTCCGCGTGACAACACAGTTATCATGATTTGTGGTGCCATTGCGTATGATTCCAGGTCACCTCTAGTCTGTATTCACTGCAGTATCATAGCCCAACGTTACTTGGATGATGTACTACGGCCGGTGATACTCCCCTACCTTCAGGGGTATCCATTGCTCTTTATCAGCAGGATAACGCCCGACCGCATATGGCTTGAATCAACCATTATACCCTGCAAGTTGTACAGTTCTTCCCTGGCCACTGTGTTTCGCAGATTTATCATCAATCGAACACATTTGGGAGATGATTGGACGCCATTTGTAGACCCTGCCACTGCCACCTTCATAATACGCATTTTGGCAAATGGTTGACTTCAGGACGCCATTTGTACTCTCATTGACTCTGTGCCTAGGTATGTCACTTCGTATATCGTCGTTCACTGTGGTCCTAAGGTGTGGTTTTTGCTCTTTTCTGGTGATCTATGGTATAGTTCAGGATTTCTTCACACCATTATTTCAACCTACTGATCCGATCCTATTATTGCACTATATTATGTATATCATTTCGAAATGCAGATCACTTATTGTTAATTGCCGTCTCTCTTTGTTTGCTGATTTTTGCCACTTTCTGGCCACTCCTTCTTGGTAGTGTTGCAGTTTCAATGTTGAGCAGTGCATTTCAGTAATCAACTATTGTTAATGTATGAAAATCTGTTGTATTAATAATTTAGGCTGAAGAACGGGATAGTTATAGCAAAAACTTAGGTGGGAACAAAATTCGCATTAAGAGAGCAACATTAATCAAAATAATATACATAGTTTAAGGCTTTTTTATTTTTATTTTGGATTTTTTAATTCTTCATCTAATAATAAAATTAATCATCTAATAAGAAATCTAATAAGAAAATCATCTTCATCTAATAAGAAAATTAACCTTGTATTGTTATGTAAGCGTTACACTGTGTTACATATTGCTAATGAGACTGTTGATTAAGGACTAAGACAGTATCTGATGCTCTTCACAGCGTTGATTTTGACATTTAGAGAATCTTGCCAGGGAGTTTTCAACATGCAGTGGCTTTTTTTGGAGCATTCTAAAAGTTCTATATGGAGTTAAAGTTTGGAAATCACACTGTTAACATTTTGAAATCTGGAGCAGCACAGGGTGAACATGCGGTTCCAGTTAATTGTCGATAAATGGAACACTGTGTTTTCGGAAGCTAAAATTTTCATTTAAATACTCAATTTAAATTATTATCATGGTAGTAGATGATCAGACGCAACACTATCTCAGCTTATATGAAACCTGAAATACATTTAGTGATGAACTATTTTCTTAAATCTATATGAAAGTACTCATAATATTATTTAATTTTACTAGTAATTAACAACAGGAATTTTTAATGAGTCTTATTTTTGTTTAATTTAAGCTCGTATAAATATATTAAGCTCGACTTAAATTTAAAAAAATAAAAAAATCCTAAGATATTGGATAAGTTGGAAAAGAGGTTATAATGAAATGTTATAATTAAAGATTTCAAGACAAGACCTCACTTATTTATTAAAGCAATATTTCATTTTCCAAGTGTAATTATTAAAAATTCAATCATAATTAAAAATCTAAAATTCTATGGGACAATTTTGGAAGTCACTGATAAAAATAAAAGTCTGTTATAAGTACTGTTGCCATCTACTAAAAACAAAATTAAAACCATATCTTATGCAGATACTTATTCAATAGTTTTAACAATGTTAATTATCTTTGATTATTAAAATATAATTTTGAATTTGCTAGATAAGTTTTTACATTATAGTTGAGATTATTATTTTTTTCGTAAAAAAAGTATCTTTCTTATTTCAAAATTAAACTTAGCTGCTGATGATAAGAAGAGGGATATTTTTATTAACTCTTGACTGCTGGGTAGAATTATATTTTACAATATAGACTTAATTTATTTATGTCGGATTAATTTTAAATTGAAATACAGAGATTTCTCGTTAAAATCCATTCGCAGCACATAATAATGGCGTATTATTCTTTCTTACTGACGCAAGTCTTCATACAACTTAACCACATCACTTTCAATGAGCGCTTTAATATTTTTTCTTGCTACTGTTAGAAATTAAGAATCTTTTTTTAAAAATTTTTTAAGAATCTTTTATTAAATTACTTTTCATATTTTTTCATCTAAATAATCCTACATATTATTATAATATACATAAATAAAAATACTATATATTACTCGGTTCAATTTATTAGGTATAGTTCAAATTATTCACTTACAGAAATTACATTTAGCTCAATTTTTCTATTTTATGAATTATCCCTTAAGTGATTTTTTACACGACTTTAACTTGTATTGTTAGGATTAATCACATAAAAATATTGTTGTTGTTACTAATGACACTTGGACAAGCCAAGCTCGCTATGCCTTGGCTATGCGAATTTAAGTCTTTCGTAATCAGAGCACCATGAAGGTGAAAGTACGACTTTGCTCTACACACATGCCATAGGTACCCGTTTATAGGGTAGGCAATCATTCACACCTCATTCATACAAAGAAAGGACAAAGACAGGATAGATAGAGAGAGAAAGTACATCCATGCCTGAACCGCGATTCGAACCCATGACCTCCTTATCCGCAGTCAGGCACGCTGACCACTAGACAAGTTGGGCGGCTTATAAAATTATTGATAATTGTAAGAAATATAATTTTTTTGAGATGAAAAAATATTTATTCTTACAGTTTATATTCATAAATCTGTTTGTAATCTTTTCAAATGATTATTTAAATTTATAACACTACCTCAATTAATAAGTTAACTTATTAATTGAGGTAGTGTTATAAATTATTGACATGAAAATAGAATAATACAAAATGTGAAATTTACTTACATTAAATTATCACTGTTGACACTGATTTTTTTGTATTGTTACAAGAAACTTGATTGGAAGTTTTGCATTATTTGAAAAATTTCATTTCTAAAAATAAAAAATTTGAAAGAATAAAGAGAGTTTTACTTTAAAATAAATTTACTTTCATAAGGAATTTTCTAGATGAGAAAGTAGAACTGGAACAAAATTTGAAATTAAGGAATTTTATTTAAAAAATTATCTTTTGAATGAAAAATTCCTTTTTCATATGTGTAAACACTTAATTAATTTATATATTTTGTATTAATCTCTAACTTTTTTAAAAATTTGTAAAATCTATGATATAAATGTTTATATATTTTATACAGAATACGGCACAAAAACCAACTAATACATTTAACGCATAAAGTAAAAGGTTATTAAATGTGATTTCTACTCTTCACAGTTGGTGCCGAAAATGCCCTCCCCCACTTCATCACACATATGAGCAATTTTGAGGAGATTTTGTATATACTCTTCTCAGTTCTTGCGTTGTAATGCTATTGATGACATTCTGCATCCTGAACTTGAGTTCTTCGATTATGTGACCATGTAACAGAAAAAAAAACACAGGCTTTTTTTTATCGTCTACTCAGGTGTAAACACCTCCTGCGTACGGGGCAATCATGACCTGATCTGTGGCATGTTGCACTGTCCTGTTGAAAATAACATAATTTAAGCTTCTCTTCTGGAATAAAACTCCTCTTGGATTTCCAAATCGAATTCAATGTTCACTGCTGTCTCCAAGAATAAGAACCCTAAACACAGGGATTTTGTTGCCAAAAACGTAATAAAAATGCAAGCAAATAATTACAAAGAAACGCAATTTTCTATAATATTAAGACAGACTGATTTTACGCGTCGTACTCTGTATAAGTATATATACATTTAAAAGTGTGTGTGATTTACTATACATAAAACATTATATAATGAATTGGAAAAATAGGATTCTTTTATCGACACAAGAAGTTTCAAAACACAATAAGTTATTTGAACTTATTTTCTTTTTGAGAGTCATAATTTTTCAACCGGTTGTTGTGAATTACCCTCTAACGACAACGTGTGTTTCTATTGTTGCTGTGTTGTATCAGCTAAACTGGTAATATGGGGTGCGCTGCTCCACTTTTCCAATTGAACCATATTTTGCTGTGGAGTCCGACTTCCTCAGTACACACATAACATAGGTACCCGTTTATAGGGTAGGCAACCATTCACAACCCATTCATACAACAAAAGGACAAAGACAGGAGCGAGAGAAAGTACATCCATGCCCTAATAGGGATTCTAACCTAGGACCTCCATATCCACAGTCAGGCACTCTGACCACTAGGCAGGATGGGTTGCTAGTGTCAATTTTCTAGTTTTAAGGAGTAACTTTCTGGATTGAATGAGAGAAGTCGTATTTTAGGAACAATAACTTCCAACTTTTACTAATATTTCAACGAAATCATAAGGAGGAAGTGAGATGCAGCTTCTGTTGATTCGGGGATCTGAGCACCATAAAGGTCTTGGCTCGGGTTGGTGTTCTTTTTCGTCAGGCACCTACCCTTTGGCCTGTTCGACTTGGGAGACCCTACCAGTAGCAAGCTACCGCAGACTAGCAAGCGGCCACACTAGGGGTCTCACGTATTTCGAAGTCAGGAAAATCTTTGAGGTCTGCTCTAAATGTAAAATTGAGCAGGCTTCTTCTAATCGCATCCTGGACTGTTTAGGACTCTCCAGAGAGGATATATACTCTTCCCCTCTTCTGGTCCTCGATTTCCTTCGGGTCAGCGATCTGATGGACCTTGTCTGACTTCGTCAGACATTTAGAGGTTAAGCCACAATACAACAACACTAATATTTCAAATGCATTCGAATTTATTTATAACATTCCTCCAGAACAAATAAAAGGTTATTAAAACTTTTTCTTATTTTAAAGGAATAAAGAAAAGAATAAATTGATAATTCTCTCTCTCTCTCTCTCTCTACTTCTTTAATATTTATTTATATCTGAGTTTTAAATATGTTAAAAAATCTATATCTATAATTATATTATGAATGAGAATATATATTATGAATATATATCGGAAATGAGTAAATATTTTCTTAAAAAAAACTAATTTAATTCTATTATATTTATATATATTTTTTGGAATCTAAGAAAAATTTTAGCAAAAGAATCATTGAAGTGATTTTTAAGAAATCTCGTAGAAATAATTTATGCTGCAACAACAGTGTTTTGTTATCTATGGTTCTTTGTTAGAGAGAAGATAGTTTTGCAATAAACCATTTCATAAAATATTGAAATATATTTAGATGAGAAAGAAGTAAACTTCCAACTGCCCATAAAATGCGTTATTTATTTATTTAATTTTTTGAATTATGAGTTAAAATGCTATTTACTTTATTTTGGAAGAGCGAAAAAAATTTTTCATGACCTTTCAGACCTTTCTTTTAAAATGTATGAAATTTGATTACTTCATCTTAAAAAATGAGAAGAAAACCGAATTCTTGGATACAATAATAATAATTGTCACAAGAAAAGTGATTGGTAAAGTTGTTTCTGTGATTGAAATTCAAAATTTGCGAGACTGATGAATACACCCAAAGATAGATAATATATATATTGTTAAAATAATTTGTGTGTCACAAAGTTCTAAAATTATTGAAAGATATTTTAAAGAAATATACAATAAAAAAGATGCATAAATTTATATATATATTTGGCACAGTTGCCTTATGATACAGGATGCCAAATTCTGAGTTTGTAGTTTTTTTTGCGGATTTTCTTATGTATCTGGCAACCTGGCTTTTATTACATCATAGATATGGAGACCTATAAGAACTATGCAGAAAATTCTATTTTGGTAACCCTAGTATTTACGTTATCGTGCATGTCACAATGCGTCATTTTGGCAAAATTACTTCATCTCCAAAAAATCCAGAATTTGGGATTCTGGATTATACGACATCTGTGCCATATTTTTATAATACTTGCATGCGTTGTCAAAATGTTAAAAATATGGTTTTTTTTGAAAATCATGTTTTACTTTTTTCATTGAAACTACGAATTTTATCAAAGAAATATTAATGTCTGCTCTGTCTGCGGAAGAAATTCTTTTTCAGCTCTTTCAACCAAGAATTGCAAACGACACATTAATCACATAATGTGCTTATGTAATTATTTTTTATGTTATATTTAAGTGTGAATATCATTTGTGTGTTTAAAGAAAAGGAACAACAATCGTGTTTGGAATTTTAATAAAGCTTGAATGAATAGGTAATGAAATTTTTCAGCCAAAAGAAGTAGAAAAGAAATGACAACTGTATAAAACAAACATGTAAATGAATTTTGTAAATATCATAAATTCTTTTTCACAAATTAATATTCTTCCTCGCCTTCCTCTTCTGCTCCTTCAGTAGAATCGATTCCGACTTCTTCGTAATCTTTTTCCAAAGCTGCGAGATCTTCTCTGGCTTCTGAAAACTCTCCCTCTTCCATACCCTCGCCAACATACCAGTGCACGAAAGCTCTCTTGGCGTACATCAAGTCGAACTTATGGTCCAAGCGAGCCCAAGCTTCAGCAATGGCTGTGGTGTTAGACAACATGCAGACAGCACGTTGAACTTTCGCCAAATCTCCTCCTGGTACCACTGTTGGCGGTTGATAGTTGATGCCAACCTGAGGAACAACATGCATTTAATACAAAAATTTTAAAAATGAAACTTTAAAGTAACAATCAAAATTGTACAAGTATTAGGATTTAATTATATGTATATATATATATTATCTATGTTTGCTATTTGTGTAAGATTATTGATCATAAATTGCACTTGATAAAGAACACTTAGTTTACTTTATAAAAATATGGAAGAAAATAATTAATTTTTAAGTACTCAAAAATATTTTCTAATGACAATTATATTGCAACATAGAAAACTAAAGTTGTTTAATGTTAAAAAATGATATTTTTTATAAATTTAGGAAAGAGAGAATTAAATTTTCTTTTTGTTTACTACACTTTGACAAACCAACTCGCTAGCCGATGGATATGAAAAATTAAGCCAAAAGGATGCGTCTTTCATTTAATCCAGAGCACCGCGAAGGTGAAAGTACGTCTTTGCTTTGAAACTCCTCCGATAGATGGCACCACCAAAGGATCAACTCTCTCAATTTTGACCTTGATCTGGAGAAAGAAGAAATTTTCTCCGGACCATTATACCCAAGGTAACTGCTCAACGACGGACCACAACACTTTCGATTCCACAGATTTAACGAGCACGTATATCGCATGTACTCGAGGAGACCTCAGCGGCATTGGGAATTGAACACAGCTCTTCTGGACGGAAAGTCGTTGCCCTAGCCACTAGGCTACCACGTCCACATATTTTTTTTAATTTTAGAATCCTATGTATTTTTATACCTTTGTTTTCTTACATATTTTTGTATCCCATCCCAAAATTGAGGCTACAGGGCCTGTAAGGGAGTCATTCTCCCTTTCGAAAGGAAGTGAGGCTGAATCTCAGCTTAACCAAGGATCCGTCGTATTCGCTAAAGGTGGTTGAGGTACATTCAAACTGGTCGCAATGTCATCAAGGTGAGGTGACGCATCTGGGTGTGGCAGGTCAAGTCTTGGGAGTCTTCTGCTTGGTCCCTGCTTCAAAATCACGAAGACTCCATCCGGCTGCTTCTATCCAACTGGTAAATCCCAACTCAAGGTAAGGTACAGGGAAGTATGCTGGAGTAACATCAACCACTGCAGAGATGAGGCCAAGGTGGCTTGGTTGGTTAGGACGTCGTTCTCATTATTAGAAAGTAGTGAGTTCAAATCCAGTTTAACCGAAGATCCGTAGTATTCGCTAAAGGAGGCTGGGGTATGTTAAAACTGGTCGTGGTCGCAATGTCCTCCTAGTCCGTGGCAGTTGCAGGCCAAGTATTGGGGGTCTTCTCCTTGGTCCCTGCTTCAAAATCACGAAGACTCCACCCGGATACTTCTATCTAACTGGTAGAGCCCAACTCAGGGCTAAGTAGAGGTGCATGCTGGTGCAACAACGGCCCCAGAGAAATAAATGTTGATCATTAAAATAGGTAGTTTTCATTTTAAGTCATACTTACATTACTTAAAATGCTTTTTCAAAGGAAATAAAAAACAAATGAAAAGTGCGCAGTAAAATTGTAATATGGACTAAAAAATAATCGTTACAATTTACTGACCTTGAATCCTGTTGGACACCAGTCAACGAACTGAATGGAACGTTTCGTCTTGATAGCTGCGATGGCAGCATTGACGTCCTTGGGCACCACGTCCCCTCTGTAAAGCAGACAACAGGCCATGTACTTTCCGTGCCTTGGGTCGCATTTAACCATTTGATTCGCTGGCTCGAAGCAGGCGTTGGTGATTTCTGAAACAGTCAGTTGTTCGTGGTAGGCCTTCTCGGCTGATATCACGGGTGCGTAGGTGACGAGAGGGAAATGGATTCGAGGATATGGCACGAGGTTGGTCTGGAACTCTGTCAGATCGACGTTCAGAGCTCCATCGAATCGGAGTGAGGCAGTGATTGAGGACACTATTTGGCCAATTAATCGGTTCAGGTTGGTGTAGGTGGGCCGCTCGATGTCGAGATTCCTGCGGCAGATGTCGTAGATGGCTTCATTGTCTACCATGAAAGCGCAGTCGGAATGCTCTAGAGTTGTATGCGTAGTTAGAATGGAGTTGTAAGGCTCGACAACTGCTGTTGACACCTAGGTGAAGATATTGTACAATGTTGTAGAACGATAAAAAGATATTGACTGCAAAACTGTTCTAAGCATTTATGAAAAATTATGTAATATGCAGAATTTATATTCAACAATTTAGTAATATTACTTAATCATAAATACTGTTCAAATAAATATTTTAAAAATTTACTAGAAAAAGAACTACATAATTTTAATCCTAGATGCAAAAGTATTTTAAAAAGTCCATCTGAGTAAATTATTTAAAATTTTAATTAACTATTTATTTTTAATTTCTTCTGAGAGAATATTATTATTTTTTTTTTGCACATTAAAATATTTTATGCTAACAATTATCATTTTTCCAGATTTCAAATGTTTGTTCCACATAAATATATTAGACCCAACAATAAATGTTTCAAAGTTACATAACTCTTCATTTTTCAGTATTTGGTACTTGATACAATAAAAATGATTATCGTAATAATTACTCTTGGAGAAATTAATGTTTAAAAAGATTCGTCTTAAGATTCGTCTTAAAGAATTAAGATTATTTTCGTTAGTGTAAGATGGAAAGGTTTGAAGCGAAATACATTTCTTACATAAATGTTTAATATATACATAAAAACAATTTAAAATAAGTTTCAAAGGAATGTAAATTAACTTACTTGTGGAGCTGGGTAAATAGCAAACTCCAGCTTTGATTTCTTCCCATAGTCCACAGATAATCTTTCCATGAGCAAGGATGTGAAACCGGATCCAGTTCCACCCCCAAAGCTGTGAAAGATGAGGAAACCCTGCAGTCCGGTGCATTGGTCAGCCAATTTTCTTATCCTGTCCAGTACAAGGTCCACGATTTCCTTGCCGATGGTGTAGTGACCTCTCGCGTAATTGTTGGCAGCATCCTCTTTCCCTGTGATGAGCTGTTCTGGATGAAATAGTTGTCTGTAAGTTCCTGTACGAACTTCATCAACTACTGTAGGCTCCAGGTCGACGTAGACTGCCCTTGGAACATGCTTGCCGGCTCCAGTCTCGCTGAAGAAGGTGTTGAAGGAATCGTCGCCACCCCCGATGGTCTTGTCACTGGGCATCTGTCCATCAGGCTGGATTCCATGTTCCAGACAGTACAGCTCCCAGCAAGCGTTACCGATTTGCACGCCAGCTTGACCGACATGGATACTGATGCACTCACGCATGTTGAAAAGTTAAAAATCTGTAAGAAATGGCACCAAAACAACATTTAATATTAATATAAATTTTTTTAAATATTCTTCTATTAGGGCATCCAATGTATTGAGTACCCATATAAATAACCATTCAAATTACATTACATTTGTGAGGTATTTACCAGTTAAACATCGTAAATATACCTCAAAACTAACCTTTAAATAATCATATTATTTTCAATTACCTATTCAATAATCTTTCATAAGAGAGATCTTTCCAAATTTTAGTTCGAATTGTTTATTTTGAATTTAGATTGTTTCATTTGAAGTTTACTTATTATTTTCATTATTATGTTTAAGAAAAAGCACCTTAAGTTAAAAATTTGAAGATAAAAGGAATGTAAAGTTGTTAAACTTTTTGGAAACTTTTATTCCTGGATATAAAGGAAGTTGGAGTGGAATAAAATGAAAAATTTGTATCTTGGATCATTAATAAGATTTTAGTCTAAATCAAAAAATATGATATTATTCGGAATATTATTCAGATGATGTAATATTCTTCGGAATAAGTTTAATCTCTTAAATTTTTATAATAAATGTGATATTTTATTTATAAATTTATACAGATCATAATATATTCGGGAATAAAATTAATAAAAAATTTTGATACAAAAAAAAAAATAGTTTAAAAAAAATTAATTTTGGATTAGGTTTTTTCAGATTATAATACAAATGTCGGGGATTAGTCACTAGTTCATAAAAACATATTCTAATTTACGAACAAATGTTCGTAAATTAGATGTTCATAAAATGATTTTAACGTCTACACTGACAAAATATGTAAACTTCTTCAAGCTGTAATCTATGAATTATCTTTTAATAATCTGATTTTAGGTTACCTTTCCTTATTCACATTATTTCATCCCTTTCATTACATCCTTACGTCATAAATTTAGTCAGTTAGTGGAATAAAAACAAATGTAATCAAATGTCAAAGATAGACAATGACTGTCTTTTTTAAAATTAGCACCTGTGATTCAAAAAGTTATGCAAGAAATGACAGGTTTTTTCCCCACTTATGTGTTCAAATGAATAAACTTTTATAGTGACGTTTGTCTTTTTCTCAAAGCATATGTTTCGGAATACTTTGACGTAATATTATATAAGCGCTGCGCTTGTTTGTTAAATAATAAAAATTAATTTGCTCCCATAAATCAATATAAATGAGCTTTTGTTTAGATGGTGGATATGAAATTAGTTAGAAAACAATGAAGATTAATTGCTTTCTTAGAACGATCATTCAGTTAGAAGAATGATATTTTAATAAACTGAAAAAAAATATCGATAACTGTTGAAAAAATTTTAAAAATATAGCATTATTCACTAAATACTATACCGAAAAAAGTATGCATTGTATATTTATCGTTGCGTTTAAAAACATTGTTGAAAATTTAGTTCATATTGTACAGTATTAAATTTCTTCTAGGTTACGATAAGTTCCTTTTAAATAAAAGGAACTATAAATTTGTTAAAAAAAAGGACCAGTTAATTTTTTACAGTGATTTTAATTATAAAATCTAAATTGATTGGCAAGCAATTATAAATTAAAAACTAATTAAAATAAAAATTTGATTGGCGAAAAATAAATACGAATATTAAAGTTGGGTCATTGGGTTTTCAATGCGAGAATAATAAACGCCTTTTTTGTGGTAAAAATAAATTAATTGTAATACATTAATAATTATTTTTTTATAATAATGCCGTTTGTCAAGAAAATCCTTCTTGATACAAATATATAAGACATTTCATATTAAATTAATTATTCGAATATTTTTTAAGATAGTATTTAAAATGGTTTAATGGTGGACGCTAAAAAATACATATTCACGAATTAATGTTCTTAAGTAAAATATCATTTGAACGAGTATTTAAAGGGATTTTTCACCCATAATATACACTAAAATTTTAAAATATTATGCAAACTCTGAGAAATGCAAGAAAACCTAAAAAGCACATTCCAATTAAGGACAAATTTTTGTTAAACCAATTACTCCCACTTTTAAAACTGTTATTTTCAAATAGTAGATTATTTGATCTCAATAATTTATAATTAAAAAAATAGATGAATATTTTTCCTACAAAAATCTTTTTCGTATCTAACAGGTTAAAGTATAAATGGTGTCCTTGATTATGGTTTCACTTTTTGCTCTCGATGGATTGTTGTTTGGCTGAGAGGCAAGATTTTAAATTGATCCCGGGACTTATATATATAGCAAACATTCACGCTCAAGGCAGGAATCGAATCGATGAACAATTGAATTGAAGACTAAAGCGCTAACTATTCAGTGGCAACTCAATCAGTAAAAACTTATGAGCAAAGAGAAAGAATTTTATTATAGTAAATGATGCCAAGTAATTTGACAATTTAAATAATTTAATGATTATTATCAAATTTTTTTCTAAATGTGATTTAAATTTTTTGAAATATTCTATAAAAAAACAATCTTCAAAACTTTCTTTTAAAAGTGAATTCCTATTTGTGAATTTGGCGTCACTGGGGTGCTGTACATTTCCTCCGCCCTCTTTCTTTTTAAGGATCAGCGGAAAATTATCAATACAGAATTATTAAAAGGATAATTCATGAATATCATATTACTATTTGATAATTTTTATATAGCTATTTATTTCTTATATATCACTATAATCTAGAAAATATTCTCAGAATGAGAAATCTGATTAAATTCTCCTACATATGATGAATATTCCAAATCCCACAACCAACGTTTAGATTGAACGAGAAAAGTTATATTCTTTTGCTCAATAGCTCGTGAGTTCGATTCCCATTTCAGTCATAGAAATTTACAGTGGTTTGAAATAAATTTTAAATTATAGGACCTAATCGCGAATTATCACTCACGTGTAAAAGGCGACCTCACAGTGGCAGAACCAAAGCCAGATAATTAAATAATTTTAATTCTTATGTAAAGATGTTCTCAGACTTTTATAAGAGATGATTTTTTTAGAACAATTGTAAAAACGTATGGAACATTTCCTTCCCAAAAATACTTTTCGAATATACGGCATCATTATCAGAAATAACCTTCGAGACTAGATAATTAGTCACAGAATATTGCGATTCAGAATACCAGACTACATTCTTCAATAACTATAAATACTAGATTAGATTATGCAATAATTCTAGTCTAGTATTCTGAACTAGATGTATTGGAGAATCTAGTCTAGTTCTGAGAATGAGTATCACTACTGATTCCTGTAGCATTAATATTATATCCTTTGAAAAATTTTTTAACTTTATAAACAAAAAACATAGATTTAAATGTTACTAATTAAAAATGAATTTGTATGTTGTTTCAACACTTAAATTTAGCAATTATAAACCAATGAAATTTACTGTTTTTCTTGAAGAAATTTGAATTTTGCAGAGACGATACGGCTTAAGAAAATTTATTGTTGATTACTATTAATTAAAAATACTTTTAACATTGTAGCTTAAATTTATCTTTGGAAGTATGCATAAAAAATAAAATTTTATAAATTAAGAGCATTATAAATGATAATTGTATTTAAAAATAATATCTTCTTTCTTTTTTAATTTAGTTTAAACATTAAGGATTAAAATTCAAAATTATTGTAAATCTTTAACTAATAAAAAATCCGAAATTTTTTTATAAATGAAATAATATTAAAATTAATATAAATTACAAGAGAAAAATAATAACAGGCGAAATTGTATGGGATGCCATTTTAAGATAAGTAATGGAATTTTTCATTCATAAAAAAAATGGAAATAGTAGATAAAATAGGGTGATATAAAAAAAAAAGAAAACCAAAATTTAAACTACCACTCTCTCTATGAGCGTAAAATAGATAAATTTAACTTATAAAAAAAAACAAAGATGGTTTTAGACAAACCTTTCGTCACAGAACAGCTTATGTTCTCTGACACCAGGTTTGGCTTAAGTCAAAATAAAACTGCAGGGGTATGCAATTTTACTTTGGCAATTTTTCCCTCAAAAATAGTTTGACTTAAATCAGCACCCCTATAGTTTCACAAGAGGAATAATGAAACAAAAAAAAAAAAAAAAAAGGAAGAAGGCGTCAGAGAGTAGTTTGCTTAAGAACATGCAATATTATTTTGAGAATTTTTCATCCAAAAATGTTATTATTAAAATTACAATTAGCATTACCACAATTTTCCAAGAGGAAATATTTAATAGGGGAATAATGAAAAGAAGTGGAAGAAGGCGTCAGAGAGTAGTTTGCTTAAGGACATGCAATATTATTTTGAGAATTTTTCATCCAAAAATGTTATTATTAAAACTACAATTAACATTACCACAATTTTCCAAGAGGAAATATTTAATAGGGTAATAATGAAAAGAAGTGGAAGAAGGCGTCAGAGAGTAGTTTGCTTATGGACAGGCAATATTATTTTGAGAATTTTTCATCCAAGAGTTTTATTATTCAATATACTTTTAACATCAATTTTAAAAGAGGAAATATCTAATAGAGGAATAATGAAGAGAAGAGATGTACCTGGAAACTTGAGAAGAGAGAGATGAAGAATCGAGAGAAGAAGTGTCCAAGCTGCGAGTCGCGTAACGGTGCCTCGCCCTAGACCTGAATAATCCTGCGATGCGGGGATGCAGCGCTGTTTCTTCTTTTGGAGCGACCAATTAGGAAACGCTCGCAGTGCGCATGCTCCCTGCATCCGATCAATGGCGCCGGGAGTTTTCCTCCTCTGCAGCACTCTCTATGACGCTGGATGAGTCATCTTGCATGGCAGACGACTCAATAAATAGTGCGAGTCATAAAAAAACATTTTAGGACCGGGGTGTTCAACCTTTAAAAAAGCAGAATTCAATGTTAAGAAAGGGATCAATGCTCAGACCTTCCATCTCATAACGAGCATGTAAAAGTCTTAAAAATAAATGAATAAATAGAATTTATAGCAACAAATATAAATTATGTTGCTATAAACTTAATTGAGTAAATGAATAATTTATTGAATTGATGGCGTAAGCAATTTGCTATGCCATCAGTTCAATAAGTTATTCTTTATAGATTATTGCACATTAAGAAATTAAAAATAATTTTAAATACTGATTCACACATTAGTTTAACGGATGCAAATTCACTCATACATTTTATTTTTGCAAAAATTAACATTCATAGTAAAATTATTAAGTGTTTATTAAATACGTATTATAATATTTACAACTGTTTATTTGGGTTTTGAAAGCTCTTTCGCTACCTTTTACCTCGATGGAAGCGCTTTTCTTTTTAATTTTAAAATTTGACTACTGTTATTACACGTATATTTCAAGTCCTAATTAATTTTAAAATGCAATCATAATTAGGTTAATTCGGAAATACCTCAGAACTATGCTATTTTTTGTTTGATATCTGAAAATAATTTTTCTTTCTCAATCATTATGTTCTCCCTCATTTGTTATTTTTTTGTTACAAATCCCATCCAGAATAGCGGAGCTACACCAGATCCATGTGCCCATGCACTCTCAAGAAATCAGGAAAAAGGAGGGGGTCTCCAAGGAGCTCATCCATCGAGAATTGAGTGCACTTAAGTAAGTACTCTCCATCATTTAATCATCCAGTATTTCTCATTAACAAATTACATGTGAATCCCATTCTAAAAGCCCTGAAGAGAAAAATTGCAGCCAACAACAAGTTTCTTTCTCGAAGGTTTTGGATGAGTATCGCATGATCATTCAAGTCATCGGATGAATTTGCTTGGTTCTTCAGTTACTGTGGATTCTTTAATAAAGCACGCACATCAAAATAACATAAATATCGTCTTTTTCTACATCATTTCCAGTATAGTAAACTTTCATTAATCCGGATAGCCATTTAGATGTATACATACATACATACATACATACATATATATATATATATATATATATATATATATATATATATATATATATATATATATATATGTATATATATATATATATATATATATATATATATATATATATATATATATTGAGTTGGCAACTAAGTAATTGCGGATTTTCTTTAGAAAATCAAAGACAATTTTTTCATGGAACTAAAGAACTTTATTCTGTAATGTATTGTCCATTTTAATCAATGATCTTTTGCCATCTTTCAGGCAGCATCATAATCCCACGTTCATAAAATTTCTGGGTTTTTTTTTTAGCAAAAAACTGAATCAGGTACGATTTGACATCATCATCATTATTGAAATTTTTACCATTCAAGGAGTTTTGTAATGATCGAAACAAAAAGTAATCAGATGGTGCAAGGTCAGGCCTATATAGTGGATGTGGAAAAACATCCCAACCAAGCTCCAATAATTTTTGCCGAGTGACCCAAGATGTGTGTGGCCTTGCATTGTCATGATGGGATACAACACCTTTTCGATTTGTCAATTCGGGCCGCTTTTCTTCAACTGCATTGTTTAATTTCGTTAGTTGTTCAATGTAGACATCAGAATTGATCGTTCGGTTGGGTGGTAAGAGTTCAAAGTAGACAATTCTTTTGTAATCCCACCAAACTGATAACAAAACATTCTTTTGATGAACATCAGGTTTTGATGTTGTTTGAGTTGGTTCACCTGGCCTGCTCCACTATCTTTTCCGCTTGCTATTTTTGTAAACAACCCATTTTTCATTGCCAGTTATCAGTCATTTTTAAAATGGATCATTTTCATTAAGTTTCCTTAGAAAATCGCAGCTGTTAATGCGTTGCGTTAAATGCGTTTCTTTCAGTTCGTGAGGAACCCATGTATCGAGTTTTTGAACATAGCCAAGTTGTTTTAAGTGATTTTCAATGCATGTATGTGATACATGAAGCTTCTCTGCAATCTCACGTGTTGTACTGTGACGATCCGAATCGATTATTGCTTTGATTAGGTCGTCATCAACTTCAACTGGACGACCAGAGCGTTTTTCATCTTTGAGTGAAAAATCACCAGAACGAAATTTGGCAAACCAATTTTGACACTGCCGTTCTTTTAAGGCTTCGTCACCATAAACAGCACATAACGTTTTATGAGTTTGCGTTGCGTTTTTCCCTTTACGGAAATAAAAAAGCAAAATATGACGAAAATGTTCCTTTTGATTTTCCATTTTTCAACGAATGCCAAACGAAAACTACGCAACCGATCAAAAAACTTTTTTTACTGATTGACAGCTGAATTGCCAACTATCAAATGACAAAAAGTGTTTTACATTTGTACTACGTCTGCAAACCTAAAAATTCAACTGAAGCCATCTATGAGTAAAATCCGCAATTACTTAGTTGCCAACCCAATGTATATATATATATATATATATATATATATATATATATATATATATATATATATATATATATATATATATATATATATATATATATATATATATATATATATATATATATATATATATATGTATATATACACACATACATAATATTTGTTTTTCGTATCCTGTAATTTGTATCTTTTTATTGCATATATGGACCCTTTTAATAAATGTATGAGTTACATCACCGCTGTTGTGGAATTTTAAAATGTACATTACAAATATAGTTCAGAAATTTCGAACTGACCGATGATGTCATCTCTCGCTACTCTTCTCAACGAATGAGTGACCAGTACACTGTACCCTTCTGAGAGGGTTAAAATTTCTCGAGGTTTTTTTTTTTTTTGGTTGAGCTCTTCTATAAATCAGACGTGCTACAGATGTTATGGTTGGTAATATAAAAATTATTCTTGAAAATCTGCTTTTTCAATAATATTTTTTTCATAGAAATTTCACCAAGACAAGGACATAATTACGTAACACACACACACACACATACTGCATGTACATATAGAGATGTATTTAGATGTAGATGAAGATGATCCAGGTTATCATAATTTAACACAGGAGGAGGAAGTTGTTAAGAGTGGGACAACAACAGAAAGCTCTGATGGGGATAAAGACGATAACATTGAAACAGACACACTAAAATCAAAACTCACTGAACCATCTTGTTCCAAGTGGTTTCTAATCTGATGTTTAGTGTAGGTAAAATAATGATCCTGAACCATCATATTCAAAGTAGTTTCTCATCTGATGTTTATTGTAGGTAAAATAATCATCCTGAACCATCATATTCAAAGTAGTTTCTCATCTGATGTTTATTGTAGGTAAAATAATAATCCTGAACCATCATATTCAAAGTAGTTTCTCATCTGATGTTTATTGTAGGTAAAATAATGATCCTTAACCATCATATTCAAAGTAGTTTCGCATCTGATGTTTATTGTAGGTAAAATAATCATCCTGAACCATCATGTTTAAAGTAGTTTCTCATCTGATGTTTATTGTAGGTAAAATAATGATCCTGAACCATCATGTTCAAAGTAATTTCTGTATCTGAAGTTTATTGTAAGTAAAATAAAGTATATATATACAATATTAACTTTCCCTTGTGCAGTTTTAAATTTCCTTCTCTTGAATTCAAAAGACAATTTTTACTGTGTACAGTGATTTGTGTATGTACCATGGCTCAATTTATAGGTTATTTTGTTTAACCCGTACCTTCGATAATTTGGACCACCTGAACCCCTATTAATCCGGATTAATGAGAGTCTTCTGTATAATTGATTGTGCATTATACCAAGAAGTTCAATTTCATAAGGCGATTCCAATCCGCGGACACCCCTTGAAAAAATACTGCACGATATCTGCACCTGAAGCTATTGATTACACTCAGATGTATGGTCTGTAAATCAGAAATTAGATTATGTGTGAGAAATTCCAGTCGAATTGCTACAAAAAGTCTGAGATTTCAACATCAACAGTGCAGTTAGCGATACACAATACAAAATATTTACGATTCACCAATGAAATTGTCTATTTAAGCTTCTCAGCTATAAAATAAAAAATGCATTGAACAAATTCGTAATATATATATATATATATATATATATATATATATATATATATATATATATATATATATATATATATATATTCAAAATTTAACTTTGTAATGGGAATTAAAATTATCATAGCCTGTATGGGACAAGATTAGGGATTATCCACTAGTTCGTAAAAACGAGAGTATTTGTAAATTAGATGTTCTAAAAATAAGTCTATATATTTCAGCAGCACAAGCATGAAAATTTACAATTTTTGGGGACAAATTATAACAACATTCTTGCAAATCTCTTCCAATTTTTATTTATTTTTTAAGTTTAAATTTAAAAAAAAGTTTAAAAATGATCAAATATATATTGGGCCATTTTTAATTTGTTTTTCCTAATGTTTTTTGTATATTAATGATGGCAACAGATTGTAATGAAAAAATCGCGGGGAATTTAATTAACCAATGAACTTGAATAATTATACTTATTTAGAATAGCAATAAAACTCTCTCAGAAAGTGAATAACTTTTATAGATAGATTATGGAGATTAATTTATTTCAATCTGTTTAATTAACAAAGAATTTAAAAAAAAGTTTTTTAAATGCATATTCACTTCATTTATTCTATCATTATCATCATTCTTCTTTAACAGAAATTTTTGCCCATTTAATAAAAACAAATGCACAGGATATTTAAAATTGGTTTAATTACTACTACTTTTGATACCGCGCGTGCCGTTGGCATCCTTTTGCCGACCGATTGGTTGAGTCGTTAGCGTTCTTGACTCATGAGCTGTTTACATCGGGTTCGAATTCCGGTTCGGGCATGGATGTTTCTTTCATTCTCTGTTCTCTCTGTTTTTCTCTGTCCTTTCTTCTGTGTTGTATGAATGTGGCCCACCCTATAAACGGGTTTGTGGTGGTATGGCGCGGATAACGCTACTCGCCTCCGTGACTTGGTTCACAGGTGCCCGCTGGGTAACGATAAATGAGTAACAGTCTCTGGCTTTGTTGTGGCATAGGGTTCAACCCTCTTATGCCCACCATTGGAAAAAAAACTTTTGCGAGAGCTGTTACTGTTGAAAATTATATTGGCGAGTGTAAAAATAAATAAATAAATAAAAAGTACGGTTCAGGAATTAAGTAAATAAATTAAAACTATTTTCCATAAATTAAAATTGTCGATCAATTAAATAATATCTTAATTAAATCATTGCACGTATAATTTATCTAAAATATAAATTATCTCTATAATGAATTTTTCTCTCATCATGCTTGAATGGCTTAGAAAAATATCCTAGTTTTTAATTAAAAATAATCATTATTTTAATGATTATCTGTTATTTAAAATATTATATTTTAAAATTTAAGAAAAATTGAAAATAATTCGAAAAATATAATACCGGCAATCCTTGCAAAAGTAAAGAGATATAAAAATATTTTTTGAATGTTATAATTTGGATATAAGAATAAGTTTTGAGGCCTTTTTTAGAAAAATCAATGTATGCTGTTGAGGGCTGCGAATATAAAATACAGGGGTGGCCAATCTGCGGTTCGCGAGCCACATGTAGGTCTTTGAAGGATTATTTAAGGTTCTCGATAAATATACCCGAGTTCCCTTTTCATTTTTGTGTTATTATATTTTAAAAAATTACTGTCGTTCAGTACGTGTTTCAAAATACTTTAAATTACTGACTTTCATATTTGTTGTCAGTAATTTAAAGTATGTGACAAATTAAAAAAAGTAAATTTGTCACATACTTTAAATTACTGACAACAAATATGAAAGATTAAGTGCAACATTGTAACAAATTTCATTTCTGTCCAAGTTAAGATTGATATGACTCATCGAAAACTGCCCGAACAAACAAACAGTAGCGCAATCGTCCGTAATCGAATGACTCCAGACCAGTTTTGAATTTGTAAACTTTCATTGCAACGGACAGTTGACATTGTGGTCTGGAGGACACAATTTGTATCACTGTTGCTACGGATATAATTTGTAAACGGGAATTTTTGGTAAATTTACTATAATTTGTTTCTTACTATGTATCACACGTGTTGTTATTGTTTTATTAATAACATAAAGCTTATATTTTCAAAATTTCTTCATTTACTTACATATATTTTAAAAATATGACGTCAGAGAACGAAAATAAAAAAAAGAAAATACGAGCAAGAAAATAAAAGTTTCAATAATGAGTGAGAGAATTGCTATTTTATTGGCAATAATAGAAATGCATCATGTGTTATTTGTATATTTACGGTCAAAAATGATAAAGCTAGCAATTTACATCGACATTATCAAAACAATCATCCTCAGTTTTCTAATCAGTACCCACCAAATTCTAAATTAAAATCATGTTGACTTGCTTGTTTAAAATCAAATTTAAGTAAGCATTAACTAACCATCATCTCAAAGAATTATGGAGAAATACTGTCATCAATTATTCACCAAATTTTAAAGAATTATCGAGAGAAGTAAAATAAACGTGTTTAATTTTTAATATTTAAATTCAATACACAGATTTTGTACTTTTATTTATGTTTTCAATGAATATAATTTCTGTAAAAGAATAAATTTTAATACCCCTTTTGCATGCCTTTTAAACACCTATTTAATTGCGGCTCGCGAAAAATTTCAAATTTTGAAAAATGGCTCGTATTATTAAGGATCTTGGCCATCCCTGATGTAATACCTGTATTCATCAAAATATTGTATTTCATTACTTAACAACTTCTATCATCTGTCGGATACCTGACGAGTGCCAACAATGTAGAACGATTATTTTTTTTTAACTCTATGAAAACAACAAGCCATTTTCGTACTTCATTTGTGCGGGAGTTTATAAAAAGCAAGGCTTTTTTCGACGTATTGACGGGAACAAATGGTAGCCGGAAGAGGCTATGTCAGAACAATACGCCGGATGTTCCAAAAAATCTTAGTCAAGCGTTACTAACGACTAGTTTTGCAGCCTGATGCCTTGAGTTATCATGGCACAATTTCCCAGCCTTTGCCAGCAAATTGGCGTTTCTGCTTATTCTTTCGCCTCATTTTCAGCCACTGATGCATATAGTGCTCAGAAGTTACATTTATAACTTTCTGCAAGGTTAGTTACAGAACTCACCTTTCGTATAGCACCGAATATCACAATGCATTACACTTTGATTATGGATATTAGTAATTTTTTACTAGATAAATTCTTTGCAATATTGGTTGATAAATTTGTACTTGTTTTCTCATGATTTTTCCTTAAGTAAAAAAATTTTGTTTTGAAAAAATTGAAATAAATCATATTGTGGCGCCATCTAGCGATTTATAGTATAGTTATAATAGTTTAATAATTATCCTCTTATCATAAAAATTTTGTTATGGATACATGTCAAATAGGATAAGTATATTAGGATCAAGGAATTTTCGTCTTTACATAAAAAATAAAAAGAAATAGAAATTTAAGGAAAAAAAACTCTTATATATAGCATTAACTATGTATCAATGGAATTTTCAAAATTAGTAAATGAGCTGGTACAAATAAAGGAATGCAACTATATCAATTTTATAGATTGAGTAATTTGTCACATACTTTGAGAATTAACAAATTTTCAAAGAAAATTTTCCTTATTTAATACTTTAAGACTGACTGTGGCAAGACATAAATACGTTGAAACTTGTATTTTTGGTTATTTTTAATTGTAGTTTTTCAATTATTATTTTGTATTTTATTTTAGGGCGACTAACAAATATCACCCGGCTGTCACCAAAACTCTTACTGTCGTCCACAGCTCCAAATCAGCTAACAGAACAGAAAATCGCTTCCAAACACAGAAGTCTCTAATACCTCAGACAAACAACAGCTTCTATTCTCTAAAGAATGATTTTATTGACTCCTCAGCATCTTCGCTGACTCTTCTATGCCGGGCAGAAGTACTTGGCGAGGAAATCTAAAACTTTCCCTAAGTTTCTGGAAGGTTCCTGGCTATCTCGTTTAATACTGATCCTAGAGCTACAGTGATGGATTTTTCCAGAAGTATTTATTTCTCGCGAAGTCACTAAGAACATCGCCAAAGGTTGTCAAGTATCTCGCTGAAATGTTGCCTAATCGCCAAATCATTAGAAATGCCTTTTTAACGTAAAATACGTAAATTTTACGTTAAAAAACATTTTTAACGTAAATTGAGCAATTTTTGCCCAATTTTTCGATTTGTCTGTGATATTTTAAGACAAATACAAACAATGTTTATACATTCGTAACATTGTTATTGTTTATCATAATATAATTTTTATATCTCCAATTAATCATATGAGATGGTCAATTATCAGTAATTCGAACAACTTTATTTTAGAAATCAGGAAATGTTTATAAATTTCAGTAATGAAAATAAACAAAGGTGTTGCGCTTCCTTTTAGATTTTGTTTTTCCTACGAAAAGTTTCTCTTTCTATGATTTTAATTAAATATAATATAAAATTTTACATATTTCTATTGGTCATTTATTACAGCACAATATTCACTATCCTTGGCAATAATATTTTCTTTTAAAAACTAATTATGATATTTTTATCACTACGGTGAATATAAAGAATTTTACTTCAGCTTATAGAAATTAAAAAGAAATGATATCTTTCCACTGCAGTTTAATGTGTTCAATTGTAAGAAAACTCACAGTTTTTTCTAAAGAAAAATTCTTCAGTTTTGAAATGTAAAAAAATTGAACTTTTTTTAAAAATTTTTTTAGTATTTTGTAGAATATGAAGAACAGTAAAATGAGAGAAAAATATTTTTCGCTACTGAGAAAATGTTAAATTAAATTTTTAGGTATGTGAAGCAAGCATTATTTGCAAGATATCTTTTCTTTTCTGATGACAAAAGTCAATTGCTTACATTAAAAAAAATTTTTTTTTAAAAAAGCTACTTTAATTTACCTAAAAGCTTTTGGAAAGCAAGCTAAAAATATAATATAACCCGAGAAATAACCAACCGAGAACTTCCAAAATTTATGAGTCTCACTAAATACATACATGAATTACAACATATATCTACTGCATCATACTTAGAATATAAATTTCAGAGGTTGCGAAACAATTAACATCACTTAGAGACATTAGGTTGATTGAATTCAATGACGTTTATTTATTCTGCGTTTGCTAATGGAATGCACTTTGGTTAATAGCTTGGGACGTGTTTATAATGCCATAAAGATTTTCTGAACTATCTTACGCGTAGTAATATTCTTCTATATACATATGGCTTAATGTTATCTGTTAATGTTTTTAAAAAGCCTTTAATTTTCACAACTTAATTAATTCAAGACTGAAAATGTATTTTTAAAGTTATTATTAATGTGAGTCGAACTTTTATGTGACTATAGGATATTACTTTGTTAATTACTAAGCTAGTATATGTAAACTATGTAAACGAAACCTTTTGTGTAAATTTCTCAAAATTAGTGAATTATATATATATATATATATATATATATATATATATATATATATATATATATATATATATATATATATATATATATATATATATATATATATATATATATATATATATATATATATATATATATATATATATATATATATATATATATATATATATATATATATATATATATATATATATATATATATATATATATATATATATATATATATATATATATATATATATATATATATATATATATATATATATATATATATATATATATATATATATATATATATATATATATATATATATATATATATATATATATATATATATATATATATATATATATATATATATATATATATATATATATATATATATATATATATATATATATATATATATATATATATATATATATATATATAAAAAGGGTGATTATAATTAAACTGCAAATTTAAAAACGCTGTAATAAAAGAACCACTGGTCAGAAAGACCTGAAATTTCACAAGAATGTACTTCAAACAGGGGGATTTTGTTTGGCGTGGGGAAAAAAATTAGGAAAAAAAGTGGCCTATAGATGGCGCTGCACAGGTGGTTATATGCAAATTAACGTCTTGTATAAAATGCTGAGTAGCTTGAATTCTCGTTAATTGTCGATGGTGATGCAACGCCATTTCGGAAATGACCGTATTATCAGCCGACATTTTCCAACACCCTGGCCGCCACGATCACCGGACATCACTCCCTGTGACTTTTGGCTCTGGAAATTTCTGAAAAATGTTGTGTACAGTGCTCCACTAGACACCTTAGCGGATTTGAAATGCCGCATTACTCAGCACGTTAACAACATCAGCACTGATACACTCCAAGCTGCTGTGGAAAATACCGTTTTACGTTTACACCTCCTAACAGAAAATGGTGGACACCATATTGAAAATTTCTTGAAGAAGACTAAGGACAATTAAAAACCGAATTATTGTTGACTTTTTCTACGGTTTTATCCGCTGGGCAATTAAAAACCGATTTTTTCCTATTCGATGTGGCACCACCTTATCGCTCTGAATAGGCTTTACACCAAGAGTGCCACAACATCTGCCTGACTTACAATAGCACTACTAGTTTAAAGTTCAGATTACAGCCACAATTGATTATCGTTCTTGTCAGAATTCATGTAATTAACCTACAGCCGCCTATGCAGCGCCATCTATTGGCCACTTTTTTCCTAATTTTTTTCACACGCCAAACAAAATCCCCCTGCTTGAAGTACATTCTGGTGAAATTTCAGGTCTCTCTGACCAGTGGTTCTTTTTTTACAGCGTTTTTAAATTTGCAGTTTAATTATGATCACCCTGTGCATAATATGCTTTTAAAATTATGTTATATAAATAAAACTAAATGAGCTAGTTGGTTTATTGGTTATTTTTTTCTCAACAGTTACTTTCAAATTAACAGTTACTTTAAAAACAAGATGAAACATTTAGAAAGTAAAGGAAAATAATTAGAGTAATAATGGAATGAGTAAATTATGGAAATTATAAAAACAAGAAAATTGCACTGAAACCAAAGAAAATATCAAAAAAAAAAAAAAAAAATTAATGTTTGCGTAAGCAAGGCAATAGTTTTAAGATACAAAAGAGAGTGTTTGCAAATTTTGCAATTATTAATTTATAATTTTATTAATGAATGAAATTTTTAAAAATTCAAATTATATATGCTTATTTAAACAAACTATAAATTGGATGTTCTATCTTTTTTTATTTTGTTTTTTCTGCTGTTTTATTGTTGTGTTCATGGCTTGAATCAATGGAAAACGACTTCGCAAACCGATGCTTTGGTTCTCATATAAGAAATCGTGTTATTAACAAAATGAACTTCGACACTTTTCTCAGACATTCGATGGTGAACTTCGCCTTGTTTGCTGCCGCTCGATGAATGGGATTTAAAGGCAGGCAGCAAATTCGTCGTTAAGTCGAATTTGCAGCTCCGTCTCAATACAATGTGACGTAGATGAAAACTTTTACTTGAAAATACATCAGCAAAATAAGCTGATATTACTTTATCAGAATTAGCTAAATCTAAAAATAGTAATTATGCTTAACTTTATATGAATTAAATACTTCAGTGCAAATATTACCATACTCTGTTTCATTGAAGCTGCTATTCTTCGATGAACATTATCATTAGAAACAAGATGTTTACGTATTTAATTAAGAAACAACATATTTTAGAATAAATTAATTTACCGGAGAAAATAAAGTATTTTATTGCAATAATCATTATTATCAACCATTTAAAAGTAATTAAATAGCAATGAAAATTACTGTGATAAATTTGTGCTTATAGTTCGTATCGACTGAAAAAAATTTAAAATGAGCAAATTTGTAAGACATATTTTCTTTAATAAAACGCAGTGTAAATTATTTTTGTCTAAAAATACTCTTACGGATTTGCTGGCAGCTGCATTCGTGGAAAGCGTGCCAAATAATCTTGCCAATTCTTGGCACACTTAGAAAACAATAAAATTTCTCCTCACTGGGACCGCAATGCGGAGAGTGGACAACAAAACAGAGGCCATACACTAAAAAGGGCGTGCCTATTTAAATCAAGGTTTTAGTACAGATAATTTATCCAACAAAAGAAAATAGGATAAATTAGGTCATTATTGCCATAGAAACGTAAAGTAGTACAATTTTTTTTTACCACAATGAATAATAAATTAAAGAAAACAAAAAAAATGATTCAGAGAACACTTTTTTTTTCAATTCACAGTAACAATTTCTTGAATTTGATTTTCAATTCTCAGAAGATTCTGCGCGAATCTCTCAAATCTTGAATCTTTTTGATTCGTTTAGTAAGAGAGATGAATAAAAAAGTTATATATAACTTGCATTTTAAACTTAAAAGCCCTTAGTTTAAAATTTAAAAGTATTCTTATTAAAATATACATAAAAATACAATTTCCAAAAATATTGAATCCATTTATCATAGAGATAAAAAAAAAGTTTAACCAAATAACACATTGAAAACTATTTGGGGCTGTTTAAATGAAATCCAAGTGTTTTTTATTTTTACTTTTATTTTAACTCTCCTTTTCTTTTCTAAACATTAATACTTGATTAAAAACTCCAGTGGCACAGCAGCCCATATGAGGGCCAAGGTACAGTGCCTATATTTGTTTTCATGACCCAGGGCCCACAGGGATGCGAAGCATATGTCTCGGTTAGGTGGTTAGCATAACACGAAACCTCCCATGTTTAGTTCTCAAGCATGCTTGGTAATCACGTATTCCTGATTAACCAATAATAAGTATTTAGAATTTTCGCTTAGCTCTTCCCGGTCCATTTTTGTGATCACATCTCAATAAAAGAATAAAGTAGCTTAAAGGCCTTATTTTTTTATGTCTGTTCTTTTTGGAGGAGAGCCACTGTGCATGAATGGTATGAGGAAAATCGACCTGGTGTTGTTCTGATTGGGTTTGGCAACAGGCGTGATCAGACAACTCTCGCGAGATTTCGAAGTGGACACAACTCGTGTACAACGTCATATCATGGGCCACATAGTTTATCCCCTGTGTCCAAAATGCAATGCGACTCAAGTTGCTCCTGCCAACATTTTGGCCTGCATTTAAATAAATGCCAGTTATTCTCGAGCCCTGAGGCTGTGTTCCATTGTTTGAAAACTTTCGGACTCATCAACCTGTTTTGATGTTGCTGTCAACCAGCAGGGATAAACAACAACACAACAACATTTTTTTTCGTTAAGAATATAAAGTGGTGAATTTACTTCCATAAACGTAGAATATCATTCCTACAGACAATTTTTTTTAAATATTAGTAACTTCAAAATCTCTATATACAGTTTTTCTATGAAATATTAGGTTGGTGCGTATGAAATGTCGGATTCTCTTTACATGCGGACGTTTTCCTCCCTGTTTTCGTTATACTTTTGTATTTGGCATAACCTCATTCATACTCGTATTGTCCATTGCCAGAGACTCATTTCAGCAAAATAGGTTTCCTCGAAGGTCTTCCCTTTTTTATTTCTTTTGAGTTTATTGCCGATATGAATTCTGCCGACATTCGCGTCATTTTCTTATATGAGTACAAACTTGGTAATAGTGCTGCAAAAGCTGCACGCAACATAAACCAAGCGTTTGGGGAGAATACGGTTAACGATCGGAAAGTGCAGCATTGGTTTGAAAAATTTCGGACTGGCGATTTTTCACTGCAAAATGAGCCGCGCGGAAGACCCAAAACGTCTGTGAAGAATGATGACCTGAAGGCTCTAGTGGAAGCGGATCCAGCCGTATCCACGAGGGAACTTGCTATCAGGATGAAAGTTGACCATACAACGATATTGAGACACCTTTCTGAGATTGGCAAGGTTAAGAAGATGGACAAGTGGGTACCGCACGCACTGACAGAGCGAAATAAGCTGGATCGGTTAAACGTATGCTCATCATTGCAGCATCCACCCTATTCACCGGATCTCTCGCCGACCGATTTTCATTTTTTCAAGCATTTAGAGCTGTTTTTAAGGGGCAAACACTATGAAAATGAAGACAGTCTAAAAAACTCGATATCAGAGTTTATTAATTCTAAAGACCAAAATTTTTTAAGACAGGCATCTACGCTTTAAAATCTCGTTGGGAGAAGTGTATTGAAGCGAATGGAGCATACTTTGATTGAATAAACAGCTTTTGAAGAAAGATGTGCAGTTTTATACAATCACTTAAGAATTCGACATTTCATACGCACCAACCTAATATTACAACAAAACAGTTGATTCAATGTAATTAGATTTGTCCAATCAAGAATACTGATAAACTGAAGTCGCGAATCTCGAACAATCGGAAATAAGGTGTTTCTGGTGGTCTTAATTTGCAGAAAAAATTAATGGTTGCTTGTGGTTGGTCATGTCCATGAAAAGAACTAAATATGACTTATTATTTTCGGAATATAAACTCTTATTTATGTCAAGGGAAGGGAATTCGCCGAGCTGAGCCAAAGATCTTAAAATGGCAGGGCAGTCAAAAATTCGTCTATGTCCAACCGCCTCGCGGAGGCAATGGCAACCATTTTTCCATCGGAGAACATCTTAGAAAAAATTTATTTCACTGATATATATGTAACTGATTCACTGATATCGAGGATTTAATATTTCATAGACATAAGATATTTCTAAACTCAAAGAATAAAATAAACCGGGAAATAAAAGTCTGGTTATATTTAATAGTTCATACGCAGATTATATTTGAAATCGTAGAAATCTGAAGAGTGATTATATAAATATTTTATTGGTTTTCCCCTCAAAAAAAATTAATTTTACTATTTGTATAAAAAATAATAAAAATTAAATCAGATAAAAAGGGGGTTCTACAGAATCAAATTTCGAAAATAATATATAAGAATGAAAATATCTAGATTTTTTGTGAAATGAGACTTAAATTGTGAAACAATCCGTTGTAAAATAAAGAAAATCCCAATAAAAGCAAAGCTTTATTTAGATACCTTACTTATTAATTATTATTATTATTATTGAAGAGTGCAGGAATTAATGTCTCTAACCACTCTCTGTAGAGAGATCTACTGATATAACGATGATAATTTAGGGAAAAATATTTTTCTGTGTCATATTAAATATTTTAATAAGAACTTCCCTGTTGTGGAAATAATCTTACATACACGTATTTGATATAATCCTTCACACATACACTTAGCTCTTAATGAAGAATTTAAAACGGAAATTTTTATAAAATATAAAATGTTGTAACAATATTTTTAAAAAATGAAAATTTAAAAAATATTAACATACATCTCTTTATTTATGAACTTTTTTATCCCTTTAAATAAATTTATTGGCAGAATAAACAAGGTAAGTCAAGCACTATATAACTGAAAAAAGATGACATTTAAATAAATAGAATTGTGTGCATTATTTAATACACTCGATATTGAAAGCTTTCAGATCTTAGCTTCTGAAAATCAAGAAAAGGAGAAAGATTCAGCACTTAAAAATTTTTTAGAAAGTTTTTATTTTATTAAAGTATGAGAGAGATAATTACGCGAAAAAAATTAGTTTTATTTTGTAAGCAGAGGTACAGCCTATCATGAAAAAGTCAATGGGAGGATATACAGTGAGTGTAAAAAGTATTCGTACAGTACGACAATTGATTTATAAGTGATCCGTTCATAAAAAATTATGAACATAAATTTCATTTTAACTAATTATAAATATATAATAGAACATATTTTCACTAGCTTGATGTGAAGTTTACACAAAAATAATTTTATACATGAATAAATATTTACAAAACTGAAACAATCCAACATCTTGTGGTGTAAAAAGTATTCGTACATCAGGCATATATTGGCCAATACAATCATAATATTACAGATAATACCTTGTAGGATATCCTTTAGCTCGAATAACTGCCTTGAGTCTCTTTGGCATCGATTCCACCAACTTTGCTGTTATTGAGCTAGATATAGCGTCCCATTCTTGATTAAGAGCTGATTCCAAATCATTATTATTAGAAATATGTGTCTGGATCTAATATTTTTATCAAGAATGTCCCACAAATTTTCGATGGGGTTGAGTTCCGGCGATTGAGGAGAAAATTTCATGAACTTTGGGGTATTATATAGTATCCAGAGCCTTGTGTTTAGGGCTGTGTGCTAGGGGTCATTATCATGCATGAAAACGTAATCACCATTCACGCCCATTTTTGTTGCATTAAGTCCTAAATTATTGTTTAAAATGTCAATATAAAGCTGATGATTCATAATGCCTTTAATAAAGACTAATTGGCCCACTCCAAAAGCTTCTTCATACCATTCATCTCCCGTCCGATCCAAATATGTTGTATTTACTTTCGTCTGTAAAGATAATCTTTTTAAAGAAATCTGAACTTTCATTAACGTATTGCTTGGCGAAAAACAATCGCAGCTTCCGATTCTTCTCACTAACAAAGAATTTTAGTCTCGCAACACGGCCACGGAAACCTTCATTTCTGCATGCATTTCGAACAGTACTTACGGACAACTGCTGTTCCCATGTTCTTCTGCTCTGATGTTAATGTAGGAGCACTTATTCTGAGATCCTTCTTTAATGAACGTACCAGAAACCGTCTGCCAGATGATGTCAATAGACATGGTCGCCCAGTACTAGAACTGTTTTGAACCGTTAGAGTGGCAGCAAACTTTTTTATGATTGACTGCACAGTTGAACGGGGTCTACCAACCAGATCAGAAATCTTGTTGTATGATTTACCATTTTTACGGAGATTTAAAATCAGTTCTTTTTTGGAAACACTTGAATCTTTTCTTTTACGACCCATTACAGAATTTCTAGTTTCTCACTGCATTAAAATTTCCACTGAAGAACCTCTTAAGTAACTTACAAGATGACGTCAACTAACTACATCTTAATGGCTAAACCAATCACAAAATATTACTAAAAAAATTGCATTTCTTTTTGAGTACGAATACTTTTTACATCACAAGATGTTGCATTGTTACAGTTTTGTAAATATTTATTCATGTATAAAATCATTTTTGTGTAAATTTTACATCAAACTAGTGAAAATATGTTCTATTATGTATTTATTATTAATTGAAATGGAATTTATGTTTATAGTTTTTGTGAACGGATCTTTTTTAAATCAAATGTCGTCATGTACGAATACTTTTTACACTCACTGTATAAGATGTCTCCTTCTAAACAACATTCAATTCTTATTTAAGAGGATAAATGAACTCACAAATTTATAGCCACATCCAATTTTATGTCTACAAATATATTCCTAAATAGCAAAATACCCGCAGAAAAGTTTTGACTTTATATTTAAGGGAATTTTAATTTTAATATTGGTTGATTAATTGTGTCTATCAAAGCTGCACGATACAATTAACCGCTTTGTAATTTTTAGCCACTGACGCGATCGACCCCGAGATATTACTTGAATAGTTAGCAGCCTAATAGTTAGCACTGAAGCCTTTGGTTCAACAGTTCGTAGCTTTGATTTCTACAGTGGTCTTACAGTGATTGGGAGGGCAACTGTGTACTCTCCCTCACTGGGTTGTTGGAGCTCCGTGGGTTGGGAACGTCCAAAGTCCTTCCGCTGATGTGGTGTGGATGTAGAGTGAAGGGTGCAAGCGCAGGTGTGACCTCGTCACTTGACTGTAGTTCAAAATGACGAGGCACTTGGTGATGGGGAAGTATTCCAAACCTATTAACCTAAAGGTACAGTCTGGTTCTCGCCTACACCGCTATGTTGTCGTTGTTGTACATTTGGTCTTAAGTGTTTGTTGTGGTTCAAACTATAGCTCTCCGTCAAATTAGCTCTTGTGTGCAAAATTTGACAGCATTGCAATGAATCAACCAACCGAACTTGCATTTTCTTTTGCACACAGACATATACATTACATTTGACATAAGTTTCGCTTATGCATGTCTCATAATCATGGTTAGTTTTCAAGATTTCTTTCATAAAAATCTCTTATCTTCTATATACGTTTTAGTTTTGGTAGTCTTTTTGATCATTAATTGGGAAACTAAAATGCTAATTAAATGGGATAATAAAATAGATTTTGAATCATTACAAACATCTGCACCAAAGATTTGAATAGAACCTTTGAAATTTTTACCCCCGAGACTCAATATGGACCAACTATAAAATTCGTTTTTAAAACTAATATATTTTAAGATATCATGGGATACATTTAAGTTAAGGAATATTGTACATTAAGATGTGTTTTTAACTACACAGTGGACTTATAATTTTCTTGAATGATGAAATAGACACGATTAAACTTCATTTTTTTTATTTTCAGTATATGTGGATTAATGCGATGCTTGTCGTTATTTATATGACATTTTGACAAGAAAAGCTTGATAGACGACGGCTATATGAAATTAAGTCAGAAAAGTGGGTCTTTCCTTTAACCACAGCATTCCGAAGGTGAAAATAATTCTTTGCTCTAAGATTTCTCCGATAGATGGCACCACCAGAAGATCTACTCCCACAGTTCTTGCTATTCTCTTAATTTCTATTACTCCTACCTTGCTTTTATATGTATAGGAAAAATAAGAGTAATAAAAGTTTAGAGAATAGGAATGAAAGTATGAATAATAGTAAAAACAACTTTCTTTAATTTGAATTCATATTAGTTAAAGTACCAACATATTAATTAAATTTCTATCAACTTCTCTTTCTATTCTGTTATGCTAATAGAAAAGTTTAACATAAGTCAAAAGTATGACTGCCAAGTTTTATGGATTTTTGACATAATGTTTTATTTAAGGAACTCTCACAAATTCATTAAAATAAATTAAAAAGGTAAATAATCTAGGGCAGAAATATTTTCTGAAATGCCGTTACCGAACTATCTTGTTGTCGTCTAAATGCGATGTACGTAATAAATGCGCAAGAAATTTATTTTCGATCTGTTCTGAGTTATTTTAAGACAAATACAAATGATATTTATAAATTTATAACAATAGCTTCAAGTGAAAATATCGTAGGATATTTTTGAAAGGAGTAATAACGTCTTGGAATCGCTGCATGAAATTGACTTTTCATGCTTAATGCTGTTCTGAATGTATACTTAGAAAGATGTTGCTGAAAAAATGATGCATTAGCCATTTTAAGCAGCGTGCTTTACTAGATAAACCACTGTAACTGAAGAAAGACTTGTTATAGGTTTCATTCTATTTGTCAGATGACGAGTCAGTAGCTTAGGTGGGGAAGGAAGAAGTTCTTATAAATTTACTAATATTTAAAGATTTATTTACAGAATATTTACAGATTACTTTAAGGTAGCTCCTTCATAGTGAGCTCTTTCGTACAATATCCCTTCTCAATTACTTGTACATACCTCTTAACATGACATATTAAACACTGCCATCTAGTGGCCACTCATTTTTTAAGTAATAATACAGCTTGATGCTAACAGATTATTCTGAAAACTTGATTGAAGATTAGTAATTCATTCACGAGATTTCACAAAGGAACTCATTGCTCTCCCAGAAATATCACTTCAAGATTTTTGAACTTATATTCAGATGTAGTTTTTTCGAAAGAATTATTGGATGATTAAATGATTTGAGCATTAAAATGAAAATGAACTTTGAGGTATCAAACATGATGAAAACGACTTAATCTTGCGACCATCTGCAAAACAAGCAAGATGTAGGTACTTTTTTGAGAAAAACAACATTGAAATGTTTTTCCACATAGAAAAAATATTTTTTAAAAATTTAGTTTTAAAATAGAAATAAGTAAGTAACCGACTTTTCCTCAATAAAATGAGGATAAGAGTTTTCTTTAATTATGAATTATATTTTGCATTTTTTTCACACAATGTACCCTAAATAATGTTTCCTAATATAATTTTATTTATAAAGATAGAACAGTGTGGCAAAAGCAAAATAGATTTAACATCTAACTGTAATTTTTCTATTTTACGAACACTTTCAATTTTAGGAATTATTTTAGCAGTCCCTAACGTGTTCGTAAAAACGAACATATACTGTAAAACATGTTTTTATAAGTAAAACTATTTTCCGAAAATAAGAACTTATGATCTATTAATTTTTTTACAAGATTTCAATCAATTTAAAAATAAAGCAAATTAAACCTAAGAACTACTTGTTAATTTTAATTTTCTATTGATTTATAGAAAATTAATCCATTTACATTTTTAATTACTATTGCATACATTTTCTTGATTGGTGAATACGGCTTTTGTAATTTGAAATCTACAAAAAAGGCGTTCTAATCATATTTTAAAAGCTATGGCCACTTAAGAGCAACAACTGCAGATAATCGGAAAGGATATCGATATCATCGGATCAAATGTTTATGCGATTTGTTTCTTTTTAATCACTATACGGGTTGAAAGAAATCAGCAGAGATAAGCACAATATTATGATTATAAAAGATGAATCTTACAGACACTGGTCAAAAGCTGAAGAAGATGTGCAAAGTGCATATATAAGTATGCTCTAAAACTCTGAAAATTAAATATATTGAATTTGCAAACATGATTCGGAAGCTTTTGCTCGTTTTTGCTTCAACGCTTTCTTGGGGCAGAGAGCTTAGTTTCCCAGCAGAACACGACTTTGATGCGGCTTGGTATGGACCTCGAACACCTGAAGAGGCAGGTAGGACCTAAATCACGTGATACATCCTTTCGAGACATTTTTAATGCTTTATTCATTTATTTATGTTTCATAATTTGATAATAGCTTTATAAAAATAATAGTGGTAATAATGAGAATAGACATGGTTTATAGAAACTATACATGCACGCACGCACACACACACACACACACACACACACACACACACACACACACACACACACACACACACACACACACACACACACACACACACACACACACACACACACACACACACACACACACACACACACACACACACACACACACATACACATATATATATGTGTATATATGTGTGTTTATATATATATATATATATATATATATATATATATATATATATATATATATATATATATGTATGTATACTGGGAAAAGTTTATTTTAAGCAATATAAAATGATTTTTATTTTGTCATATGCAATAAATTCTGCCTTATTTATTTTTATTGGATAAAAGTATTAACTTATTTAAAAAATGCTAGTAAATAAATTCACAAAAATTCCCTTTCAGGAAAAATTCCATAAATCGAAAAATATTTCCAATTTAGAAAATTTTTAAGATTAAAATTAACTGACGTAAAATTATTAAAGTAAGAAAATGAAATTTGCTAGATAGTTTTTAAAATTTCATATGACATATTTTTATAAGAAGCTTGCAGAAAAATTAAGGAATTTGCTTTAAAAATAGTTTGTGTCAAACAAGTACATATATATCGCGCGTTCCATGTAATATTATATTTTATTTATTACATTATATTAAAATATATTGGATAAAATTTATTGCATGATATTTTAAAATATTAGATAAATATTTTAATATGTTTTTATATTAGCAGCGAATAAATCATTAAAAATTCCATATCAGGAAAAATTGCATATCTGGGAATTCACTATTACATTAGAAAATATATTTAATCTAGAAAATTTGTTGGATTAAAATTAAATCATAAATCAAAATTATTTTGTGAAAAATTAGAAAATTTAAAATTATTAAATAATTTTTAAAAATTAAAATTGCGCCAATTTTATTTGTGAAATGGGCAGAAAAAAGTTAAAGACATTGATTTTTTAAAAAACATCAAGTGAAAGAAAATACGTTTACCTTCCCATGTGTAATATATATATATTATTGTACTACCTATTTATATATTAATTCTCATATAAGCGTTTTATTTTACATCTTACGATTAAATACTGCAATATTTAAAATTGTGAATAATTTCACAAATATTTGCTTACAACCTATCACAAAATGAAGCAAAATTATCCTGCAGATAATTGTCAAAACAGAAACTATTATTTTTATATTAAATTTTTAATGTAATTTACGGAACTTTATTTAAACATTACAACAAAAATAGTCATTTGCCAGTTTCATATTCCATGATACAGTTCAGAAATTTTAATATCCTTTTTTTGAATATCTTTTTTTATTATTATTACATTCGCTGATTTTGTCAGTTTAAGAAAGTTCACTTTGACATAAGATATTTATCGAATTTTAAAACACTTTAAGCATGCAACAGAAACCTTTATTGCATGGCATGGAATGGTATTGCTTTACTGCATCATTTATTCTAAGACGACATTTTTGGATTCCAGTAAATCAAGCCCTGAGACATGATATGTCACCGGTTTAAAATACACATGTTTCTTAGAACAATCTGTGATTGACAATCTTTGCAAGCAAGGAAATATCTTTTAATTCCGCACGATGGTGCTCCTCCACACATTGGCAATCGTCTCAGATTATCTTCCATCATTATACCGACAGAATCATCCACAACAGTCAACTTTTTACCACTTGTGATACCACTTCCAGACTTACGGACACAATTCTTTGTGATTTTTGGTTGTGGAGCTGTTTGAAAGACTCAATCTACTGCGGTCCGATGAAATAAAATCAATCTCCGATTTTAAGGATAGTATTACACAACAAGGCTTATACTGATTTCAACAGTTCAACATGTGATTTTATGGTTTCAGATGACAGCAGACAATGGTAATCAGCATGCTGAACATGTTTTGTCAATTAAAGATTTGCTAATCATGTAACTCTATTCTCTATAAGGGTACTACATGCCCTTTAGTGATGATATTAGAAACTAATTTTGACATAAACAAAATCCCATTATTTGAATATACAATTGTATACATATATATATATATATATATATATATATATATATATATATATATATATATATATATATATATATATATATATATATATATATATATATATATAATTTTTGTAATGAGAGAGCATTTCATAAAAGAAGAAATAAGTCGTGGACGTGACACCCAACAAACATCATACATGACTGGACAGTAAAAATTGATTGGCACATGAGTCATACATGAGTTAATTATAACAGTCGTATATGATAGCATAAAATAAAGTCAATTAACGACTTTTTAAGCATTGACATGCAAAGAAAGCAACGTGTCATAATTGCACTGGCTTGCGCAAGAGTTCTATCATTGTTGCAACACGTAAGGCATTGGAAAGCTGATAATTCTCTCTTGAGGATGAGATATATCCGAGATTTTGATGTGCTATTAGAGCCAGAAGATCCAAAATAGGGCAGTAATGACAAATTGAGCACAAGCTCCATTAACGAGTAGCTGCTACCTGTGCATGCCGACATGTGGCTGTATTGTGAATCGCGATTAACAGGAAATTCACATGTGAATACTTTCGTCCCTCTACGTTTACCTATACAAAGTGTTATTTGCTTTCAAAATTATATTATTCTACAAACATTTAGATGACGATTTTCAAATATCTAGTTCACTTTTCAGGGTTTCGAAAGCTTGGTTGGTTAGGACATTCGTTCTGAATATTTGAAGTTAGTAAGTTTGAATCCCGACCCAGTCGAGAATCCGATGTGCTGCATGGGCCACGTCAAATAAATACGTGCGCCACGGATCATAATATCCTCCACGTGAAATGACATCTCTGGGGGTGGCATGTCCAGTCTGAAGGTCGTTTGCTTGGTCCCTTGGTTACTTGGTCCCTTCTTCTAAATTATGAATACCCACTTTCGGGGCTACGATGGCGCACCCTCAGGGTGACCCGCTATATAAAGTGCCATCGCTTTCATCCCAAACAGAAAGGTGTAACTCCAAGTAGCCGGCTATTATACAACAACGAACTACTAAACTCTGTGGCACCTGGGGCCTGAGCAGCTACCAGGCGCGTCGGTAGGTGGTGGATCACCGAACGTCCTGTAGGAATGACAGGATAGCCTTGAATATAGAATCAGAGGCCACGAACCAGCTCCCGGAAGCCCTGGTGTTATGCGATCCATGCCTAGAGCTAATTGGCACCGCGGTATTGGTGTCTTAATGGAGCCTCTAGTTGCCTGGCAAACTTCTAGAGTAATTTGCCTTGCCCAGTATCTCAGGCAATGCTGGGTGGACTTATATTACCTGAGCTTATAAATTGTTATCTTGTGGCTGAAAAGACACAAGAAATAACAAACCTTTCTGCATCTGCAGGTGATGCCTCTGAAGTAGACCTTGCTGAAAAAGACAAGGGAACTCAGAGGCAGTCTTGTAAAGGGGCAGTAATGAATCCTTCACTTGAGGTAGAAATGACCTCCAAACCATCTTCTGGTGAAAGTCAGGAAGCTATCCCTAGTATGACTGACTCTCTGACCAGATGGGACTGTTTCAGCAAGACCCTATCTGCTGGAAATGTCATACGCAAGAGGAAACGGCAGAGCATATCATTTATGAATGCGAGGCTCTTGCCCTCCCTAGATTAACCTCTTTAGGCATCATCCATACTAGAGAGTTACACCTAGACTCCATTAAAGGGTTATCGGACTTTATTAATAAAGTGGGTGACCCGAGCAACTGGAACTAGGAAACATTGGGTTTGGAGTTAATGGTACAAAATGCTGATAAAAGCAGAGGTGCCCAATGACATACAAACCCAATTCTAAGAAGAAGAAGAAACTCTGTGGCATGACAGCCCATTTGGGCAAAGACCAACAGTGCCCATCTCTGTCTTTCTGAGCGAGAGACCCTGGAATGCGACGCATGTGTCCCGATTACGTGGTCAGCCTAAAGCGAAAACCCCCATTGTTTAGTTCCCAAGCATGCTTGGAACTCAATTTACCGGCCCAATGAAAAGCTGAGTTGACCTTGCCCAGCCAGAATATCGAACCTCTGTCTTGGGAGCGTGAAACGCTACCACTAAGATACCAGGCTTCTAACAGACAACAGTTCATCTTATATAATAGGACTCATTTCCAACGAAAGCGTTCCAAAATTTATGAAGAAAAGGTTATATATATATATATATATATATATATATATATATATATATATATATATATATATATATATATATGTGGTGGGTGAACCACTTAATAGCTGACGTCACTATTTCAAGTGCCCACTTGAGATGGAGCTCGAGAGGCGCAACAGCTTCCCCAGTGAGCGGGGCAGAAGAGAAATTATCTGAAAGACGCTAAGACGTTCCTTTTGATAGCAGCAAGACGACTGCTCCTGTCCCCCATAACTTTAAACTTGAACTTTAAATTTCAATCTATTAAGATGATTAATTGTAAATATCTCAAACTTGTATATATTTATATTTGTAAATACATGTTAATTAAATATTAGGCTTTGTATAAGAATTGTTAATTAGTTAATCTCGCCTTGGCCACTCCCCATCCCACAAAACTCAGAAGCGGGATTGAGTGAGATTGAAATGATTAGCTGGATTACAAAAATTTTGTAGTGATTGGAATAATTATCGCATCAGATAGTTAGAAGGATTTTCATTAGAAGAAGACGTTACGTTAAGCATCGGTTTGGAACGAGAGAAAGACGTGGATCCTCATCGAACATCTTTGAGAGGTACGTGAACATTTTTCAAAGTACATGATGATATTAAACGATATAAAAGAAATAAGCGTTGCATTGAAAAATTTTAAAGCAGATAAAATCACAATTTTGCATAGATTGATTTTTGATCATGATGGAGATAGATTAAATCGTAAAAGAATTAGAAATTTTGATGGTTTTGATTTTGATATCGAAAGTAATGAGTATCGAGACAAATTAAAAAATATAAACAATGAGTTTTCGCTTGGCGAACTTATTACTGCATCGAACATTTTGAATATTTCTTTTCAAGGATCCAAAGCAGAGCTCGCAGAAAGAATTTTGTCTCTGTTATGTGACCTTGAACTCTTAGCTCAAAACACTAAAGAGGATTCGGAAACTGCTGACTCGGAAAGTGAAGTGGAAGAAGAAATAAGTAGAAATGATTTTTCAATGCAATGCAATATAAGTAAAAAGAAAAGTGCATCTGACTATTTTAAGAAGAATGAAAATGTTTGTGAAAATGATTTTTATGCACATACTGTTATTCCAAGTGTTAATATTAATTATGAAGATATCGAAAGCACTATTACTAAATTTAATGCAGAATCACATGAAAATGTAATTAATTGGATTGATCATTTTGAGGATATGTCGAAATTATTTAATTTATCAGACTTACAAAAATTTGTTATGGCTAAAAGATCGTTAGGAGGAAATGCTCTATTATTCGTTCGGACAGAACCACAAATAAATTCTTGGAAAAAATTGAGACGAGCCTTGATTGATGAATTTTCGTTTGAAATAAACTCAGCTAACTTACATGAGCTTTTGCGTAAAAGGAAAATGCATGATTATGAATCTGTTCAGGAGTATTTTTTAAAAATGAAGGAGTTGTGCAATTGCGGTAAAATTGAAGAATCTGCCTTAATGCATTATGTTATTAATGGAATAAATGATAAACAAGAATACAAAATTGTTTTGTATGGATGTAAGAATTTAAGTGAATTTAAAGAAAAACTCAAAGTTTATGAAGTAATAAAAAGTGATTCTGTTAAAAGTAAAAATGCTTTCGATAAAACGAAAACAAAATATTATTCTCATGATAAATATAATAATTTTGATAAAACAAAATCAAAATATGAATATAGTAATAGAGTTAATTCTAAGAATGAAAATGTAAATAAAATAAGATACAATGATGGTTTTGGAAAAATGAAATACAGTGATTTTGATGATCGTAAAGATAAAATTTGTTTTAATTGTGGTGAAAAAAATCATATTTCTAAATTTTGTAAACATAAAGAGAAGGGTATGAAATGTTTTCGATGTAATAATTTTGGACATAAAGCTTCATTGTGTCCAGAAACTAATTCTAAACCTGAAGTAGCAACAATGAATGTTAATGTTAAAACAATACTGAATGATGTAATTATTAATAATTTGAATGTTAATGCATTAATAGATACTGGAAGCCAAGTAACTTTGATTCGTAAATCTATCTTTGATAAATTAAATGTTGTAGAGTTATTTTCGTCAAATTCTTCTCTAAGTGGTTTTGGTAAATGTGTTGTAAAGCCGTTGGGCTATTTTAAGGGAAATATTAAAATAGATGATTTTAAGTGTGAAGAAGATATTTATGTGGTTGAAAATAATGTTATGTCATATGATGCCATCATAGGAATGAATGTACTAATGCAGGGTGAAACCTTAATTAATGAAAACGGAATTAAGATTAAAAATAAATATCAATGTGTAAAAGACATTAATACTTTATCAATTCTACCTGTTGATTTAACTTTTAATGAAGTTGAACTGAACATTGAACCTAGTATTCCAAAAAAATTTAAATATAAGTTGCAACAATTAGTTTCGAGTTATGTACCACATAAAACAAAATCAACTAATGTTCAATTAGATATTTTGTTAAAAAGTAATGAGCCTATATCTAATCAACCCCGTAGATTACCATTTTCAGAGAAAAAGATAGTTGAAACCCAAATAGATGAATGGTTAGAACAAGGTATAATAGAGCCCAGTTCTTCAGAATATTGTAGCCCAGTAGTAATCGTAAAGAAAAAAGACGGAACACCTCGTTTGTGCATAGATTATCGGAGATTAAATAAAGTAATTGTAAAAGATAGATTTCCCTCCCATTGATTGAAGATATATTAGATAGATTGCAGGAATCGTGTGTGTTTAGTACAATTGATCTCAAGAATGGATTTTTCCATGTAGATGTAAAGAAGGATAGTAGAAAATACACTTCATTTGTAACTCATGAAGGACAGTACCAATTTCTTAAGGTTCCTTTTGGACTGTGTAATTCCCCAGCCGTGTTTCAAAGATTTATTAATACTATTTTCCGACCACTGATTAATGATGGTATTGTTTTACCTTATATGGACGATATAATTATTTTGTCTTCCTCAACTGAAGAAGGAGTCGAACGGCTTGAAAAAGTCTTAAATCTTGCGAGCGAATATGGATTAGAAATAAATTTTAGAAAATCCCATTTTTGAAGAAGCGCATTGAATTTTTAGGCCATATCATCGAAGAAGGGAAAATATTTCCATCTACTTTGAAAACTAAAGCTGTGCTTCATTTCCCTGAGCCACTTAATTTGAAACAGGTCCATAGTTTTTTAGGATTGACTGGATATTTCAGGAAATTTATCCCAAAATATTCCATTATTGCTAGGCCATTGAGTGATCTTTTGAAGAAAGATAGGAAATTTAAATTTGGTGAAGAGGAAAGAAACTCTTTTAATCAATTAAAGTTAATTTTAGCTCAAAAACCTGTGTTAGGTATATACAACCCAAATTACGAAACTGAACTGCATTGTGACGCCAGCATAGAAGGATATGGAGCTATTTTATTACAGAAATCCCCAAATGATAAAAATTTTCATCCCATCTATTTTATGAGTAAAAAGACAACAGATGCCGAAAAGAAGTATTCCAGTTACGAGCTTGAAGCTCTTGCAATTATTGAAGCGTTAAAAAGATTCCGCGTTTACTTATTAGGAATTCCATTTAAAATTGTCACTGACTGTTCCGCATTCGAAAAGACTATGCAAAAGAGATTTGTCAACACGTGTTGCTCGTTGGGCCTTATTGCTCCAAGAATTTAATTATAGTATTGAGCATCGCTCCGGTACAAGAATGACTCATGTTGACGCACTAAGCAGATCCCCTGTAAACATATTTTGCATCTCAAGCGATAATATCATACCGAAATTAAAATCAGCCCAAGATAATGATGATGAAATAAAAACGATAAAAGAATTATTAAAAATCTCTAGTTATGAAGATTATTTTGAGAGAAACGGAGTTCTTTATAAATTTGTTGATGGTAAGGAGTTAGTGGTTGTGCCAAGAAGTATGCAGATGGAAATTATTAGAAGTGCGCATGAAAAGGGACATACCGGAATCAAATATACAGAGAAAAGCATAGAGGACCATTATTTCATTCCCAAACTTAAACAGAAAGTAGAAAATATCATATCTAATTGCGTTCACTGTATTTTTGTAAATCACAAAAGAGGAAAGAAAGAAGGCTTATTACACCCATTGCATAAAAATGACGTACCACTATACACATACCATATTGATCATTTAGGACCTTTAGAAAGCACACATAAAAATTATAAGTATATTTTAACAATTATAGACGCTTTTACTAAGTTCGTTTGGATTTTTCCTACGAAGACCACAACATCTGCTGAAGTCATTTCGAAATTAGAAACTCTAAAATCAGTCTTTGGAAATCCCTACCAAATTATTTCTGATAGAGGTACAGCTTTTAGCTCTGGTGAATTCAGAGATTATTGCTCTAAAGAGAATATTAAACACCATTTAATAACCACTGGTTTGCCAAGAGCTAACGGACAAGTTGAGAGGATCAACCAAACAATCATATCAGTTCTTTCAAAGCTATCTTTAGAGAATCCAGCTCAGTGGTATAAACTTACGAACGAACTGCAGCAGACGATTAATTCAACATATCAACGAAGCATAGATACCACACCTTTTGAGTTACTTTATGGTACGAAGATGAACGTTGGAGGTATTGGTAAGCTCCAAGAAATGATTGAAAAGGAATTTCAAGCTAATTTTGAAGCTCAAAGAGATGAACTCAGAAAACATGCTAAACAACAAATTTTCAAGATCCAAGAAGAAAACAGGAAAACGTATAATTTAAGAAGAAAAGAGCATCAATCTTATGGAGTTAACGATTTGGTCGCTATTAAGAGAACTCAGTTTGGACCCCATTTAAAACTGAAACCAAAATATTTAGGACCATACAGAGTTACTAAAGTTAAAGGAGGCAACACCTATGATGTAATCAAAGAAGGAAGTCATGAAGGACCTAACGGTACCACGACTTGTGCTGAATTTCTAAAACCCTGGTACAGTATGCCAAAAGACGAGGATGTTATGCAGGTTGGAGTTAAATTAAAGTTGAATTGTGCTGAAGGATAGTCGGAAGTCCAACTGACTATAATGAAGCTAAAAGATATACTGACTCATTTCTTTATTTCAGATCTAAGAAGATGAATATAAAATTTGTTTCTTTTCAGAGAATTATTCTGTTCTGCTTGTTTCTTTCCCTGTTTTGCTGTTTTTCTTTTTTTATGTATTTGCAATGTCGTCTGGAGGGCCAGCCGATTTCAGGACGGCCGAACTGTGGTGGGTGAACTACTTAATAGCTGACGTCACTATTTCAAGTGCCCACTTGAGATGGAGCTCGAGAGGCGCAACAGCTTCCCCAGTGAGCGGGGCAGAAGAGAAATTATCTGAAAGACGCTAAGACGTTCCTTTTTGATAGCAGCAAGACGACTGCTCCTGTCCCCCATAACTTTAAACTTGAACTTTAAATTTCAATCTATTAAGATGATTAATTGTAAATATCTCAAACTTGTATATATTTATATTTGTAAATACATGTTAATTAAATATTAGGCTTTGTATAAGAATTGTTAATTAGTTAATCTCGCCTTGGCCACTCCCCATCCCACATATATATATATATATATATATATATATATATATATATATATATATATATATATATATATATATATATATATATATATATATATATATATACATATATGTATACATATATATATACATATATGTATACATATATATATACATGTATATATATACATATACATACATACATACATATATATATATATATATATATATACATACATACATACATACATATATATATATATATATATATATATATATATATATATATATATATATATATATATATATATATATATATATATATATATATATATATATATATATATATAACATATATATGCATGTATAAGAGATTTTTAATACAATATTATTTTGAATATAAATATATAATTTGTTTGAGAAAATATATATTATTATCTTAATAAAAGAGGAAAATGCGTATAATCATCAAATTATCATGAGAAATTTCAATTGATTGTTTGATTACTTATATACTTTCCAAGATTATAAAAATTTAAAAATAAAAATTACAAAATAATTTAGTAAAGCAAAACTGTAAAAAATATATATTTAAAATATAAACTAATCTTAAATGTTAATAAATATGCTTCTCTTCAATTAAATTATTCTTTTAAAAGATTATGCAAATATTTTTTAGGATATTCTTTAAAAGTTTTATATATAGATTAATATTGAGTTACAAAATAACCTTATTTATTAATTCGGAGGAAAACTGAAAACATTTGTTTGCTTAAAGAGCTAGAAAAATTTAAACCTATTAAAAAGAAATTTGTTAGGGAAAAATTGAACATGGTCTAATGTACTATGATCGCATGATAGACATAGATATATTATTATAAGAATTTGGCTGTAAAATACCTTTATATAATTTTATCTTTATGTGATAAAAATAGATTATATGACGGGAAACAATATTTTTATCGGTAAATTTTGCAGCCGGAAGTTTTTGCTTCTCAATCCGTGATTGGAAATTTACGTTCACAATTTCGAAATGTTTAAATACTCGATTGCATTTCGCAATATGTGTTTTGATAAATTCCAATGAACTTACTAGAAATAAAAAAGGAACACGATAACGTACTGCAACTGCTGATTTTAAAATGATTCTTTTTCATTTCTTTGGCACTTATGAAAACAGTATTTTTAAGTGCATTATATAGAGTCTCAATTTTGATATCTTTATTTGGAAAAATAAGATTAAACTTTTAAATTACATATACTTAATTTATTGTATTGTAATGTATGAAAATGAAAGTCACTTTGAAAGTCAATCGTGTTTATATACACAGTAACCTTGCAACATGCACATCCATCAACAGAGATATCTCGAAAATTGAAAGATTTCTTCCTGAAATAGTTTTATTTAGAATGAAAAGTTAATTTTCTTATTATTTAAGTTGATTGACGCAAGTAAAAACAGCATCAAAGTTGAATATTTTCTGCTGGGAAAAAAAGTATTTAAAAAGATTTGCTTAAAATATTTTAAAATATGTCTTGTCGAGAGAGTCTCTTAAAGACAAAATACATATTTCGGGTTAAAATAGAAACATAGTTCCACTATTGCATATGTCTGCCCAATTAATTTAATATATTTAGATATGCTAATTATCCGATCATTTACAAGTTTAGATAAATTTTCAAGAGAATAGTGAAAATATTCACTACATCTAAAAGCACTGTCAAAATAATACTGAGATCTGCATACGTCATTTAAATATACGACATCGAATATATCAATGCAGTAGATGTTCCTTTTTACGAACTTCTAATTTACGAACAAGCGGTTGGTCCAAACATGGTTCCATAGGCACAAAATTTTAATTCCCATTTATTAGCTGAGATTTTGGAAAAGGTCTTTTTATGAATCTTTTGTTTAAATTTATTTTTTTCAATATTTTTTGCTTTTTATTTTCTGTGGTTGAGAAATTTAGATTGATGTTATTATTGAAGAATCGTAAATCCTTTGAATTTTCTTTTGGATAAAAAACCCACAAAAGTTTTGATGTTTCTCTTTAATATACTAATAGATAAAATTTGTATAACATAATTAAGAGAAAATTTTTAACGTTGTAGTAAGCAAGGCATTTGTGTTTTAAGGGCACAGATACTGTATAACCCAGTATGCTAAATTCTGAATTTTTTTGGCGATGAGAAAATGTTGCCAAGATGACATATTGTGACGTGCGTGATGATGTAAATACTAGGATCACCAAAATAGAATTTTCTGCATAATTCTTAAAAGTCTCCATATCTATGACGCAATAAAAATCAGTTTTGCTAGATACATGAGAAAATCTGCCGAAAAAATTCACCGAACTCAGAATTTGGCCTCTTGGATTATGAGGCATTTGTCCCGTCTGAAGATTTGGAAAAGATTGTTTACAAATATTGCAATTATTAATTTAGAATTATATTAATTAATGAAATTTTTAAGAATTTGAATAGACTTTGGCGATTTAAACTAACCATAAAGTGGATGTTTTGTCTTGTCTTTTTCATTTTGCTTTTTTTTCACTTCTATTGTCAACGTGTTAATGAATTGAATCAATAGAAAACGGCTTTTCAAACCGATGCTTTGGTCTTTATATAAGAAATTATTTTATTAACAAAATGAAATTCAGTAATATTCTCAGACATTCGATGTTGAACTTCGCCTTGTTTGTCCTCGCTCGAAGAATGCGATTTGAAGATAAGCTGCAAATTCGTCGATAAGTGGGATTTACGAGCCGTTCTCAATATAGTGTTGCGTAGATGACACGTTACCTGACGTCATGTATATTTTAAGCCAATGAGAATTGAATAAAAGTGATGTATTCACAATCGCATTTTATAGGAAAGAAACAACCACTTTTTAAATACGAAAGAAACAACACATTGTTAATAATTGATGCAAAACATTATTGCCGAACATATACTTTCTACGTAATATTAAGAATGTTGGTTCCGCGAAATTCTTTCTGATGGTCCTGAATAACAATGGATAAGACAGTTCTGAAAAAAATATTAATAACAACCATTTCCAAAAATATTTATGGTGGAAAAATATTTCTCTACAAAAATAAAGAACCTTCCATTTTTATGCAGAAAGGTAGAATAAGTTCTTAGATATGGGAAATGATTGAGATGGTAAGATGTTCAAGCAAGTGGTACAGTTCAGAGGTACAAACTGCGATTATTTTCTTTTAGGAATCGAATGTGTTCACCACAAAAATTCACAATCAAATCACATAGATATCTTGGGATATTGGTTGTTATACTGTTAGCTTTCTTTGTGGCGACTTTGATGCGATATGATTATTTAGAAATAAAGAAGATTAGCTTTCGTCTAAACAGCACTTAACTCTCAGCTCTGTCAATCTACTTGAAATTTTTACACAAGTTAAAAAAACTTATCGGTTTTTTTTTTACAACTAACTAAATAACTAACAAAAATTTTCAGAACTTATGACTCAGGCATCTGACTTCTTTTGCTTCACGCTCAACTAAATTACTACTTGCCTATTTGGATCTGTTTGATATAAGTCCTGGTAGATTCCAGAACATTCATATAGTAACCCTATTGGTTAAGTCAGCTCCTATTTTCCACAACCAAATCGAAACTTAAAAAATGTTGACTTGTATTTTGTCGCCAAATCATGACCAAATACCATCAAGTCGCCAAAATATCGCCAAGTTGTCTTAGATTTACACTTATTTCTCAGCTCTGAGAATCGCTGTTTTCACAGTATAAACATTCGTTTTTAAAAATGATTTAGCAAATTAAACAATAATTAAATTGATTTAAAAATTTATAAATTATTACAAAATTACACTAAATTAAATAATTATATAAAAAATATATATTTATTTGCATTTTTCGTAACAATACTTTTGTATAACATTGCCACGACCGAAGCTAATTTTCAATTCCTTCCAAATTTCATGCAGAAAGTCTGTCAGCATCCAAATAACATTCTTTTTCATGTTTATTAATGAAAAGACATTCTTCAAATGTTGGTCCAAACTGATTTATTAATTAAACCCAAACAATTTAATCAGATACTTAATGATAATTCTATTAATCACGATGTTTAAGAACTATTTAATAATTTGTTGAAGAGCATTAAAAAAGCTGTTCAAATAATTTGGACTAAGTTCTCTCGTGTTCATATTTATATTAGTCATCATATGTTATTTTGACTAGCAGATATGTATCCATGTAAGCTTATTTGTAATAACATAAGCTATGATGGATATATAAAGAACTGCCACATTTACCATTGTTGTAAAAACGAAATGTGAAAAGAAATATATTTCAGTTATTTTAAAACAATACAAATTTCCTTTATAATCTTACAGAATATGGAAAATTTTTTTAATATTATTCATACTTTATCCATTAATGAAACTAATTCGAAAAATAAATAATAAAAAACTTTAAAAAGGGAGTTTTAAACGATTCCTTAAACATTGAGAATAAAAAAATTGTAAATCAAACATTTTTCTATGGATTTGTAAAGAAAACAAGGTAAAATATGGCACAATGCAGAAAATAGAATACGAAATTCGGACGTAAAAAATCTCAAAATTAACAAGAACAAAGAGTTAAAAGATATTGAAAATTTTGAATGTTGGTTGGTAAGTTTTCAATTTCATGATCTTAGATTATTTTAAAACTGTATTAAATATACATTCGACATATTGTTTCATATTTTAAAAAAATATTCTAAACTTAGCATGAAACTAATTTTATAAGAGTTTTAATAATCTCATCAAATTAATTTTATATTCTTTGCATTTACAGCACGTTTCCTTTTAAGTCGTATGACCGAATTATTTTCATATAAATGCAAGAATTTTCAAATGAAATGTAACACAACGAATTTAATTTCCATAAACATCTTGTTAGTCATTTTACAAATGCTGTTAGCTTTATCACACATGTAGGATTTTAAACCAAATTTTGTTAAATTATTTTTTCTTATATTTTCTAGAAAGGGCTGATAAAGCTATTTGTTCCGGGGATCTTTTCGGAGGAGACATGGTTTTACCTCCAGAAGGACCAGAAATACAATACGGAGTAAGTTATATAGTGAAGTATATTGCTATATATTTACCCCTTATACCATATAAAAATACTTAAATGCATTATATAAGCTATTTAAGGATAATTCTCAGGCTCTCTTGGCCTAGTTATTGTAAACAAAATAACGAAATTAAACATTTTAAAGCTTCACGTGTGGTCTGCAACGTACAGTTTTCCGAAATGCTTTTCATGATTAATCTTTGCATTCAGCAAAGAAGCATTTTAGAAAATTTCCAACCACCATGAAAACATGTCTTATAAAAGCAGAATTCATTCCACTTTAAGCATAATTATCTTTCAAACGCGTGTGATATATCCTGTCTTCGCGTATACTGACCTCCAAAATTTAAGGAACAACAGGATTTTTAAGCCTAACTACCAAATGAATGAACTCAGAAATACCAAATTTGAATGATTTGTGCGCGAAACAGGTGTGAATTAATTGCAACATAGAAGTTTAGATAAGAAAAATACATAAAGGATTTACAATTAAAAAAAATGCCGCCCAACTTGTCTAGTGGTCAGCGTGCCTGAATGCGGATAAGGAGGTCTTGGGTTCGAATCCCGGTTCCGGCATGGATGTACTTTCTCTCTCTATCTATCCTGTCTTTGTCCTTTCCATGTATGAATGAGTTCTGAATGGTTGCCTACCCTATAAACGGGTTTCTATGGCATGTGTGTAGAGCAAAGTCGTACTTTCACCTTCATGGTGCTCTGATTAAAAACGAAAGACTTAAATTTGCATAGTCAAGGCAAAGCGAGCTTGGCTTGTCCAAGTGTCATTAGTAACAACAACAACAATAAAAAAAACAATCTCGCTGGAAAAGTCCATTCTTCGAAAAAAGAATAATCAGAGTTCTATGTGATAAAATGTCAGAGAAACATAACAAAATCAGCTTTAATAAGGCTAATGCTCAGCCCTAGCTTGAACGCATTGGTGGTTCCGATTTTTCATGCTGTCATTTTAATTGTCGATTATCGAAATGGGAAGCTAAGACAAGACAAGTAAGATGTTGTTCAGCTTTCTTGCAGACCTTGGAAGAGGACTTAAAGCAGCAATCTGTCTATCAAGATAATTCCACAGATGTTTCATTGAATTCAGGTCTGGAGAATAAGCAGGCCATTCCATTTGCTTTAAACCAAGACCCTCAAGCTGCAGTTCGATGAGTTTGTGCATTATCATCCAACAGACTGAAATCATTTCCAATTGCATTGGTACATGAGCGGACATATGGATCAAGGACCCCATTCCGATATCTGACCCCAGTCACAGTTCCTCCCTAGAAAACATGCAGATGAGTGTGACCACAAAGTGAAATCTCTGCCAAAACCATTATTGGCACCGCTATCTTTTCATGGTATTGAACTGATAGTATCTGGTGCTTTGTTCCTTCCAGATGAGTACGCGTTCTGAATCTCTCTCCAATGTGAATCTGGACTCGTATGTAAGAAGTACAAACGCTCTTCGCTGTTGTCCTGTCCAAGAAACGTGTTCTCTTGCCTAAGAGAAGGGCGTTCTTCTTTATCGTCCAGTGAGGGAAACAAACACAACTGGTCGCCAGGCCACGATGGCCTGGTTGGTTGGGGCATCGTTCTCATTATCGGAAGGTAGTGAGTTCGAATCCCAACTTAACTGAAGATCCATCGCCTTCATTAATGGCGGCTGGGGCACGTTAAAACTGGGCTTGGTCGCAATGTTCTCCAAGTGAAATGATGCTTCCGGGGGTGGCAGGCCATATTGGGGGTATTCTGCTTGGTCCCTACTTCAGAATCATGAAGACTCCACCTGGCTGCTATTATCTAACTGGTAGAGCTCACAACTCAGCGTTAGATACAGGCAAGCATGCTGGTGAAACAACAACAGCTGGTCGCTATGGATAGAAATCTGTGTGTTGAAGATGCCTTCGCGCCGTCTTCTCAGTATTCTTTTCCCTGGTGCAACAGAGTGGTCTGGAACAAGTTGAGGCATAGAAATGCTTCTTCTCCTTAAGGCTGAAAGAGCTATTTAAATGTCTTCTGCTAGTGTTGTAGCACGTATTCCGACTGGAACATGTCTTCTGGACACAGTCGCTTTGGTTTAATATGGATGATGATATGACGAACCACATTATAAGATATATAAGGGCACATAGCAGCAGAATCCGCCTGTGACATCCCCATTTCCATTCTTCCGACCACCCGCCAACTAAAACGAATCTGTCTAACTGCTTCTCCTAGACATTGCAAGATCCCACTGACTCTGTTGCCAACAAATCTGTTAACAAAAAATGAAAATCAACAAAAAGTACACACGTAATTACGAAAGCCTGATATGTGTTGGCATATTTTTTCTCACTCATATATATCTGATCATTTTAATAAAAAAAAATCAGTAGCTAGCGTTTTTGGATAATTTTTCAACAATTCGCTATTATCATTTGTATAAAATATACATTTTTTTTGATAGTGTCGTTTTTTTAATGGTCTGTTTTGAAAAACATTTTGGTTCCCATAACTTTTGGAGGCCAGTGTAGCTTCTCCATACAACAATCGTCATATCAACCCCTAAGTCCTTTTTCAAGATCCCTGAACTTTTTTTCTTCCCACAAAATTGAATCACTTGAAGAGGCGGATGTAAATTGTGATGAATAGGATTTAAAGAAGTAAAATTTGCATATTATTGACTGGAATATATAATTTTAACGCTTTGATTTTCCTGTTATCGATAAATATTTGAGTTCTTTATTAATTGAATTTTGATATACGTCCTCAGTTTTTTAATGTTAGAATGTTTTAATTTTAGAAATTTTTTTCGAAAACAGATTTAAAAAAAAAATTTTCTGCATAAATGCTAATCAGCATATAAATGCATTCTGCTAATGTTTCATTGTGACAATATTGCTAAATTTTCTGTCCATAAATATATTTACATAATCTATATGATTATTGTTAATTGTTTTTGCCTAATATATATACATAAATAGGCTGGAATTAAAGATACAGGTTACCGTTGGCCTGGCTTTCCTGGCTCAGGAGAAATCGCCTATGTCATTGATCAATCTTTGTTAAAGCCAGGTAAATCATATATTAATAAGCCTTTAAAATCATAAAAGTTATTAAAGTTGTTTTTTAGTTATCTGGTAATTAAGGGAAATTATCTAAGATTTTCTTCATGATAATGGATACCACAATTTTATTTTTAAAACTATCAAGTGAGATTTTGTGAAGTATTTTTTTCATATTCAGCTAAACTTATTTAAGGAAAATATTATATAACTTAAATATTTTATCTAAAACTATATATTATACAGGGTGACAACTTTATACTTTTGACAAAATTCTACTGCTTTTAATTGGTGTTATTTATGTTCACCACTTTTTATAATAATTTCATTTGCTTCATAGATTTTAATGTTAGTAAAACAAATAGGTAGTTTTTGTTTCCTTGCTTGAAATAATAGGCCAAACCAACAACGGCAAATAATTGCTTTATTTGAGGCAGGATTAAAACAAATTCTGATTGCCAAAAAGCTGAATATCCACTAACAAATGGTATCTCGTACTATAAAACGATTCTTGGAGTTTGGTCATGACGGTGATAGACCCCCAAAACAAAAAAAAAAAAAAAAAAAAAAACTGTGAATAAAAATGAAATTCACAAAATTATCAAGAAACGAATTAACCGAAATCCGAGAAACTCAATGAGAAAAATAACTAAAGAAATAGGAGATAATAGAGAATCAGTAAGACAAATTGCAAAAGAAGAACTTGGACTTAATCCATATAAACTTCGAAAAGTACAGAAACTGAGCAAATTAAGCGTACACAGTTGCAAAGATGCTGAGCTCTTCTTCGAAAGTCCGCAAAAGGCGCATGGAAGCATTTCATTTTCACGGACGAAAAACTTTTCACAATTGAACAATCCTATAATCGACAAAATGACCGTTACTGGTCATCGGATCGCCCTGGAACTTCCACAAGAGTAGAAAGTTGGTAAAAACCACAGTCAGTTATAGTTTCGGGAGACATTTGTGAATCTGGAAAAACTCATTTGGTTTTCATAGATCAAGGCGTCAAAATGAACAATACCATGTACTGCAATTAGATTTTACAGTCAGTTTTATTTCCTTGGGCCCAAAAACATTTTAAAACAGCATCTGGACACTTCAACAAGATTCTGCCCCTTCTCACAGAGCAAAAGCAACGCAAGACTGGTGTCAAGCAAATCTTCCAGATTTCATACCTATGGGAATGTAGCCCCCTATTCACCTGACTTAAGCCCAATGGAGTATAGTGTTTGGTCTATTCTGAAATCTAGAGTATGCTCTAAGCCACATCGAAGTTTGAAATGCCTAAAGGCAACTCTTAAGAAGGAATGGGCTAAATTAACACCCGCTGATCTGTAGCCCATTGCAGAAAATTTTACGTGACATTTAAGGCTACGATATCGATGCCCAAGGGAGCCATTTCGAAAATGTTGTATCTAAGTAGCAAATCACTTAAGTAAAGTTAGCTTTTTGAAAATAAATTCCATATTTTTAGTTTAATACAGTATTTTTTTGTCAACTGGATAAAGTTGTCACCCTGTATAACTTAAATGTTTACCAAGAACTATGTTAGTAAACTTTTCGATCCTTTTTTTTTTTAATCTTTCTTAAATTATATATCTTTGTTAAATCTTTTTTAAATTATTTAAAAAAAGCTCAGAATTTAATTTTTAAAAAAATTTAGTGGTGTTTATAAATTTTTCTTTATCTTTTTCATGTTTTTTTTTTTTAGTTGATTACACCAAACTCATCCGAAAAGCTATGTCACAATATGAACAACATACCTGTATAAGTTTTGTTCCAAAAACTACGGAAACAAATTATGTTCGAATTTTTAAGGGCAAAGGGTAAGTTAATTTTTATATTCCTTTATACACTGCTAGCCACCGTAAATGCAGTACTGTGAAGGAAGCATGCAAATAACATGAAATTTACAACATGCATTAGTAGAGGTGAGATATGCAAATGATTACAATTTCATCCCAGACGCACATCACGCTCGCCTGTGGCGCCACTTCAAAGCTCTATTTAAGGCTTGGAGATTTCTACGATTTCAAGTTTGGCAATTGTGTTTTTCTTGTGGTTAAAAAATACGCTCAATTATGCCTTATCGAAAACAGTGATCATTTTTTGATCAAGTATCTGAGTTCGACAGAGGAAGGATAGTGGTCTAAAGACATTGTGGATTATCTTTAAGGGAAATTCGTAGTCCTGTTGGACGAAACCAAACAGCTGTACTTCGGACATATGATCGCTGGATGCAGGAGGGTACGACGGGCCGACATGTTCGATCGCATTTACCTCAGTGTACCACTTCACGTGAAGACAGGCAAATTGTGGGCATGGCAGTGACGGATCGCTCAGCCACATCACGAACCATGGCACAGGACAAGCAGTCTGCCTGGGCATCATCCACTGTCTGAGCGTACCATTCGATGCCCTTTACAGCACAGTGGTCTGTCCGCAAGAGTTATATTGCTTCGTCTACCCTTGACGCAGAACCACAGACGTCTCCGTCACCAATGGTGCTATGAAAGAAGGATGTGGATGGCAGAATGGAATGAAATTGTCTTTACTGGCGTGTTACTCTTCTGTCTGCAACACCACAATAGTCGAATTCAAGTCTAGAGACACCATGGAGAGAGAATGCTGAACGGAGCTGCGTTATGTATTGCCACACTAGTCCTGCACCGGGTATAATGGTAAGGGGTGGTATTGGATATCACTCTCGCACTCCTCTAGTACGCATTGCCGGAACTTTAAACAGCCAGGACTACATCTTCGAGGTGTTGGATCCAGTTGTCTTTCCCTATCTTCAGAGCTTGCCCACAGCTATATTTCATCAGGATAATGCGTGACCACACGTGGCAAGCATTGTCCAAAGGTTCTTAGTCAATCGCCAGATTGAATTGCTTCCCAGGCCGATTCGCTCTCCGGATAGAAAACCGCCGATAGAAAACATGTGGTCCCTGGTTGCTCAACGATTGACCCAGATTACATCCCCAGCTGCCACACCACATCAACTTTGGCAACGTGTGGAAGCTGCTTGGTCTGCTGTTCCCCAAGAACACATCCAAAGTATCTTTGAATCAATGCCGAGGCGTGTGGCAGTGAAGATCTCCAACAATGGCGGCTACTGATTTCGGCAGGAACCACCCTTCACAGAAGTCTAAATTAAATTATTTGATACTTGGTCAACATGTTATCTAAAAAATAAATTTTGTTGTGATATCTCTTGTCATTCTTGGTGTTACAATTTGGATGGCCAGCAGTGTTTTAACAGGCGGTACCAATTTCGCAATTAAATAATAGCTACATCACGCTTGAAAAATTTAAAAATTAATTCTTATTATATAATGATTTTCTTTGTTTTGTTCTACAAGATGCTGGGCAGATGTGGGCAGAAAAGGAGGCGAGCAAAAACTTTCCCTTGGCGACGACTGCTACTATATTGGTACAGTAGTTCACGAACTGGGACATGTTATCGGACTTTTTCATGAGCACCAAAGGTCAGATCGAGATTTGTACCTGAAAATCAACAACGAAAGTATTATTCCAGGTAAATAAACAACGCGATAAAAAGATTTAAATAGTGTTTTAGTAGTTTTAGCTAATGTCTTTTTTTCGTATTTACTATTAGATCACTTGATCAATTATAAGAAATAGTTTTGCTTCAGAGTTCTGTATTTTGCCATATACTTGAGATAGGAAAGGTACGCATTCTTATTCTTTTTGCTAAAATTGTTATTCGATGGAAAAACAACATAAGAATTATAATAGAATATTGGCATTATTAGAATGTTAGAATTATTAGAATTTAATTTAGAACAGAACTGAATAAAATTGAAAATTGATTTCAGTTATTAACATCATTAGAACAGTGGGAAAAATTGGAAATAATTATTTTTGATTATTTTTGTCAAGATCAAATTGAGTAATTAAATTTATTAAACAAAGAATAAAATACCTCATATTAAATTTCTCATTTTTGGATGCTTTTTATCATGTATTTGCAGTTTTCAAAATTTTAATCACTTATTCTTAATTTACTACTACTTTGTAATTTTTAAAATTCTTCTGTATTTAATATTAATAGAAAATTAAGAATCATTATTTTTAGGATAATATGTATTGATTGATGAATAATAATAGTATATAACGATGTATTCACTTATTTATAACAATATATTCAAATTTTTTTAAATATATAAGTTTTCTTTATCGTCAAAACATTTTTTACGTAATATTAATAAATAATAAATAAAGAAACATAGAATATTATTATATGCAATGATTGATATATAATAATAGTAAATAACGATGCATTTAATTATTTTCTTTTGATGATTTTTTAATTTTTTATTTAAGTGGCACAGATGCCTTATAATCCAGGATGTAAAATTCTGAATTTTTTGGCGATGAAGAAATGTTGCCAAGATGACATGTTGTGACGTCTCGCGATGAAATACATACTAGGGTGGTCCAAATAGAAATTTCTTCATAATTCTTACATTTCTCCATCTGTGTATGACTTAATTAAAATCAGTTTGATAGAGAAACAAGAAAATTCACCAAAAAAAAAAAATCACTGAACTCAGAACTTGGCATGTGTGCCATTTAAATTTTAACTAATATCAAAAATTTTGGTGAAGTTTAAATCATATTATTTTGTACAAGTGTGAATTTACAAAAAAATATGAATTTAGAGTGTGACCACTTATATTTTTAACATGCAAGAAATATAGCAAATTTATTACAAATTATAAACATGTTTGCGTTAAAACAAAGAAATTCTTATTTATTTATGAATTTACATGTTGTGTTTTAAGAAATTTTTTTTATGAAAACAATATTTTTTTATTAATAATATTTTTCTAGGCATGGAAAATCAATTTAGAAAAAAATCTCGGAGCGAAGAAGTCTTATATACCAAATTTGACACAAACTCCATCATGATTTACGGGAACCACGCATTCTCCATCAGTAGAAATCAGAAGACCATGGAAGCCAAGAGTGGTACTCCACTCACAAGTCCATCCAGAAAGCCCGGCTTGGATAAAGCCGATATTCTTCAAGTTAATTGCATGTACAGATGTGAAAGTCAAATTTGTAAGCCTCTGTAATTCACTCATTTACTTAATTAAATTAATGAATCAAGTAATTTTTAATAAAGTAATATATTTCATAATGTTATCACACTTATTTCGCAATTTCAGTCGAGAGATTTTTATATTCATGAAAGTGGATTATATATATGGCAAGAGTATGGTGAAAATATTAATTTACTTCTTAGCCTTTATTGTAGTATTCTTATAACTACGAAATTCACGTAAATCTCGACCGCACTGCGATTTTTAAATCAATTTTAAGTTAAATCTGATTTGACTTTAATACCATGCTGAAAACAGTATTCGCACTGGCTCACAATTGAAACTGATTTAAAAAAAATATTGTTTTTTATGGAAAACCTTATTTATTGTTTGTTTATACAAATTATATGCTAATTTTGAAATTTTTATAGTTGATCACCTTTTTTATAAGCGCTTAGAGAACAACATAATATTAACTATGAGTATGATATTTGAAATGATGAATACGAAATCAGAGAATGTCCTTGAGAAATCGATTTTTTTCTAAAACATAACATAAATTTTTGATGCTTAGTTAATATTTTTATAAATAATTCTGTTTCATCATTTTCCAAATTTTGCTTCGCTTAGGATTATTCCGTAGAGTTCTCCTGTATTTATTAAGCTATATGCTTCAGTTATTTCTACAAACACGGAATACAATGTAGAAGAAAACAAAACAACACTGAATCAAATGAAAAGCACTGAATTAAATCAGTTCCGACTTAAATTACAAGTTGCCCACGTGAGAAAGTTCACATGAGGTTTAAGCGCGTTTAAAATGCAGTGCAAAATAGTATTGATCGCTTAATTGATCTTAAAAATTTTGTTTTTCACTGAAATTTCATTAAACTTTGATTAACCTTAAGAATTGATTCAATTAATTTTAACCAATCCTTAAATGTTCTTTCTTCCAGAGATTGATTAGTGTAAGCTTCATCACTGCTAATGTAAATAAAAATTTTATGAGAGGGAAGTTTAATCCTTTAATCTTCTTTTTGTAAATTAATATTTAACTTCATGAAGAAAATCAAAATCGTTACTAAAATGTATAAGCACTTTCTGTACATTGTAAAAACAAAATTTTTTGAAAGGGTCTACGTAAATTAAAATTTTTTTGATGAAATTTTCTGTAAAAGATCTTTTAATTAAATTTAGTAAGTGACTTTGTGAAGATATTTAGAATTATATTTTTAAATACGTGGCTGTGTGCAGGCTAGCACTGGACTATATCTTAAAATTAACTGATTTGGAATGATCTCCCATCAACAAGCACCTCGTCATTTTGAACCGCGGTCAGGTGAGCAGGTCACGTCTGAGCTGGAACCCTCGTCTATACATCCCCACCACACCAGTGGAAGGACTTAAGGCGTCTCAGATGAACGTGCACGCGTTCGCAACCCAGTGAACGAAAATGTGGCCATCCTCCCTAGTCACTGCCCCAGGCAAAAGATGCTTTACTTTGACGATCTTAGCGGTTTCTGAAAATGTTCTAAATATTTTTTTTAAATAAATTTCAAAATATACATAACTACCCAAATCTTATAAAAAAAATCTTTGTTTATTAAAAATAAATCTAATTTCGCTTTTTTATAAAAAAAAAGGAAGGGAAATAGATTGAGAAACAATCTGTTGAAAGACTAGTATGATATAATTTGCCTTATTTGTCGCTCACATGTATGAATGAACACTAAAGATTCTGATGAAAAAAGTTTAGTTTAAATGGTTTTGACGAATCTCACTCAAGATTATGAGCAGCATGAAGTCTATTTGTTTGGTTGGTCACTCTGCGGTCATCTTTTGTATTCGAGAGCTTATAAGACGGTTTAAAGTGGTGCCAGCATGTCATCAGCACCGTGAAAAAACTTTCTGTAGTACTATATATTCATTAGTAGAAAGAGTTTGGTGGTTATCTTTTCTGCAAGCTCTGACAGTACATACTTGCGAACTAAAGCTTCCAGTGAGAAAAATGCTCCTAGCTTACGGGAGAAAAAATTTGCTACTTGCAGGTATAACGATATTTACCTTTTTTCCCTTAACAATATTGTCTATATATTTAACTTTGTTCAAAATGCTGTGCAGCAGCATAAAAAGATACCATTCGTATAAATCAGTAAAAAAATTAAAAAAAGGATTGGGGTGTGGAATATTTAAAAATCTCATTCAGTTACGAAGTTTTTAAATATCAAAGTTAGGATTCCTTTCATATTTGTTTCAAAGTGTTTATGGATGAATGGTTAGCAATCTGGTTCGATTCAACAATTCGTACGCTTAAATCTCACCTTGTGGATGTATGCTTTTAAGGGTTCAGACTCTACGTTAAACTATATAGGTCCCGGTCTGATTAGTTCTTCTGTGCAAAAATATGACCTTTGAGCGCCAAACAAGCAAACTAATGCATTTCCTAGTGGTGACATATTGGAAAAGCCAAAAACGCATTCCCTTTAGAAAAGTTCCTTTTTTTAAAATAAATAGCACTACGTTTTTCTTTTTTTTTTAAATGCCATTATACGAATGTAGAAAGAAAGGATTCGACGCCGAGCATATTTTCTTCATTATCCCCAGTGATTAAAGATATATATGAGAATTTTTTAGAGGAGGTGGGAATGTACCTTTTTCTTGAAATGAGCTAAGTTCTGGAATGGTGAATATCGTAGTATAAGCTTTTGCATAGTAACATTAAACTAGCCAGTAATTTCTATTTAAATTAATGGTAAGTGCTTGATCGAGCTTGAAATGAAACATAATTTAAATTTTACCGGGAACTCCCAAATTGATATAAGTTCTCTCCAATCCACACATGCAGTCGTTCTTTTATTTCAATGACATGAAAAATATCTGCGGAGAAACAGGATTTTATTTACATAATACAAAATTCAGCAGTCAAAAAGGTCAAAAAGTGAACTTCTACCCAATGATAATGATTTCAGAGAATGCACTATAATTTACCAGATAAAGATTTTATTATACTTTAACATGAATCTTTATAATACTATCGGGTTGGCAGCTAAGTTTCCACCGTTTTTTTAAATTGGAAAAATCTGTATGACTTTAAATATTTTTGGCACAAAGTTGTACATGATTCGTAAGAGAATATATTGTTCTACATAAATATATATTTCGATGTTAACAAGATACATTTTTTTCCATTTACAGATCTTTAACACTGAAAATCAACTAGTGAAAAATGAGCATTTACGGGACCTCCTTCTTTTCGCCTTTAATCAAGGTTCTAAGGCCGCAGAAGCTGCTCGCAACATTCGTGCTGTGTATGGAATGGGGAAAAAACCGCCCGTGATTGGTATGCAAAGTTCAAAAAAGGAAATTTTAACCTCAAAAACGCATCTTGTCCTGGCCAACAGGTTGAATTCGATGAAGAGCAATGAAGCCCTCCTTTGCATGAAAATCCACGTCAAACGGCAAGGGAAATGGCAAAGGCAACTCCCACACTGCTGTAGAGAAGCATCTTCCTTCGATGGGCAAAGTTCAGAAGTGTGGAGCATGGGTGCTTGACACTTTAAGTGTCATCAACAAATTCAAGGAGCCACAATCTCTGCTGGTTTGCTTGCTCATCACTATGCAACCCATGGACCCAAGGAACGATTTCTTCACCGAATCGTTACTGGAGATAAAAAATGGTGCCTTGATTAAAAGCAAAAAGAAAGAGGTGTCGAAAATGCTCATTCTTCACAATTTGACTTTCCATGGTAATGATCTGTAAATAACAAGAAAATGTATGTTAGAGTAACAACGAAACATATATTTAGGTAGAACAATGTATTCTCTTTCGAATGATGTACAGCTTCGTGCCAAAAGTATCTAATGTCATAATTTTTTCAATTTAAAAAAAATGGCGGGAACTTAGTTGCCAATTGAACAGAATAACAAAATAATGATAACTTTATAACAAAACCCAAGTTTTGATCATGGTAAATATGGAGCCTAGATCTGAATATTGTCAAAAAATATCTTGTTAATATTGTTGGGTTATTTAAAAAAAAAGGCAGTTTGAAATTGTAAATATACTGAAAACATTTTTTTATAAGTCAATATAAGCTAAATTTTTGTCAAAAATGAATAAAAAATTTAATAAGTCATTACCAAATTGGGTATATAAATTTATTATAAAGCGAACAATAAAAAATCTTACATTAAATTTGCCATCTTTGGATGCTTTTTATCATGTACTTACAATTTCGAGAAACTGAATCGTTTGTTCTTAATTTAACTTTGTATTTATGTAAAGATTTTTTTTCGTGTAATATAAAAAAATTAATAAATAAATCATTAAGTTTATTATAATATGCAATAATCGATAAATAATAATTGTAAATAACGATGTATTTACTAATATGTTTGTTTATAGTGATTTCTTTTACATATATTTTTAAGCTTCCGCTACTATCAAGTTTTTTTTACATCAAAAGATTGAAAGATAATCACCAAGATTATTATAATATACATTGATTGATGCATAATAATAGTAAATAATGATATATTTATACTTATCTGTAAATGGGGGAAAAATTTAAAGCGACGATTTTCCCAACAATTCGTTATATAAATTCCCTTAAGTAAATGTAAGTGCATTTGTAAACGATTAATTGATGAATGATTAACAGAGCTGGAGTCCCATTAACTGTATTTTGAAGCTAATTTTTTTTTAATAAACAGTAACAGTATGCTTTCTAAATGCCTATGTCAAATTTAGTAAATCATTTCTCTAAAATCCTTTCGAAGTCGGACTAATGTTAGTATTATAAATTTGAGTTTTAAATTTTAAAAAATAAGTGGAAGAATTTTGAGTACCCAGAAACTAAAATTATATCTAAAAAACATAAATAATGTGAAATTTTTGATTATACATAAAAAACTGGAAAAACGAAGGATTAGAACAAATTTTTAATTTTAGCAAATTGATTTATATAAAACTTTTTTGAAGTATTATGCTCTTATGACTTTAATGACTAAGATAAAGTTAAAAATATACTTTTTTACTTTTTTATTTTTTAGATAATCTTAGTTGCACTGAGATTAATGGATCTGCAAGAAAAAGCTCTTTAAACACAAATCACGTAAGTATGTGTTATGAAATTATGTACATCGCTTGTATTATAAAGTGATAATTTTTAAATAAGTTGTGTTGAAAAAATAAAATCACATAAGTATTGTGTGTAATGAAATTGTATACATCATTTACACTGTAATAGGTGGTAATTTTTAAAGATGTGTGGAATAATTTTAACTTTTTAATTTTGCTTTTTATCTATTTGCGGAGGTTCCATTAATTAAATGGAAAAGAATTGAAAATAAAGCACTTATTTTTCTGTGTGTTTTAGCAGTGCGGTTTTGTGTTAGAGTATAGCATCGAGAATTACAAGAAAAAACTAGTGTCTCGAGATAGAGCCATGATTGTCGGCTCCAGAAGAGATTTTAGCTATAATTCGCTGACTTGGCGATGTAAATAATGCGATAGATGTATCTGGTTATCAAGTTTATCTTACTAAATACTCTTACTCACTTTTTTTTTTAAACTTACTTTTCTAAGACTTAGCATATTTTTCTCGTATGAAATAATAAGTTTCTTCTAAAATCTTTTGTACATATAACTGAGAAAATTTATGAAATTCTGCATTATTTATAAATTTCCTCATTTATAAAAACTAAAATGTTATTTTTTCAAATAAATAAGTTATATTTTGAATAGAATTACAGATATTTATTGTATTGGCAGCTTGCTATTTATCTTAAGAGACTTTTTAATTTAAGAGATAGACAATCTACACACTAAATAAAAAATATTTTAATTCTGCGCAGTTTTTTAATTGATGTTTGTTAAAACAACTTATGTTTGCAAAAAATAAATAAATTTTAATTAAACATGACACAAATTTTAATTAAATTTTAAAAATCAACTTGAGCTAATAAATTTTTAATTAAACCAAAGATAAAATATAGTTTAGTGATTTGAGCATGATAAACTGAAAAACAAGAAGAAAAAAAAAACTTGAAATAAAATGAATTTATAGTGAAACCAGGCATTTGCCATGTAAGCATGGTAAAGTGATAATTTATAAATATTTCGTTTGGTATATTTAGTGAAAAAAATTTATCTAATTTCACCGTCAATTTTTTTACGCATGGTATTTTATTCCCATTTATGATTATAATATCTTTATTAAAACACAGAAATGAAAAGGAAATGTGATACGGAGTGTCTTTAAATCTTTTATACATATAAGTGAGGAAATTTATACATTATTCATAAAATTTTTCATTTTTTAAAAATAAAAAGCTTATTTTTTTAAATAAATGAATTTCACTCTTAAACTGTGAGCTACAGATGTTCAATATTTACAGCTTGCGATTTACCTTATAAAATAAATCACAAGCTAACTATATTTAGAATATTTAATTTAAAAAATACACAATGTACACACTAAAAATAACAAAATTATTAAATTCTGTATTTGATTTTAACAGAAATTTATATGACATCCAAAGCTTATTTATACAATTCATGTGTGCAAAATTTTTTTAAACAATTTTTAATTTGAATTGAAAAAAAAATTTAATTTTGCCTTTGGGACAAAAACTTGAGATATTACTTTATAATATTAAACCATGATAACGTGTCAAAAACTATTTAGTAAAATTAATTTTACTGTGGTATTTTATTCCCATGTATGTTTATCTTTATTAAAACACAGTAATCAGAAGAAAAATGTGATAATTGGAATTCATCCTTCTTTAGTATTTATGTATTATCCCGTCGATCATATCTGCGAAAAACTAAATGTCGATAATGATGCAATTTAGCACCATATAAAATAAAGTTTTTACTTACTAGCATTTTATATGGTGCTAAGATATAAGTAAACTAATCTGCTTTTCCTTCAAATTTCGAAAAATAATTATTAAAATTTGTAAAATTAAAAGACATTAATTAAAAAATTTTTTTAAAGTTATTAGTTTTTAGAGATGTAAAAGAAAAAAACTAAGTTATTTAAATTTTGTCGTAAAAAATTCATTGACAAATACTTAATCTCAAAAATCTTTTCTCTCCATTCACTTCAAATTATCAAAAAATTTAGAAAATATGAAAAACCTACCTTCCTTATCTTAGCATTTCTCATCGAAAATAATTAAAGTTGTGATCAAGAGCAGCCATTACTTTCTCACAAATCTTTTGCTTAAAAGTTAGTTGAACTGTGATGACACAAATGTGAGAATAAATTTGGAATTCGAAAAATTTTTTTTAGGGCCGTGGTAGCCTAGTGGTTAGGGTATCGGTCTTCCATCCGGAAGGACGGGGTTCGATTCCCAATGCCGCCAAAGACCCACCGACTACATGCGATATACGTGCTCGTTAAATCTGTGAAATCGAAAGTCCTGGGGTCGAGTTGAGCAGTTACCATGGGTGCAATGGTCTGGAGAAATTTACTCCCCTTCAGATCAATGCCAAAATTGAGGGAGTAGATCCTCTGGTGCTGCCATCTATCGGAGGATTTGAAGAGCAAAAGTCGTAATTTCACCTTCATGGTGCTCTGATTAAACGAAAGACGCTCCCCATTGACTTAAATTCGCATTGCCAAGGCATAGCGAGCTTGGCTTGTCCAAGTGTCATAAGTAACAACAACAACAAAAATTAGTTTTAATAGGACCAATAATCATTCTCTGTTGGCTATTGAAAAACTAATTTTATTTAGCAGCAGGAAAACTAATTTTATACAGAAAGTTACATTTTTTCTTTAAATAGTTAGCAAGTATACTATTTTAAAATGATTTATGCATTTTCGTTACAAGAATTTTTTTTAAAGCCATTTCATTTAATAATATATTTACTTTCAAACTTTTCCGAGAAAAAAAAAATAGAGACCTTAGTAAGAGTAAATCACATCTCTAAGTCAATTCCTATCTTCAAAGACTCAACTTTTTCAGCAATCAAAACATTACTTGTAATATAAAATTTACCTATTCTAAATTATTTTCGCTTACTACTTTGTAATTTGCATTGGAGAAGAATCATTTTTTCACCTAAATCTGAAATTTCAATAAAAATAAACCCTAATCGTAATAATCCTAATTTTGTATCACTGTTTGCCAATCATAAGTCAAAGAGATATGATTTCAATCTTAAAAAAATTCTATTTGTTCGGAATAACACATATCTCAACATATTCTCATAACTTATATGAATTCGGCAGTAACACGTGTTCAAATCCTTGTTCCGAGAATTCTGTTTTGGAAAAGTTTGTGAAAGAGTTTATTATTCCGACTCACAGTCGTATATTATACAGATAGTATCATTTTCGTATAGTCGTACAAACATTTTTTACATTTTAATAGTGGGAAATAAGAATTTCAAAATATTTGAATGGCCGTTAATATGCAGATTAAAATTAACGTGACATTATATCACGTTCTTTCGCTTCAAGGTCAAAGAGGTTTAAAGATTGAATGATTTAGCGTGCTATTCTTTAATGCAATAGTTCATGGGCTTGATACCCACTTTGGTTTTCAAAACTCTAGAAATCCCGGTCGAGTAAGCTTTGTGTGCAGAAGAGTTACCGTAGAGTTATGAACAAACCAAACCAGCTTACAATTTTAGTACTAAAAGTAAATAGCTTTACCACTTCTCTCGTTGCTATAGTAACCGCTTTATTTATTTATTTATTGGAGAGAAAGATTATATATATATATATATATATATATATATATATATATATATATATATATATATATATATATATATATGGGGGGAGTGACGAAGGCGTAATTTAATTAACAATTCTTATATAAAGTCTAATATTTAATTAACATATATTTGCAAATACAAATATATACAAGTTTGAGATATTTACAATTCATCGTCTTAATATAGAATGAAATTTAAAGCTTAAGTTTAAAGTTATGGGGGACAGGAGCAGTCGTCTTGCTGCTATCAAAAAGGAACGTCTTTGCATCTTTAGGCTTTTTTCTCTTCTGATCCGCCGAGCTGGCAGCCGAATGGTTAGCGCTCTTGCCTTCGGTTCAACAGTTCGTGGGTTCGAATCCCACCTTGGGCATGGATGTTTGTAGTGGTTCGGAATCCACTTTAAACCGTAAGTCCCGGTCTAATTAGCCCTCGTGTGCAAAAAATGACCGTTGAGCGACAAACAAACCAAACCTCTTCTGATCCGCTCACTGGGGCAGCTGTTGCGCCTCTCGAGCTCCTTCTCAAGTGGGCACTTGAAATAGTGACGTCGGCTATTAAGTGGTTCATCAACCACAGTTCGGCCGTCCTGAAATCGGCTGGCCCTCCAGATGACACTGCAAATATATAAAAAAGAAAAACAGCAAAACAGGGAAAGAAACAAGCAAGACAGAATAATTCTCTGAAAAGAAACAAATTTTATATTCAGCTTCTTATCTTCTTAGATCTGAAATAAAGAAATGAGTCAGTTTATCTTTTAGCTTCATTTTAGTCAGTTCGACTTCAGACTATCCTTCAGCACAATTCGGCTTTAATTTAACTCTAACTTGCATAGCATCCTCTTTTGGTTTATTATACCAGGGTTTTAGGAATTCAGCACAAGTCCTGGTACCGTTAGGTCCTTCATGACTTCCATCTTTGATTACATCATAGGTTTTGCCTCCTTTAACTTTATTAACTCTGCATGGTCCTAAATATTTTGGTTTCAGTGTTAAGTGTGGTCCAAACTGAGTTCTCTTAATAGCGACCAAATCGTTAACTCCATAAGATTGTGGTTCTTTTCTTCTTAAATTATACGTTTTCCGGTTTGCTTCTTGGATCTTGAAAATTTGTTGTTTAGCATGTTTTCTGAGTTCATCTCTTTAGCTTTAAAACTAGCTTGAAATTCCTTTTCAATCATTTCTTGGAGCTTACTAATACCTCAAACGTTCATCTTCGTACCAAAAAGCAACTCAAAAGGTGTGGTATCTATGCTTCGTTGATATGTTGAATTAATCGTCTGTTGTAGTTCATTCCTAAATTTATACCACTGAGCTGGATTCTCTAAAGATAGCTTTGAAAGAACTGATATGATAGTTTGGTTGATCCTCTCAACTTGTCCGTTAGCTCTTGGCTGACCAGTGGTTATTAAATGGTGTTTAATATTCTCTTTAGAGCAGTAATCTTCGAATTCCCCAGAGCTAAAAGCTGTACCTACCTCTATCAGAAATAATTTGGTAGGGATTTCCAAAGACTGATTTTAGGGTTTCTAATTTCGAAATGACTTCAGCAGATGTTGTGGTCTTCGAATAAAAAATCCAAACGAACTTAGTAAAAGCGTCAATAATTGTTAAAACATACTAATAATTTTTATGTGTGCTTTCTAAAGGTCCTAAATGATCAATATGGTATGTGTATAGTGGTATATCATTTTTATGCAATGGGTGTAATAAGCCTTCTTTCTTTCCTCTTTTGTGATTTACAAGAATACAGTGAACGTAGTTAGATATGACATTTTCTACTTTCTGTTTAAGTTTGAGAATGAAATAATGGTCCTCAATGCTTTTCTCTGTATATTTGATTCCAGTTTGTCCCTTTTTATGCACACTTCTAATAACTTATTATAGTAATAATTTTATATAATAATAAAAAATATTAATTACATATAATAACTACGGCTATTCATCCACCACACACACACACATACTGGGTGTCCAGAAAAGGACTCCCTGATTTCAAAATTAAATATCTCAAAAACAAAGATCGATTGAGGAATGCAGTAAATGGTATGTTTATTGTGAAAGCTGTAAGAATTTTATACAGCAGTTTGAAATAATAATTACAAAAGCTGCTAACAGATGGCGCTGTACTATGTACAGCTCAAATCAGCACACATAAATGAAATAATCGTATGAAAACATTCTTTGCAAAAAATCACATCACCATGCTTTCAAAATGTTCACCATTGGATATGCAGAGGTGGCGCAAACGAAGAATGAAATTTGCCATCACATTTCGTAGTGTCTCAACAGAAATGGATTCACATGCCACACAGATCGCCGATTCAAGCTCGTCCAGCGTGGCGGAATGCTTCGGGTAGACAATGTCTTTCAATGTGTCCCACAAAAAATAGTCACAGGGAGTCAAATCCGGCGAATATGGAGGCCAATCCATGCCTGCACCAGTAAATTTGGGATATTCCAAAGCAATGACTCGATTCCCGAAGTAGTCATCAAAAAAGCGAAACACTTGTTCGGTACGATGTGATCGGGTCTATCTTGCATAAACCATTCAGCACGTGGTCAATCCTCTAACACTTGCTGTGTGGCGAAAAATTGTTCCAAAATTGCAACGTAACGTTTACTAGTGACCGTTTCTCGAATGAAAAAATAGCCAATAATACCTCTGCTGCATACTGCAGCCTACACAGTAACTTTAGGAGGATACAGGGGTTTCGCTTCACACCAACATGGATTTTCGGAACTCCAAAATCGCCAGTTCTGTTTATTCACGAATCCATTCAGGTGGAAGTGTGCTTCATCTGTAAACCATATGCAGCCAACATCAAATCCTTCACTATCAATCATTGTGAGCATCTGATTAGCAAAGTCAACCCTTTGTTGCACAGCTTGTACGGGTATGGCCTGGTGAGTTTGAATTTTAATTGGAAACACGCGTAGGCACTTTCTCAGTATTTTGTGCGTGCTGGAACGCTTCAAACCAGTTTCAGATGCAATTCTACGGACGGATGACATTGGATTTTGCTAAATAATTCGAAAAACTGGCGACATTTTCAGGCGTAACTGCAGTTTGCTTGCGGCCAACATTCCCCACTAGATCATCAGTTGCGCTGCCTGTTCGCTGAAATTTAGCGAAGAGAGTACGAATGGTTTTCGCATCAAACCCAACATATTTATTCGAAATATGTGCTGAAGTGAAAAACAAATGTGTATAAAATATTTGTCACTCTTCTATAAACTTTTATCATTTTTCTAACTAACACATCGAAATTAATAAAAAACTTAAAGATATTTTTAAAACGATCACTTTTCACTGATAATTCATTTTAAATGTGGACAAAATGAAACCTGCAGTTGAACATGTAAAAGTATACACATGATATAGCATATTTCAAATCTGATTGAATTATGTGAATTAAAAAATCAAACATTAAATTAATACAATGAAAACAGCAGCACAGTTAACGTTAGACCTTTTGGTCTTAAGACGGCAAATCAAAGTAAATAAAAAACCAAAGAGTTTTTTAAGAGTCACTGCTGATTATTGTTTTAGTTTAACGGGAGAAAAAAGGAAGTCCTGTAATTTAACATACTTAAAATGTATGAATTACAAAATGTATTTTAACTTCTGTTCTAACTACTGTAATTAAAAATACAAATATTAAATTAATGCAACGAAGTCAAAATCAGAACTTATATTAAATGATTTTTTTGTGTGTGTTTTATGATCTCGGATATAAATAAAAACAAAAAAAGTGAATTAACAAAATCACTTTCAGTCTTGGGGTGAAAAATCATGTTCGACATGAATTAAAAAATTAACACATTATATAAAATAGTTTCATATTAACTTATTAAAGCTATGTTTGTGCATCACTAAAAGAATATTTAGGTTAAAAACAAATCGCATGTTAAAATTATAATGTGTTAGAATACTCTTCAGTACTTAAATAATGAATTCGAGATTCTTTTTATCCATATTCTAAAGCATTTCCGAGTGACGTATCGGTAAAAGCGAAAACATATTTGTTGAACAGGTATAAACAATACTTTTTTAATAATCGAAAAAAGTAATAAATATCGTTAATTTTCTTAAAGGTTTCACTAGTCTAGTGGTTAGTGAGCCTAACTGCGGAGAGGATGATCCTGGGTTCGAATCCCGGTTCGGGCATGGGGGTACTTCTCTTTCTGTCTTTGTCCTTTCCTTGTAAGAATGGGTTGTGAATGGTTGCCTACTCTATAAACGGGTACCTATGGCACTTGCGTAATGAGGAAGTCGGACTCACACCAAATTACAATTTAGTTGGAAAACAACAGCAGCCCACCTCTTATTGCCAGACTAGCTGGCACAAAACAACAAAAGATTTCACTGAGAATGTAGAGGGAAAGATAATTCGAAGCTGAAAACAATTTTTCTCCACTCCCAGCGATAATGCACAGGCGACAATTTAAAAAAAACCCTGCGCTTTCTTCTTGAAGCGAAAAAAGTTCCAGAGAGGACAGAATGTTGCCTCGTTTTAATGAATAACTTCCTGACATAAGCAATGTCACAAGAAATTATTATAAGCATTAATTATGATTTAAAATAATTGAAAGTGCTTAGATAAAAATTTTGAAATTAAACATTTTTTTTTTATTTAAAGTTATCCAGACAAACCTGCTGATGTAAGTTTCAATTCATACCTCATCCGTGTTTGGGATTTTACCCCGCACCAAAATTTGCCCAACAAACAAAATAAGGTTTATGTATGTAAAGGGTGTTTTTTTTTTCGAGGTATAGAACTTTAAATTGCAATAAAACAACGATGTATTATTCGATTGACATGAATTTTTTTTTTGAAAGATAATCTTGTGGCATTACATTTTAAATATGATTTCTGGCATATGACTGCCACGGCTGGCTCGGATGTGGACCAATCTGGACGTCCAATTTTTGATGACTTTTTCCAACATTTGTGGCCGTATATCGGCAATAACACGGCGAATGTTGTCTTCCAAATGGTCAAGCGTTTGTGGCTTATCCTCATAGACCAATGACTTTACATAGCTCCACAAAAAATAGTCTAGCGGTGTTAAATCACAAGATCTTGGAGGCCAATTCACAGGTCCAAAACGTGAAATTAGGCGGTCACCAAACGTGTCTTTCAATAAATCGATTGTGGCACGAGCTGTGTGACACGTTGCGCCGTCTTGTTGGAACCACAGCTCCTGGACCTCATGATTGTTCGATTCAGGAATGAAAAAGTTAGTAATCATGGCTCTATACCGATCACCATTAACTGTAACGTTGTCGCCATCATCGTTTTTGAAGAAGTACGGACCAATGATTCCACCAGCCCATAAAGCGCACCAAACAGTCAGTTTTTCTGGATGTAACGGTGTTTCGACATACACTTGTGGATTAGCTTCACTCCAAATGCGGCAGTTTTGTTTGTTGACGTAGCCATTCAACCAGAAGTGCGCTTCATCGCTAAACAAAATTCGCTTATGAAAATCGGGAACAACGGCAATCTCGTTTTGGGCCCATTCGACGAATCTACGCCTTGCTTGATGATCGTTTGGCTTCAACTCCTGCACGAGTTGGATTTTGTAAGCACGCAAACCAAGATCCTTCCGCAAAATCTTCCATAAAGTGGATGGACACAGATTCAATTCCTGTGCTCGACGGTGGATGGACTCATTCGGGTCTTCCTCAATGCTATGCTCTACAGTAGCAACAGCTTCTTCTGTACGCACCGTACGGCGTCTCTGGGGATGCGAGTTATCAATTAGAGTAAACGTGGTGTGAAAACGTTCCATGGTTAATCGAATTAACTGCTCTGATGGACGATTTTGTCGACGATAAAATGGACGTAATGCGCGATACGTATTCCGTACAGAACCATTATTTTCGAAATAAAATTGCACAATTTGAAAGCGTTGTTCAGGCGTTAGTCTATTCATGATGAATTGCCAAACCAAACTGAGAATAAATCACTTGACAGCTGTTAAATCGGTCGCCATCTTGGAAAGTAATGCCAACTTAAACTTCTATACCTCGAAAAAAAACACCCTATATAAGGATTGTTACATTTTAAACTTTAAAGTGAATATCAATTTCAGATTCAATTGAAAATTTATAGATCTGGAATCTTCAGCCTTTGTTTAAACAATTCACTCTCATCTCTAGCTTGGATAATTGCGGTGTTTCGAAATTCCTCTAGGAATCTCTCTAATCTCTCTAAGTTGTAGGTTTCAGTTTAATTATCAATTTAATTAACAAATATCACATTTCGTGTGCCAAAAAAAATTATCATTAACCGACAAATAAGCCTAACCAAACTTAGCTTAAAATTTTGACTGGCACATATTTAACAAAGAAAAAAATTTATGAGATTTTTAGGAAAATTTATACTTGTACAAATTGTATATAATAATTGTAATAAATTACATAACATGAAAAATTAATTTATAAAAAGTTAAGTAACTATATATAAGTTTATGTGTTTGTTATAATTATAATCCGGATTTAAATGCCCGCGATAAACAGTATGTTCCTTGCGAAAATTCAAAATCGTACAATAATTGTAAATGAAAAATATTTTAGAATTTCAGTTTATTTAGGCTATTTAAATATTTTTGAAGGGGTTGGGGAATGATTGCATTAATTGCTATAAACGTGAAACATTTTTAATCTATGATTGTATTCTAATTATGTTGTCTTAGTTACAAAAACCTCTCAAAATATGCTTTGTAATTACAACTTTATTCTTCAGCTGAGTTTTACAAACACAGTGGACATAGACCCAGAGATTCCAAAGGATAATTCCGCCAATTTAAACAGGCCAAAACGGTCTTACGGGGAAAATCTTATGAATCATTCGTTAAATGAGAGAGACTGCAATTGCCCACCTGGACCTCCAGGAATTCCCGGATTTCCAGGACGTCCAGGATTTCGCGGAGAAAAGGGTCTTAAAGGGGAACCAGGTCTTCAAGGGAAGGATGGTCTACCAGGATTTCCAGGAGCTAAAGGAGAACGAGGTATATCATTAAAAACTGATTGACTAAAAGGAATTAAGATATTATATTAATTTATAATCAAATGTTACCAATTTTTCTTTAATAATATCTTTAAAGTGAAGTTTTGTTATCATGTGAATATTAGCAGTAGAAACAGAATTATTTTTCAGGATTCCCTGGATTACCAGGTATCTCAGGAAGAAAAGGAGAACCAGGAGAAGCAGGTACTGCACTCCCTGGATTCCCCGGTTTACCAGGACTTAAAGGGGACCCAGGAGAGCCAGGTCCTCGAGGGGACCCAGGTCCACCAGGAACTTACTTTGTACATGAAGTATCAGGAGATTTGATAGGAATTGGAGTTCCTGGAGCAACAGGATTGCCAGGACCTCAAGGAGAACCAGGTATATCATTAAAAAAATGGTTGACTAAAATGTTTTAACATATTGTATCAATTCATTACCAAATCGTACCAGTTTTATTACCGAATATCTTTAAAATGACATTTCACTATCACATGAAGTCTTTGAAAATATTAGAATTAAAATTATTTTTAGGAGTACCAGGGAAGGTTGGATTCCCTGGATTACCAGGACCTAAAGGAGAACCAGGAGAACCAGGCCCACCAGGAACTTATCTTGTACATGAAGTATCAGGAGATGTGATAGGAGTTGGTGCTCCTGGAGAACCAGGATTACCAGGACCTCCAGGGGAACAAGGTATATCATTAAAAAATTGGTTGACTAAAATGTTTTAATATATTGTATCAATACATTACCAAATGGTACCAGTTTTATTACCGAATATCTTTAAAGTGACATTTTACTATCATATGAAGTCTTTGAAAATATGAGAATTAAAATTATTTTGCAGGAATACCAGGGAAGGATGGACTCCCTGGATTTCCAGGATCTAAAGGGGAACCAGGAAAACAAGGTCTTCGAGGGGAACCAGGCCCCCCAGGAATTAGATTAACTGAACCACCAGAATTTCCAAGATTTCGAGGTTGACCCTGTTTATTATTAAAAAAAAATTAGTTCACTAAGAGTTTTTGAAATATTAAATTTATTACCAAATGATACCACTTTTTCTTATCGTATGTCCTTAAGGTGACACTTTATGGATTCCATATTAGCAGTAGCATTAAAATTATTTTTCAGGAATGACTGGAATTCCTGGTTTACCAGGACTGAAAGGTGAACCAGGAAGAGACGGTAAACCTGGATTAATGGGAGCTCCTGGACCAATGGGTCCACCTGGACCTCCTGGATTACCAGAATTAAGAGCTCCAGGAGGAGAAGGTAAATATTGTAAAAGTTGTTTTTGCAGCTAGAAAACGTAATATAAGTTTTATAATAAAATTTTCATAAAAATAATATGATAAGCATTTTAATGAATCATTTAAAAGGATTGAATTAATTTAAACATTTTAAAAATTTCGATTAACATTTTAAAATAAAATTGAATAAAGATATAAATTTAAAAACGGAATTTATATTATGTTCTTTTAAAATATTAATATTAAAAAATAATCTTACATACATTTCAGTTTATTTCCATATTTTTTTTGGATATTATGTTATGAATAAATATTTCACGCTTACATATTAATTTCAGTGTTTTAGAACTGACATAAATAAGTAATTACTTAAATAGATTTTGAAAGTTTTGGTAAATAGCTGTCAATTCCATAAATTTTAAAAATTGACTAACAAAATTTTAATTCTTATAAGGTTAAAACAAGTTATAAAGTTATATTTATAGAAAGTATTTCATTAAAGTATTTTATTTTATTTTAATTAGAAAACATAAATGGAAATTATATGATTGGTGTCAGAGTCAAATACCTTGTCACTTTTAATCAGAAAATGCTACACAAAGTTTTAAATTAAAATCATTTTTGTAAAAATTTTTAAAAAACAACACAGATATAACAGTTTATTTCAATATGAAGAAAAAATTATAAATCACTTAAAATTTGATTTCTGGAAAATAAAGGACAAATTTTTAACATACACGTTTTATTTTCTCCGTAAAAAAATTACATTAAAAGGATTAGTTAAAAACAATCGCTGCGAAACTTAGCAGGCGGTCATATCAGTAATGTGCTTATGAAAACCATGGATTTCATTTGAAACGTTTACGCAAATGATACATATCTCCATCATTTCTATGCAAAATAAAGCGTTCCTTCGTCAATGGATAAAAGAAATATGTTGAATATATTGGCCTGTAGCTCGTCTTTCTTAACCTAGTAGAAAAAATATGACACATCAGCGATGGAATTCTTATATTAATAAATAGAAATAATAGCTTTATTTGTTTAGTCAAAATAGATTTATAAATTGACAATAACCTATTGTAGTAGTAAATTTTGCCTGGGAACATTGAATCTAGAAAATAGAACACTTTACGTCTGGGAGTCAGTCTCCTATTCCAAATGACAGCTAAATTCTGTCACCTAGAAGATTTATCTTCCACCGATTAGAAGATTCACCATTACTATCAACCATTACCAAATGATTTGCAGATGGCTCAGAACGCTTATTCATTGAGTTACTTTTCACTCTTCCAACATCAGCGATTTCGTGTCGGCCAGTGTCAGAAGTAATAAAGTATTGACCGTAAAACCTGGAACCAGGGGGTACGCGTACCTTCCTGGGGCTTGAGCAGCCACCAGGCGCGTCGGCAGGTGGTCGATAGCCGAATGTCCTGAAGGAATGACAGGATAGCCTTCAATATAGAATCAGAGGCCGTGAGCCAGCACCCGTAAACCCTGGTGTTATGCGACCCGTGCCTAGGGTTATTTGGCACCGCGGTAATGGTGTCTTAACGGAGCCTCTAGTTGCCTGGCGAACTTCTAGAGTAATTTGCCTTGTCCAGTAACTCAGGCAATGCTGGGTGGACTTATATTACCTGAGCTTATTAATTGTTACCTTGTGGCTGAAAAGACACAAGAAATAACAAACCTTTCTGCATTTGCAGGTGAAGCCTCTGAAGTAGACCTTGCTGAAAAAGACAAGGGAACTCAGAGGCAATCTTGTAAAGGGGCAACAATGAATCCTTCAATTGAGGTAGAAATGACCTCCAAACCATCTTTTGGTGAAAGTCAGGAAGCTATCCCTAGCATGACTGACTTTCTGACCAGATGGGACTGTTTCAGCAAGACCCTTTCTGCTGGAAATGTCATACGCAAGAGGAAATGGCAGAGCATATCATTTACGAATGTGAGGCTCTTGCCCTCCCTAGATTAACTTCTTTAGGCATCATCCATACTAATGAGTTACACCTAGACTCTATTAAAGGGTTATCGGACTATATTAATAAAGTGGGTGACCCGAGTAACTGGAACTAGGAAACATTGGGTTTGGAGTTAATGGTACAAAATGTTGATAAAAGCAGAGGTGCCCAATGACATACAAACCCAATTCTAAGAAGAAGAAGAAGATTGACCGTAAAAACAAAGCCAAATCTCATGCTTTGTTGCTTGCAAGCTTTTATCTTTTCACAGTCAAAGCAGTATTTCAAGATTTTTCACCCTCTCGATTGATGCTTGTCTACATTTTCCGACTTTCTTTTTTTATATAGAAATTTTAAGTGTGAAACAGATTTCGATAAGTTATTTACTAAGAGATATAAGTAACATATTTCACCAGTTCGGGAATGACTCCATAGTGTAGCATACCTGTGTTCTAGCTTTCATCCATTCACCTGAAAACTCTTTAATTCTATGCCGTTCTTCTAAGTAACTAGTTTTTAAATTTTCAAATCTTGAGCGATATTGCTTCATAAATTTCCTGAAATTGTCATCTTTTCTAATTTGTGTTTTTGACTGATTCAGGATTCTTGCCTGTCTCTCCGGCTCACCAACTTCCCTTGCGTCATTTCACGTTCTATTGAAGTCCATTAAAGTTTCTCTAATTCCTTTTTTTCTTCTTCTGATTTTTGATTTGAGGAACATTTTGTTGGTAAAGCATTTATAACTACGAGTATCCGAAACCGTGATTCCAGAGGTCGTTTTGAATCGCTTTCAGCCAAATGCCCTTAAAAATAGTTCGATGTTAGCAATAATCCAAATGCCCTAACACTAGTTTTTCTATGGCTTCAAATCGTTGGAAACAAAATTAAAAATATTGAAAAAATTCATTTTGTTAATAAAACGATTCCTTGTGTAAACACCAAAGCATCGGTTTGAAAAGCTGTTTTTCATTGATAAACACGTGGCCAATAGAACAGAAGAAAAAGCAAAATGTAAAACATTTTAGTTTAAATAGGCCAGAACGATTAAATTTCTTTTTATTTACATTCTTCAACCATGCATACAAGTCAAATGACTTTCTATTCTAATATTTCTTTCATTATTTTTTGACGAGAAATGTATTTTCAGGGTTTTCCTAAGTGCACATCAAATTAGAAACGTTGAGAAGATGTGGCATTTTTTAATTGTTTCTATTATAGTTGAAGCAAAATTTCTCACGAATGTTATGTCAAACTAAACTGAAGGCTTATCGATCTGAGATTCTCGGTTAAATAAATCGTGGGTTCGATTCCCCTCTCAGATTTAGATACTTTCAATGTTTCAATGTCCATTTTAAACTGTAGTTCTGGTCTTTTTTATACAGTTTAAAAAAATGCCTTAAAAATAAATTATGTATTTTTTCCTTACAAATCTGATAAAATAGTTTTGATAGATGAAATCTTTATAATGAGAATACCAATTAGAGAATGTAAGAATTTTGAGAAAAAAAAGATGAATGTATCGAAAGTAATACAGAAATTACATATAAATACAGAATACAGAAAGTAATACAGAAAAATAATACAGAAATTGCATACAAATTTGTGTCTTAACCTGAGTTTATTTTTTAAAATTATTTGATATTTTTAGAAACTTTTAATTTAAGAAGTGTCAACATTAACTCAATATTACAAGATATAATTGTAATGTTGAGAATTATAAAGAACTATACAATTCTTCCTTTATGAATTAAATATTCTTAAATGATTATTTTTACTTAAGACTTGTAATTAGTCAATAATTTTATTGGGTTATTCAATATGCTAATTTAAGATGATTCAGAAATAATATCATTAAGAATCATGATAATTATAAACAATATTCAGCATTTTTATTAATGATAATTTTAATATAAGTATTTTACACACTTAAAGGATTATAATATAAAAATTTTAAGAACTCATTTATTGAAATGCTTGAGTAAAAATATAGATCATATACAATATTCATAAAGCCTTTGCATGAATTGTTTCTTGTAACTGATGTTTTCGTTTAATGATTACCAGATTTTATACCGAGAAAAGGAGATTCATCCCCATTCACTTATGACGAAAAATTTATGAAAATGCAGGTATGTAATTTATTGTTATTCTAAAAATTAAAAAAAATAGCTTTTAAAAATTGAATGTAACAATGAAATAAAAAGTTTGAATATATGCATACCTAAACCAATATTAATTAGAATATTTTTAGTGAAAAATTATATGAGGATTTAAATTTAGTTTAACTAAAAAGATTTTCATTTAATTCATGAAAATTTATTATAAGAAACCACTTGTTTATAAAAACAGGTTTTCATAAACACAAATAATCATTCCGCAAATTAATTAAAAATTGTTTCAAATTTCTCTCAGTTTAAGTAATTGTTTTGAGTGATGAAAATTCTCTAAAACCTTTGTATTACGTAAATAAAAATCATTACTAAAAAGAAAAGTTTTTTTGAAATACACAAGGAGGTAGAGAATATATTTTTCTGTATTTTTAAGATAGAGAATTTTTCCATATAGCTAATTGCTATGGAAATTTAATTTTAAACCAACATTTAAAAATATAAATAAGCTACTGAACTTTGCGATATAAATAATTATTAAAAATTTTTTTCCTTTGTAATTATATATTTAAATGTCGATGCCATTTATAATTCATTAAATTCCAAACCTATTTTTATTTTACATTGCTACATTTTTTAATTTACATTCGATTTTAAAACTAACATTTATAAGTGTAAATGAGTAACTTGACTTTGTGATATAAATAAATAGTTATTAAAATTAATTCTTGCCTTTATAATATTTTTCATTTAAAATTTTTATATGCAATTGATAATTCATTAAATTCCAATTATTTTACGTTATTCTCAAAATCATTCTATATCCCAATTCTGAATTCAAAAATCAAGCAATTAGTAAACAAAATAAAAAAACCAGTACATTAAATTTATGATGTAGAAAAACTGCCAGGAGAAAAAGACAAATATGAAAACAAGAGTGAATGCATTTGAAGGTTTTGCTGCTCGTAGCGTCAGCTGGTGGACATGTGGGGAAATGTATCTGCACGAGATAGTCCATGTCAAGTTGGACAGAAATAACTTTTATTCAAATGAAAGTCTTATCATACCGCTATTTTTTGCATCCACTTTTGGAGGAGGGTTATTGCGATTTGATAATAAAAGCGTTTATGAAAAAAGCTAAGATCTGGACAGTGTAAAAGTTTATCAGTGAATGAAATAAACAAAAAATAAAAACGCATACATCAAAACTGTCAGTGTTCCTGTTTCCAAAATTTATTTATGCAAAAATAGAATTAAATAAGATTCCAGAGTTTTCTTATGTGTATTAAAATTTAATTTTATTTCAACCACACATAACCATTCAGTAGTTGACTTTCCAACTGAGACTGAAACCGAACCTAAGAGCTTACATTCCCAAGATTTAAAAATTCCTTGAATAAGCTCAAATTGAAGAAATTTGAAGCAATGATCAGCAAGAAGCAGTGTAAGAATTTAAATAGTGACAGAAATAAACAAAACATAAGAACGCATACATCAAACTGTCAGTGTTGCTATTTTTACAATTTATTTATGCAAAAATAGAATTAAATAAGGCTTCCAAGTTTGCTTACATACGTCCATTAAATTTTAATTTTATTCAAACCGCGCATAACCATTCAGTAGTTGACTATTCAATTGTTGCTGGAACCGAACCTAAAAGATTCCATTCCTTGAATAATCTCAAATTAAAGTAAAATGGTATATGCAACGAGAGTGATGACGGCATCTATATTAAATTGTTTTAAATTGTTATTGTTGGCTTATCCTCTTTAAAGATCTGACAATTGTCAGATCAACTCCAGTAAATTGTTGACAGTTAGAAATTCAATGACTAGCAGGGGATCTGAAGACAAATCCTCTCCGCAACCCGGAATATATTTCGGTCAGACTGGATGGTTACAGCATTTTTTACAAGTGGAATAATTTTTTTGTACCACGTTCAAACGATAAACATTTTAGATGTCCACTTGAGAATCTGGCCATGGCAGTCTGAGATTTTCGGTCACATTTAATTTCCAAAATAGTTCCAGGAGATGTTCCAGAGTACCATTGGTGTGTTGGAGGAGTTTGCCAGATTGAATGAAGTCCAGATTTTTCATTAGAGTAAAGTTCTTGATATGTAAGTGATGAACCAGTGGGCTTATATTCCTCACTGCCCTCTTTGGCCAGTCTCTCTGCGGTCTCACATTGCCATTAATATTTACATGGGGTGGCATCCATTGAAGATGTACATCATGGTCTTGTGAGATTATGTGTATATTATAGACATTATTAATAAAAATGTAAATTCATACTTGGAAAATGAATTTTTTTTTGCCTATTTTAAAAATTTACACCAAAAAGATAATAAAATATATGAAAATATAGTATGAGAGTGCCGAGAAAATTAAATTCATGTACTCTTCATGAATGGGGAAGGGTTGCAGCCTCCGTTCGTCCAGAAGATTGGAGCGCCCAAAGGAGGAGGACTGACTAAGCTACATAGCCCCAGGCTAAAGCCTGGGGCTGAGCAAATTGGAGTGGCCTTCACGCCTTGAATGACCCTACCTGGAGAAGGAATCTCCCGATGTACTTTGCCCACTCCGACCCGGAACACCCCCTCGCCGGCATCAAGTGCACACTGTGCAACAGACCTCTTCAGAACATATTCTTCAATGTCTTGGTCTCTTTGGGAGAGATCTGATGGAGAATTCACTTATGTGGTGCTGGACTTTTTGAAGGTATACGCGTTCATAAACCTGGTCTAGCACTACTGACCTCGGGGGCATTCAACAACAGAAAATTAAATTCTACATCTAATGAATCCGAAAAGGTAGGGTCGAGCTGAGCTAGCAGCCGAATGGCAGCACTATGACATCAGAAACTCCTTGGTTTAATCTCCACCCCTGACTAAAATGTCTGTAATGGCTTGGAATTCTGTTTATGGAGTATATACCGGTCGAATTAGCCCTTATGTGCGAAAAATGATCTTTGAGCGACAAACAATCCAAACCTAAAAATACTTAAAAGAAAATAATTAATGAAAACGTATAGAAACAACAGTATAAGAAATGAAATGGAATACAAATTCCTTGCGAAGTCATTATAAATCAAGAAACTAAGACCATTCTCCAAAACAAACAGCAAAATTTAAACAATGATGTAAATATTCTCGATGATATTCTATTGCTTATTGTAATCAATCTATAACTCTTGAAAAAAATGTCTTAAATGTGAAGATAACAAAGAATTAAAAAGTTTATTAACTTTCAATAAATTTTGAAAATATTTAAAACCTTTGAAGTCCTTGTTTGATTTTTTTTTATATTTTTTTAGATAAAAGATTAACTTTTATTTTATTTCTAAAGAATTTTGGTTTGCTTTATTTTTATAATTTTCTGGTATTATTGCCTATGAAAAATAAGCACAGTTATTTTTATTGTTATATAAACTCTATATGATTAAGTTTGTTTCTTATTCCCGAGCTGCTATTTCAACGGTTTGTCCTCTGACTTTTGGCTCACCAGCTTATAGGTTCGAATCTCACCTAAGGCTTGGATGTTTGCAGTTTATTGAAGTTCATGTAGATCCCTCTCTAATTGGCCCTAGTGAACAAAAATTGACAGCTAAGAAACAAGCAAAGCATGTTTATTCGGATGTTTGTAATACATTATCTATATACTCTCACATATACACAATATGCGCATTAAATGATTGAGACATTTTAATGCGTAATAAATCTTAAAATAACGAAGATGAGAGCAAACAAATAATAATTACTCATGAAATCATTCATTGATATTGTAACGAAAACTGTAAATATTGGAAATATTTCTTAAGTCTTATTTATGTTTAACTTCCTGTTATAGTAGGTTATTGTGTAATTTCTGAAATTATTTTCCATGCTTGCTTATTCTGTGAAAATATACTTATTCTGCGTTTTTAGATAGCTGAAAAATAAATCTAAAATCTTAGATATCGGTATTTTTAATGATTTGACGACATTTTTGGTGACGAAACATAACATCAGTGAACATTTTTGAAGTTTTAAGTCAATAAGGCCAATAGTAGCCGAATTATAGTCATGCTATAAGAATGTTGTTATTGTTGCCCCAACATGCTTCCCTGTACCTAGTCTTCAGTTCGGTTCTACCAGTTATATAAAAGCAGCCGGGTGCAGTCTTCGTGATTTTCAAGCAGGACTAATCAGAAGACCCCCAACACTTGGCCAGCCACACCCAGAAGTATCATTTCACTTGGAGGACATTGTGACCACATCCAGTTTTTATCGTGCCGCTGCACACGACGGATCTTCGGTTAATCCGGGATTCGAACTCACTGCCTTCCAATAATGAGAATGACACACTAACCAATCAGGTCACCGCAGCCTCGTACTATAGTAATTTTCTGGAAATTTTCTATAGACTATAGAGGAATGATAAGATCCCTTCCGGAAGGATTTTGCATAGATAGAGTGCCATATTTGCATGTCGCAACGAAAAAATCATGAAAATTCCCAAGCACTCACCCAGATAGACGTGAATTCAGAAGGAAGAAGTGCAACGTCCATTTTTTTAACACTTGCTATAATCGAACTTGAGAGCCCTCTTTGAAACTTCTGATCCAAAGAGGGCTACTCTACCACGAAACCACATTAATCCCGAACCGACCATTTTCCACATACATGTCCTGTTTTTATTCTCTTCGCATACCGAGTTTTCAGTCAAAAGGTTTGTGGTCTGATCTTCAATTTAAAAATTCCTGGGTTCGAATCCCAGCTCGAGTTTGAATGTTTGTAGTGGTTCGGGAGGCACTTTAAACTATAAGATCTGGAATTTAATTAGCTTTCATATGTAAAAATAACTAACCGCTGAACGACAAACAAAAAAATTAACTTTTCGAAGTTCATTGATAATATGGAATCCCAGAAATAGTTAAGACTCTTGCCTGCGGTCCAGCAAGTATTAGTTTCAATTCTCCTCTCACGTGTATATGTTTGTATTTTGTTCGGCGTTCACTTTGAACTTTAAGTCCCAGTCCATTTAACCCACGTGATCAAAAGTGACCATTAGATAGTCAAACCAATCATCCACAAATAAAAATGAGGGTAAATGAAAATCCATGTAATTATGAGTAAAAAATCAGTAAGGTGAGAGTCCGCATAATTATGAGTTAAAAATGATTAAAATGAGAGTCCATATATATATATATATATATATACAGTCCAGT